>BSBM01001106.1:1760000-1790000 GCA_027924585.1 Larix kaempferi | reverse complement strand
AAGCTTTTTCCTGGGATGCTCTTTGCTATTTTTTGTCCCTCTAAACAGTGTGTGGGAAACAATAGGATTAAATGGGTCATGTACCCAATTTGAAAAAAAAATGATCTCATTCCTAAAGCCGTAGCCTGCCAAACAACATATCCTTTTACATTAAGGATCAAGACCTTACTTTGGTAGAATAAGTAAGGATGGTCCAAGATAATTACATAAAGTATGATCAAACTTTGTGACTCATGATGATTATCTCAAGGATGGCACTAGGGAAAGAAGCTCAATCAGAAACTCCATAGAATTCCTTCACATAATGGTGGTGTGTCTTTATCCAACCATGGACCACCTATTTATTTAAGTGAGATGTAGTTCCAAGCAGTTAGGGAGTGAGATCATGGTTGGATGTACAACCTCTGTGATCTTTGGTTTAGGCCAACACATTATGCACATATTTAGTAAAGAATCGATCCTGGAAATCGCCCTTTCTCATTACAAGTTGGATACAAGATTTCTCTTTGGCAGAAATGGTGTGAGATATTAGAGGTCAGACCTACTCAAATCTGGGAGATATCCATTTAAAAAAATGCTTCTCATATTGAATTACTGCTAAGACTAAGTTATTAACTTATTGATTGAAAAATACTAAAATCAACAACTGTAATAAAAAATCCATACCTGTGATCCTGCACTTTGGAATCTTTGATTGCAAGAAAACTTAAAATCTCAAGCATGGAAAGTCGCGACTCTCGAAATTACAGAACAACCATTGAAATTGAAATTTGAAACTTGATTTTTACAGAATTCATGAACACAGAGTCATTATAGGACCAAAATCATTATTATCTTCCCCAATTCCATGATATATGGACAAATTTAGGTTAAAAAATTCTCCAAACAGATAATCTGGGGTGATGATAGTTGTATCCTGGATTTACAAGAAAAATATACGGTGAAACTATTATTATTAACCTCCATGTCCATAAATCGGGGGCGATTGAGGTGTCCAAGACAAATTTAATTGATTCACATGGGAGAATGAAGGATTTTACATAATTTTCTAGGGGCGAAATCCGTTTTTGGGGCTCTCCCTCCTGGAAGGGCTAAGATTCGCACCTAAAATTATCCATGTATAGAAAAAAAAGGAACCTAAAATAAGAAAGGAAAGGATGGATCTAAGGATGATAAGAAGCAGTTGTAAAGACAACACAAAAGGATATCTAAAGATTGTCATCGCTGGGAGAATATCTAAAGGTTGTCATACCTAAAAAGGAAAAATATTTTTTATGACAAATTACTGGAGAGTCCTACCACCTCAATGTCAGTTTGAATGGTGAAATGATTGAGAAAACAAAATTTCAACTTTGGTCAAGACAAAACTAAAGAGAATTTTTTTATTTATGCATCAATGTAAAGCCCTAACTATTTAAGACAACATAACAAAAATTCAAAATAACATATTTCAATGTATGGAAAAAAAAACATTGTCATTTATGCATCAATGTAAAGCCTTAACTATTTAAGACAACATAACCAAAATTCAAAATAACAATTCCAAGGTATATGCTGATAAAGGAAAAAATGGCCATAACTTATATGTTTTTGATAAAGCAACTAACCACCAAATATACAAGTTGAACATTCATCTAGTTAAGTAAATTCTTCAACTTTACAAAGTAAAATTTTGAAATTATTTGTAATCTATATAACTTAGTCGTATGGTATCAACCTATTAGCTTTGTATGTAACCATCCTAGATCCAAATACTAGGCTCTATCAAGCGTCGAGAGGGATCAAATATCCCGAGGTGCAAACCTCTTCTTAGGTATTGCACTCAAGGAGCTATTCGAGGAGAAGTTTGCACCTCGCGATATTTGATCCCTCTCGGCGCTTGATAGAGCCTAGGATTTGGATCTAGGCTGGTTCCAGCCGTGGGAGGTGACACAAAACTGGAGTTTGATCAAGATTATGTAATTATATATATTTGACGATTATCATATTGTAAGGAACAGGTTAAGTTGAAAACACATATACAATTATGAGGATTATCATAATGTAAGTAATAATTATTAAGGATTGAGTAAATTGTTAAACTGGAAAATAGAGACAATAATTTTGTAAGGATTAAATAAATGAAAATAGGGTTCACATCGTGATCATTCTCAATCTATCTTCTTCATCTTTTCTTATCTTCACACCTTGTAGTTTTGACATCTTCTCATATCGATCATATGAGAATGAAGGTTGAAATCGTAGACCTACCAAATCTTTAACTCGAGATATTGTTGTAAATGTCATACCCTACCTCTCTTGCTTTCCAATATTAATAGTAGCTTTCTCCAATGTCAATCCTTGTGACTTATGGATTGTTAAAACCCAAGCAAGTTTCAATGGAAGTTGTTTTTTATTACCTCTTTAGGAAACGATTCATCCCATGGTACCCCCACATAATTGTCAAATTTTATTAAAACATACGTGAGTGGTTCTGGAGGTGAACTTCCAGGGTTATATACAATTTGTTGTATAACTCCAAGAGCACCATTGACGAGTCCTGCATCATCCCATAGGTTTGATATGAGAATTACCCTTTCTCCTATGGCTATAAGTAATTCAAGTTCCAACCCTTCTTCATCTCCTTCCATAGAATAGTTGCTTCTTACAGATGTAGCAATACTAGTCACAATGGGACAATTTAGGATTCTTATTAAATGCTTGTTATGATAGTTTACACCGTCATTTGTCGCAAACAAATGAATCACCTTATTGAAGGAATTTTTCATTGAAGCATGTAAGGAAGTATCTGTATCGCCTTATCGAAGGACTTTTTCTTTTTTCTTCTCATTGTTCTGCTGTCAATCCGTCTAACTTTCTTTTTCGATATTCTTTTTGTCAATATGCGTTTCGTTTTTGTCGTTCTTTTGTTGTCATTTCGTCCAACTTTCTTTTTCGATATTATTTTTGTTGATATGCTTTTCGTTTCCTGTCTTCTTCTCGTTCTTTTGCTGTCATTTATGCATCTATGAAATCTACACTAAAATTTATGCATCCATGAAATCTACACTGAAATATATGCGTCCATGCATTAACAGCTACACTGAAATTTATGCAAGAATAAAACACCATACACTAAAATCTATGCAAGGATAAAACTCACTGTACATGATAATGCTCTTTGTCGGTCAATTTTTTGTTTTCTTTGTTCTTCTCATTATTCTGCTGTCAATTCATCTAACTTTCTTTTTCGATATTCTTTTTGTCGATCTGCGTTTTGTTTTCGTCATTCTTCTTGTTCTTCTGTTGTCATTTTGTCCAACTTTATTTTTCGATATTCTTTTTGTTGATCTTATTTTAGTTTCATGTCTTCTTCTCGTTCTTTTGTTGCCATTTATGCATCTATGAAATCTACACTAAAGTTTATGCATCCATGAAATCTACACTGAAATCTATGCGTCCATGCATTAACAGCTACACTGAAATTTATACAAGAATAAAACACCAAACACTGAAATCTATGTGAGGATAAAACTCACTATACATGATAATACTCTTTGTCGGTCAATGTTTCATTTTCTTTGTTCTTCTCATTCTTCTGCTATCAATTTGTCTAACTTTCTTTTCGATATTCTTTTTGTCGATCTGCATTTCATTTTCATCATTCTTCTCGTTCTTTTGTTTTCATTTCATCCAACTTTATTTTTTGATATTCTTTTTGTTGATCTGCTTTTCGTTTCTTGTCTTCTTCTTGTTCTTTTGCTGTCATTTTGTTAGATTTTCTTCCTTGATATGCTTTCTGACGTTCGGCGTTTTGTATTTTTTGTTCTTCTCATGTTTGTCTCATAGCATCTTTTGCATGCACATCTTCCATTTTTAGTTCAGACTCTATATAAAAAATGTTTCATTAACATATACAATGAAATTTATGCATCTATGAAATCTACACTAAAATTTATGCATCCATGAAATCTACACTGAAATCTATGCGTCCATGCATTAACAGCTACACTGAAATTTATGCAAGAATAAAACACCATACACTGAAATCTATGCAAGGATAAAACTCACTGTACATGATAATGCTCTTTGTCGGCCAATGTTTTGTTTTCTTTGCTCTTCTCATTCTTCTGTTGTCAATTCGTCTAAATTTTGTTTTCAATATTCTTTTTTTCAATCTTTGTTTCATTTTCGTCGTTCTTTTGTTGTCATTTCATCCAACTTTCTTTTTCAATATTATTTTTGTTAATCTGCTTTTCATTTCATGCCTTCTTCTCGTTCTTTTGTTGTCATTTCGTTAGATTTTCTTCCTTGATATGCTTTCTGATGTTTGGAATTTTGTATTTTTTGTTCTTCTCATGTTTGTCTCATGGGCCATCGCGCGAAGTTGAGGGACCCTTTAGGTGCAATCGTGCATTCGCAAAACACGCTAGAATTGTGTAAATTAAAAACGCGCGTGCGTTACTTAGAACTAGGCATGGGAAGACTTCAACCCTACCATGTCAATTAACATGTAGGATAGGATTCCAAAACGAGCGTGTGTTATAGTGATACATAACATGCACGCATTATGTATCACTATAACGCGCGCGTGTTTTGGTTAATATAACCAAAAAAAATAAACAGCCTGCGGACTGCGACACTGTTTTACCCACTATTTTCTCAAAACCGAAATGCTCAAGCAATTTCAGCTTGCCAAATGCATTGGAGAAGCTTAACAAGGGAGATTTCGAAGCTCAATAAGGGAGATTTCATCTTGCAAGGAGGATTGGAAAGGTAAGCATCCAAATCCTTGCCTCATTTCATCTTTAAAAATATAAATTTTTATGTTTCCCTAAATTAAAAATCTTTGTAAATGAAATTCCAAAACTAAAAAATTTAAATTTTTTTATTTACAATATGTTAATTCCTCCCTACTATCAATCCCTTAAAGAATTTTACATCCACCCAAGCAATAAGGGATTTGAAAAAAAACTAAAATGGAAATTGGAAATTGAATCCCAACAACAATATTTTTTCCACATCTATTGCAAATTGGAAAAACAAATCATCCACCATTTGGCTAGGAGGAGGAAATATGGACTATAACCTAGGCTTGGTTTCTAGACTTGACTCAACCAAACCCTATGTTTTTTTCCCACACATTCTTTTACCCTAAAAATGTCCAACCAATGCTTGTGAAGCCAACCCAATGGCATGATGTATTTTACATCATCCCCCAAACCCCAAGGGACTAGGTTCCCCTCCTTTGCAGACACACTGCTTACTTTGTTGCTAAGATTAACTACCACATCTTTTTTTACCTCCTTGAACACCAAGATGTTAGACACAATGGATCACTGAGAGGGGGGGGTGAATCAATGAACTTGCACTTATTAACAATTTGAACTTCTTCTCTCAAATCTTATATCATTAATTACAAATTCACTTCAATATCATATTCATCAATAAACTATATCACATGTCATTCATTAAGCAAGACACATTATCATCAACACATTACAAGAGACAAGATATAAGCTTTGTAAACTTTTTATAATTGGAGACTTTAATCTCCAGAATAGGATACAACCCAAAGTGGCACCAACCACAAGATAATCATGTCAGCTGCAACTGACTGGGATGCACGAACACCCCAACAACCATAGATTTACAAATGATATTTCAGACTCTTCTTAAGTCTGCAGATTGCATACATCATCAACGAGAAGCCCTTGTTTGTTTCCAAAGCACTTCATCATTCTCATCAAGCACTCATTATTCAATATAACTTCATTCTGTCCATCAGCCAATATCACCAATCAAATCACATCTTCATTTTGTCATCATTATTCATGTCATATCAATCTGTTTCCATATCTGCATTCATACACTTTACATTGTCCATATGCACATCACTACATTCTTCCCATATCATCAGTCATCTCTTTATCATTCTACCAGCATGCCTTCATTCTATCCATCAATAGGCTACCTCAGTTTGACCCAAAATAAAAGATAGAAAGAGAGATTGTTTTACTGCTCCACCTATTGCTGCTCCTTCACCAAAAAATGTCCTCGTCTTCCTGACCCCCGAGATCAGAGCTCTCCTCTATCTCCCAAATTCTCCCTCAAATTAGCCACACTCACCACACAAAAAACAAAACCATCTTGTTCTTCATTTATACATCTCCTTTCCATGTACTTAGGAGGTCGACTTGTCTTTTTTCTTTTATTAATTCAAATAAGTCAAATGATATTTTTATTTCCATGTTGTCCTTAACTAATAAAAAATACATATCTTTGCCACATCATCATGGTCTTTATGCCCGCATGGTCTCCACCCTTATGCTCGCAATGACCCATAATGTATGCCTACAATGGTCATATGAAATGATATTTATGTTTGTAATGTATTCCTGAGATGATATTTATGTTTGTAATGTATTTGTTCTTGCACAAAGCTTGTACATTTTTCATTTTTGAGAGATGTCATTATAACACATGTATATGTTTCTAATGATTTGTTTTTTTTTATTTTTTGACTGCAGTGACGACCATAGATGCACACTCAGACATCCAAAGAGAAATTCAGAGGCTCAGAGAAATTTGAGCCTCAATTACTATTGTTGATGATAGGCATCTTATGCTTGCATCCAATTTGGATGCAATGATAGAGACCTTTAGTAGGTCTAATGGTGCACTACAAGATATTGCCACATTCAGAGAAAGAAACGGGAAACAATATGAGGATGGACTTAGCTACAAAGAAGTTAAGAAGTTGAAAATCTCAAAACAACATATCTTTTCCCTCTTTAGAGATCCACGGACGGGTGAAATCCTGAATGCAAACAAAAGGAACATTTCTATCGAGTGGTGTACATATCAACCATTCATAGATAATTGGATAGACCGATGGTACATGGTGTTTGATGCACCACCACACAACAACGGGGAAATGCCTCTATATTTTCTGAGAAAGATGTACGCAGAATTTGTGATGGGGAAGCATGTTAACTATTTTGATATCTTGGAGTACTAGAGCGTTGGGATGGGGATGCCTCAGCAACGTCCCAATGCGAGGCACATAGATCCCAATCGCCCAGTAGCTCCACCTCGTAGGAAGCTACCTAGGCCAGATGTGTCGCCTGCACATCATTTGGTCCCAGAGACACGGGAGTCATTCCTACTATTAGCACAGGCATTTTTTCATCATAGCACATATCTTCAAGGTACCTACTAGGCAGGGCCATCAAAGCCACCATCTATGGGTGGAGTAGAGCCACCACCTGTCGGTGGGGTAGATACACCACCTCTCGGTGGGGTAGAGACACCACCTTCCAGTGGTCAAGGAGCATCTAGTGTTGGAACTAGACCTACACATCATGAGCACAGTCGAGAGCCCCACCCATGCACAGTATGTGGCCATCCTTGCTTTGGTCCTATCCAAACAGATGATACCTTTACTAGATATTTCACACAGGTAAGTAAGTGGTTAACAATTTAATGTCATTTGTAAATTGTTTTTCCTTACTATACACATATATATAGATTGCTAATATTTTTAATGATTTTAAAACTTGTAGTTGCTACAAGAAGGGCACAAGGTTGAAGACCTTTGCACTGATGATGCAAAGCACAGTCCACAGGCTCATGCACCAACACCGCCCGATGTAGATGATGTTTTCATACTTTCAGTGACAACAATTCACAATGAGGTAACTATTTCAACATGACATTATTTTAATACATGAGTAGATCCAGTTAACAATTTAGTGTCATTTGTAAATTATTTTTCCTTACTATACACATATATAGATTGCAAATATTTTTAATGATTTTAAAACTTGTAGTTGCTACTAGAAGGGCATGAGGGGCAAGAGTCCCATGCACCAGCACCACCCGATGTAGATGATTTTGCCATACTTTTAGTGACAACAACTCACAATGAGGTAGCTATTTCAACATGACATTATTTTAATACATGAGTAAATCCAGTTAACAATTTAGTGTCATTGGTAAATTATTTTTCCTTACTATACACATATATAGATTGCTAATATTTTTAATGATTTTAAAACCTGTAATTGCTACTAGAAGGGCATGAGGGGCAAGAGGCTCATGCACCAACACCGCCCAATGTAGATGATGTTGTCATACTTTCAGTGACAACAACTCACAATGAGGTAACTATTTCAACATGACATTATTTTAATACATGAGTAAATCCAGTTAACAATTTAGTGTCATTTGTAAATTATTTTTCCTTACTATACACATATATAGATTGCTAATATTTTTAATGATTTTAAAACTTGTAGTTGCTACCAGAAGGGCATGAGGGGCAAGAGGCTCATGCACCAGCACCACCTGAGTTACAAGACGTTGTCATACCTTCGGCGACAACATCTCACGCTGAGGTAACGATTTCAACATGACATTATTTCAATACATGTTAGTTTGTTATCACATGTTACTTAATTAATGTTACACAATCTAATATTTACGATTTTCTAAATTGTAGGTTGTAGATCCCATCAGAGGGAAATGATTTCATCTAGTGAGCTCCCCCCTAGTGGGAATACAACCGATAGCGTGCCCATGCACATACGACGGACGACAGATCGTTTCTTAGAATTGATTGAAGTATACAGTAGATCGGTATGTATTTCATCATTTTCAGTTTGTTAATACATGTTATTTCATTGACCAATGCATTTCCAACTACGTCAGTATTGGTGATTGTAGCCACTAGCCTCTATACTTCCGAGACTGTCAGTAGTTGGATCTCCTCATAGTCCAAATGTGTAAAAGGCACAAGTGTATAAGAGAGGCTCCACTCCTAGAAAGGGTGTGGATGTCCTCTATAGAAGACACACGAGAGATCCATCTACAGCTGACCTAACAAGGGTTATTGATGTTGTAGTTAGTGTCGCATCTACAATAGCCACAAGTCATATAGAGGTAACTATTTCAAGAATCACAATGCATAGTATTTAACCATGTAACTATATTTTTTATTCATGCATGTCTAACTATTTCCCCATTTGGTGATTGTAGCCATTAGTGGCAGAAGTGCCCGGCCCCTCTGCTCAATCCATGGTTCTGACCGGATCTCCTCTTGTGGTGAGATGTTCATTAATGACCAAGTTTTTTTATTCAATTTACCCAAACATGTTGATCAATGTTGAATTGTTGAATTAATTGAGATATGATATTTTACTTGTAGAGCACAACTATAGAGAGGCCTTCCATGAGCACACCACTCACATCTATACTCCATGAGGATTTGGTGAGTGTTTATCATAAATAATTTGGCCATAAGTTAATTTTTTAAGTTTGTTAATGGTAGGGTATTAGTGCAATTATTTGATAAAAATAATGATTTTTTTTTGCAGACTCCTGAGATGCAGAGCGATCCCAGGGAGATGGTCGATAGAGGAAAGTCGGGGAAAAACAAGCGAAAGATTGATTTTTGATGTTGCATAGTCTTGTATATATGTATTTTGACATACATGTACACATTGTTGTACTTAGGGATACATGTACATTGACAAGCCATTTGAGGGTCGGCTACTTTGCCATATTTTGTATTACACACATTCGACTATCAATGCATGATACAATATATTCCATATTTTCTCTTGAGTTTCCACTTGTGCTTGTGATGATTTATCTCTTCCACAAATTGATAAATTATGCTATTGAAATTTATATAATTACATTTTAAGCAATATTTATTCTCTTACATTTATTGCATTGATCAAGTAACATCTCACCATTGTGTTATGAAAACATTATCTTAATGGAAAAAGCTATTAATATCTTTCAACAGTTCAATGAACTTAGCACATGCATGCTAATTTGATATCTAATTTAAAATTGTGTTTTTTGTCAACTCCAAGGGTTCATACCCATTGATCAGGATTATGGTTGCAAATAAAATATGTTGCAAGGAAAAAACAAAAGCTAACAAAATAAGTCAAAATATGTTTGAATAACCTCTGTCATAATAGTAACATGCTACGCATATCATCAATGTAATCCTATGACATTTTCAAAAACTAAGAGGAAGTCTAATAGATGCTACAAATTTCATCAATGCTAAAAACAATGGCAAAGTATCAAGTACAATGGCAAGGAATGCATAACTAAAGTGTAATAAAATTCATTGGGCCTTCATGTACATATGGTCAAATATATGTAACAAATATACCCTAGTTTGTTCCAATATGCTAACCAATAGCTGGTCATGAATTCACTCTCATAAAATCATTGAAGATATAAACCCTATCCTTACTAAACCCTAGTATGTAAGACCCTGATTTGTGCTTTAACTCTTTCATATGTCCATTTTCCACTTGTCATAATGCAAAAATAATCATACATAATCCATGGAAAATGAAATACCTAACTAGTTTAATGATATTCCTTGATAATGTTGTTTTGATGAAGGAAAATAAGATGTTCATGGTCCTATGTTTGTAAAAAGGATGGATTATCCTCATATGAAAATGTATTTAAAATTGAATGTTCTTGATTGATACAAACGATGATGTAATGGTTGTTCATTATGATTTGGCAAGTATTCCCCCATAACTTGATGGCAAAGTTTCATGGTGACTTTGATCTAACAAAGCTAGCAAGGATCAGAGGGATATCATTGATGAAACATTGCCTCCATTTTTTATTTGAAACTTTGAATTCTTAAAAATGACATTAATTACTCAAAATTCAAATATAGTGGAACACTAAGGAGTTGTTAAATGACGTGGCACACTAAGGACATAGAAATATACCAAGGGTGCAATGTGGTAGGTTTGATTGCCACTCTTTGAATATCTAGTTCTAGAATCAAAATGAAAAAATTTCAAAGTTGACCCCCATGTGCAAAACTGCACACTCCCCTACTGAGCAAAACCCTAGTTTCCAAAATTAACCTAAAAGTTGACACCTGGGCCATGGGACCGACGGAGAGGTGCACCCATAGCACTATACCGATGTCCTGAATCCAACGGAGTCGATGGTTGGTCGATCGGAACCACGGTCATCATTCTATGTCTCGTTCTGTCTCGCATCCAAAAGGCCTTCAGGGACACCTGTCGGACACCTACCAGGGGCATAGAATTCCAACCGTGCAACAAAATCGAGTTCCGAGGAGTCCTGCAATTGTGTCTAGTAAATTTCCAGCTGGGAACGCTGTCCATAAGTTCTTGGTGGATGATTTTTCAAGTTTGAGTCCAATGTGCAAAAATTGCACACTCCCTTACTGAGCAAAACCCTAGTTTCCAAAACGGACCTACAAGATGACACTTAGGCCATGGGATCGACAAAGAGGGGCACCCCTAGCACTATCCCGATGTCCTAAATCCAACGGAGTCGACGTTTTGTCGATCCGAGCCATGGTCACCATTCTATGGCTCGTTCTGTCTCACATCCAAAAGGCCTTCAGGGACACCTACTGGATACCTACCAGGGGTATAGAATTCCAACCGTGCAACAAAACTGGGTTTCGGGGAGTCCTGCAAGTGTTTATAGGAAGGTTCTAGCTGGGAACGCTAGCCATAAGTGTCTAGTGGATGATTTTGCAAATTTGACTCCAATGTGCAAAAATTGCACACTCCCTTACTGAGCAAAACCCTAGTTTCCAAATGGACCTACAAGTTGACACCTGGGCCATGGGACCGGCGAAGAGGGGCACCCCTAGCACTATCTTGATGTCTTGAATCGAACGGAGTCGATAGTTTGTCAATCCGAGCCATGTTTGTCATTATATGGCTCGTTCTATCTCGCATCCAAAAGGCCTTCAGGGACACCTGTTGGATACCTACCGGGGGCATAGAATTCCAACCGTGTAACAAAACCAGGTTTCAGGGAGTCCTGCAAGTGTTTCTAGGAATGTTCTAGCTGGGAACACTAGCCATAAGTTCTCGGTCGATGATTTTGAAAATTTGACCCCCGTGTGTAAAAATTGCACACTCCCTTACTGAGCAAAACCCTAGTTTCCAAAATGGACCTACAAGATGACACCTAGGCCATGGGACTAGCGGAGAGGGAAACCCCTAGCACTATCCCATTGTCTTGAATCTAACGGAGTCGACGATTTGTCGATCTGAGCCACGGTCGTCATTCTATGGCTCATTCTGTCTCGCATCCAAAAGGCCTTCAGGGACACCTACTGGATACCTACCAGGGGCATAGAATTCCAACCGTGCAACAAAATCGGGTTCCAGGAATCCTGCAAGTGTGTCTAGGAAGGTTCCAGCTAGGAAAGCTAGCCATAAGTTCCCGGTCGATGATTTTTCAAAGTTGACCCCCATGTGCGAAAATTGCACACTCCCTTACTAAGCAAAACCCTAGTTTGCAAAATGGACCTACAAGATGACACCTGGGCCATGAGACCGGTGGAGAGGGGAACCCCTAGAACTATCCCGGTGTCTTGAATCCAATGGATTTCACGGTTTGTCGATCCGAGCAACGGTCATCATTTTATGGCTCATTCCATCTCGCATCCAAAAGGCCTTCAGTGACACCTGCTGGATACCTACTGGGGGCATAGAATTCCAACCGTGCAACAAAACTGGGTTCCAGGGAGTCCTACAAGTGTGTCTAGGAAGGTTCCAGTTGGGAAATCTAGCCATAAGTGCCCGATGGCTGATTTTACAAATTTGAATCCAATGTGCAAAAATTGTACACTCCCTTACTGAGCAAAACCCTAGTTTGCAAAATGGACCTACAAGATGAAACCTGGGCCATGGGACTAGTAGAGAGGGGCACCCCTAACACTATCCCGATGTCCTGAATCCAATGGAGTCGACGGTTTGTTGATCCGAGCCACGGTCGTAATTCTATGGCTCGTTCTATCTCGCATCCAAAAGGCCTTCAGGGACACCTGTTGGATACTTACCGGGGGCATAGAATTCCAACCGTGTAACAAAACCAAGTTCCGGGGAGTCCTACAAGTGTGTCTAGGAAGGTTCCAGTTGGGAACGCTAGCCATAAGTTCTCAGTGGATGATTTTGCAAATTTGACCCCCGTGTGCAAAACTGCACACTCCCTTACTGAGTAAAACCCTAGTTTGCAAAATGGACCTACAAGATGACACCTGGGCCATGGGACTGGTGGAGATGGGAACCCATAGCATTATCCCAATGTCCTGAATCCAACGGAGTTGACGGTTTTTCAATCCGAGCCACAGTCGTCATTCTATGGCATGTTCCGTCTCGCATCCAAAAGGCCTTCAGGGACACCTGCTGGATACCTACCGGGGGCATAGAATTCCAATCGTGCAACAAAACCGGGTTCTGGGGAGTCCTGCAAGTGTTTATAGGAATTTTCCAGCTGGGAACACTAGCCATAAGTTCTCGGTGGATGATTTTGCAAATTTGACTCCAATGTGCAAAAATTGCACACTCCCTTACTGAGCAAAACCCTAGTTTCCAAAATGGACCTACAAGTTGACATTTGGGCCATGGGACTATAGGAGAGGGGCACCCCTAGCACTATCCCGATGTCCTGAGTCAAATGGATTCGACGTTTTGTCGATCCGAGCCACGGTCGTCATTCTATGGCTCATTCTATCTCACATCCAAAAGGCCTTCAGGGACACCAGTCGGACACCTACCAGGGCCATAGAATTCCAACCGTGCAACAAAACCGAGTTCCGGGGAGTCCTGCAAGTGTGTCTAGGAAGGTTCTAGCTGGGAGCGCTAGCCATAAGTCCCCGGTCGATGATTTTGCAAATTTGACCCCCATGTGCAAAAATTGCACACTCCCTTACTGAGCAAAACCCTAGTTTCCAAAATAAAATAAAGATTAAATGACTCAACTAGTATCGTAGATTAACCAACAACTATTGCATTAGATAGATTCATTTTGTGATGGGCCTAATTTGACTGCCATAGAATTAGATAGCTTCATTTAGTCACGGGTCTAATTTGACTGCCATAGAGTAACCATCAATGACCGCATTATATAGCATTACTAACTCCATTAAAATTCAATTGGACATGACATGAATGATTTAAATTCAACACCTTAGCTAGCTTCATTTCATTCAATGATGGGCCTAATTTGATGGGAGCATGGGAACCCAGACTCCATTAAAATTCAATTGGACCCATTAAAATTCAATTGGACATGACATGAATGATTAAAATTAAAATCTAGATGCATACGCAAGCCACTTGGATGATGGTTGAACATCCGGTACGTTGATGCTTTAAATAATGAACTCTTTCCTTTATGGCATTATAGGGATGCTTACCCTGCATTTAACAGCGGCATTAATTAGTTAATGGATTCCATGTTCGAAGCATAGAGAAAAACCTTGTCACATTACAAAATCCTTGCAACATCATACAAATTAATAGGGGAGGCTGCCAATATGATCTCAATTTACGAGAAGCTTCCACGTAGAAATAATTTATACTATGTATAAAGTGAATATTATTACTTGTTTTAAAATTTGTTTCCCTCCCTTAACCTTGTTTTGTAGATATGTGTTGGCTATTGTTTGGAGGGAGTTATCATGCCCAATTCCGCGACCATTTTTCGTTAGATTGTGTGAAAAAATATAGCATTTATTGCCCTCAACCTAGCTCATTTTACCTCTTCCTAGTTCAAAGGAGCTCATGCTCCTATGTTTAAAATCACATAAATTTTGGACCGAGATATCGATGATGTGCAAGCAGGCTCGACCAACTGGCTGGTCTGGGTCCTAAAAAGACCGAAATACTCCACTCAACCTGCTTAAATGAATTTGAGAAATAATACCCCTATGACTCTGTTAGCACTAAAGTTTGCGCCCTGACTGTTAGGGTTCAAAGCTTAGAGCATCTTAATTTGATTTAATGGATAACTGAGTTAATGAAGAGATGGAGGTATAACAGTATAGAGACCAGGCTAGTCTTTAAATATTGAACAGCAGGTAATGTATCAGTATGATGGATATTAAAAGGAAACGGCTATGAACATAACTTTGTGAAAGACATGAAACCGGTTCTGTATTCAAACACTAAAGATAATTGCATATTGATCAAGAGAATCATGGCATGGATTGATAAAACCACACACGGACAGAATAATGATAATATGTAACAGAATTATTAAAACAAAACAGAGTAGGCTCATATGAACACAATCATTTCAAAATAGCCATAATAACCTAGAAAATGTAATACATGCCTCTGCCAATATAGTCTCAGCCTTCGGTTGGAATCCTCCTCCTAAGCTTCTTAGCTTGTTCTTTATATAATTTACATTCGTTAAAAAAGAGGTTTCAAATCCATGAGAAAAGAATCTAAGTTGTTATTTCAGGTAAAGAAATAACAAGAAATAACAAAAAATACATGTGTGAGCTTGATCTAGCTGATTTTGAGCACAAACTTTATGACCAAATCTGAGATGCATTTCTTCAGCTATCCTGTTGAATGTTGATCCAATGCTTATTGGTGGGACAGATCTTTTTAAATCTGGAGAATTATTGACTGATATCCACTACTGCTAAGTGTTTTGTTCTCCAACTTCCTCTGTGCATTAATGTGCTGGAAATGACCCGATTATATGCCAATCTTCCACCATCAATCTTGAACTAATTTGTTTGCTAGAAGAAGATTAAGTTTATGCTATCAAATTCAGAAATACTCAGTTTGTTTAACCAAAAATATCAACTTGGCATGTGCTCTACCACCTGCAATCCCCAACAACTATAATACTGCATTAAAATATGGATTTGATCCTTTGACTATTACTTGATATTTGGGACAATCGATTTGCTAAAAATATTCAATTTAATTTGCCAAAAGATCTTCGAACAAATCTGTTGAAAAGAGAATTTACACACTGATATTCTTCCATCAAATATGGGATGAAATGCCTGTTTGATTTTGAATTGCACTATTATGCCACCTATTGAATTGAAGAAAACAAGCCTGAGGTTTGTTATGAATCTGCTTCTTTAATGATTTCTCATAGCTACCACATGTTCATCGAATACCTTGTACTTTGAATACTGATCCTCTGGCTTCAATTTTGGTCCAATGTTAGTCCTTACATTCCGTTCATTCTACTAATTTGAACTGACCCTTACACTACTAACATTTTCCTGAGTAATTTTTGGACAAGTATTTGAACTTCTTCAATTTGACATTTGGAAGATTTCTGAGCACAATTCTATAGCAATGAGTGTTTTCAGATCTTTGTCATCATCATACTTGTATCAAGCTCATTCCTTTGGTGGATAATTTAAATAAGCAAAAAGTACTAGCATGGACATATGTGTAACACTATCCATTATAGCGAGTAAACTATGATAGATATGATGGCATTCTCAAAGCTACTCAGAAAATTATTTTAACCAACACGTGGAGAATAAAAGAGTTTGGTGGCTTAGTGTGGATGAACGCTGAAGCGAACATTTTTGGAAAACCAGACTTCATCCCTTTTAACCTTTTAATGGAAACGTGAAGAGAAGTGAAGGTTTAAGAGATAAAGTAAAGGTTAAAATAATATTTTTTTATTTTTATTTTTAAAGTAAAACTATTAAATAATAATTTCAAAAAAAACTATTACTTAATAATGTTAATTCTTTAAAAATAAAAATTAAAAATGAAATGCATAGTTAATATCTCATGGAATCAAACCTTAAGAGCATGAAACTTGGAAAATTTGACGGAATTTTGGAAGAAGAGACAAGATGATGTAGGATAGTGAAAAGTGTGCAGACTCCGGGGAAATTGCTGCTAATAGACATTTTGGTAGCGAGAACTGAGGTCCATTTTTACATACTCGCTATAAAAATCCATGAATTTTGATGGAACATATCTGGTGACAACATGTGGCTCTGGCTAGGGATGGCATGCTCCTTGTGAGCTGTCAAGAACTTGCAGACCTATGCCTTTCCAATCCATCACTGCAACCTGTAACCATACTCTGCAAACTGAAAACCTGCTCTGTTCATCAAATTCTGAAGTGATTTTGCTTTGCACACAAAGGCTGACCAACAACTGAAGAAAAGAAGCACCAGTGTTTTGTCTCCATTGGGATGGAGTCTTTATTCATGCATAACTAGTAGTCTAGTACACACTAAGTAAAACTGAAATAGAAAGTGTTGAAAACAAAACTGAATTCAAACTGTCTCTGTTGTAAACCAATTCCATACTAAAACCAAATAACTGCTCTTATGTTGAAAGCTTAAAGGGAACAAATGCTCTTGAGATGTGCTTATTTATGTACACTATCTACACTAACCAAATCTACAACTTGGTTAAGTAAAATCATGCTTCCACAAGAACCATTTAAGGAATTTCAAGACTGAGATGATCTCATCTATGCCACTAATTAATAAATAATGTCTGAAATATAACATCAATGATAGAGACTCCTTCAGAAAACAATACTCACCTGGAAGTGCCGGTGAAATGATGAAATATGAAACCTTTAAAGACTCTGAAAAATATGACTCCAATAAAACTGCAAATGTATCCTTGAAACCAAGATCAGACACATGTGGATCCATAAAAAATAATTTCCCAGGCATACATTTCTCTTTACTTGAAAACAAATCACCTTCTTGCTCTTCTTCCATATAGATGGTCCTCGGATCACAGAAAACAAAAGAAGTGGAATTATGACCACAAAAGGTTACCTCTGCCTCCTACTTGAAATGGAAAGGTTTTCCTTGTAAATCCCATGTTCCATGAACATCATTGGGGCATTGGCAATCAAAGGCATCAGGATCATCCTGAATCTGCTCTAGAATTTCTGGGACAGCATCAACCACAATGTCAACAAGCTGATCTTCCTTTTCCATGCTACCTTCAGATGGATAATTGTCATACACTGGCTGGCTGCTCGTCAAATCAACAAAAGGTGATGTAGGGATCTTCTCTTCTTCATCTGAATACTCATCATAGATAGGTGAACCCAAAATTCTTTTATCTTGCAAAGAAAAACCAGCAACCTCTTGATCTTTCTCTTTAATCTCTGGTGAAAATACATCATGGGGAACCTTTTGAAGAAAAGAAGGAAAATCTTCTTCTACAACTATTTCATCTTTTGAATCTGAGACATTAGGTGCATCAGAGACAAGATCAAATGCATCGACAACTATGCATTCATTAGTACTATCATCAATCATATCTTGAAAACTTTCCTCTTGAGAATTTGAAAGAGAAAAAATTTCATCCATATTTTTATTAAAACACTCACTCCCATTCTTAATTTCTTTTTCATCAAGATCTTCACAAAGCTCATCATTCGAGGAACCAACTACTGTCTGTTGAATATAATATTTGAACTTTTCAGAACATTGCTCAAGCAGAATCTCCCAAGAAAAATACCTTTTGTAATGTTGATGGAATACTGTGTGGAAATCCTTCAAGGATGAAATGCTGGAAGGAGGTAATGAGAAATACCATTCATGTGCATCACCATCCAATGAATACATGAACATCTTCATGCTATAGATCTAGCAGATCCATGCACTCATGAAACTTAATGAGGTGATGTGCAGGAATGTCTTCTTTCTTTTCTTGGAAGATAGGCATAAAATCTCCCCACTCTGACATAGTCGGTACTGGATGTGGGAAACCAGTAACTTCAGAAAAGTCAAGAGGTGCAAGCCTCCAAGCCACCATGGCAACCATTAGATCATTTGATGGCATTCTGGATCCTCAAACAAATGGAGTCGCCTCTGGATTCTTTGGAGTCGCCTGGTGAAGAAATCTACAGTCATATAAATGTCCACTCCTTGTTCACCGTCAAGTAGAAGATCTAATCAATATCAAACCCAGGAAGATAACTTTGCTTCTTCGATCCCCGGCAACGGCGCCAGAAGATGTTAGCACTAAAGTTTGAACCCTGACTTCTAGGGTTCAAAGCTCAAAGCATCTTAATTTGATTTAATGGATAACTGAGTTAATGAAGAGATGGAGGTATAACAGTATAGAGACCAGGCTAGTCTTTAAATATTGAACAACAGGTAATGTATCAGTATGATGGATATTAAAAGGAAACAACTATGAGCATAACTTTGTTAAAGACATGAAACTGGTTCTGTAGTCAAACACTAAAGATAATTGCATATTTATCAAAAGAATCATGGCATGGATTGATAAGACCACACACAAACAGAATAATGATAATATGTAACAGAATTATTAAAACAAAACATAGTAGGCTCATATGAACACAATCATTTCAAAATAGCCATAATAACCCATAAAATGAAATACATGCCTCTGCCAATATAGTCTCAGCCCTCAGCTGGAATCCTCCTCCTAAGCTTCTCAGCTTGTTCTTTATATAATTTACATTCGTTAAAAAAGAGGTTTCAAATCCATGAGAAAAGAATCGAAGTTGCTATTTTAGGTAAAGAAATAACAAGAAATAACACAAAATATGTCTGTGAGCTTGATCTAGCTGATTTCGAGCACAAACTTTAGTGACCAAATCTGAGATGCATTTCTTCAGCTATCCTTTTGAATGCTGATCCAATGCTTATTGGTGGGACAAATCTTTTTAGATCTGGAGAATTATTGACTGGTATCCACTATTGCTAAGTGTTTTGTTCTCCAACTTCCTCTGTGCATTAATGTGCTGGAAATGACCCGATTATATGCCAATCTTCCGCCATCAATATTGAACTAATTTGTTTGTTGGAAGAAGATTAAGTTTATGCTATCAAATTCAGAAATACTCAGTTTGTTTAACCAAAAATATCAACTTGGCATGTGCTCTGCCACCTGCAATCCCCAACAACTATAATACTGCATTAAAATCTGGATTTGATCCTTTGACTATTGCTTGATATTTGGGATAATCGATTTGCTAAAAATATTCAATTTAATTTGCCAAAAGATCTTCGAACAAATCTGTTGAAAAGAGAATTTACACACTGATATTCTGCCATCAAATATGGGATGAAATCCCTGTTTGATTTTGAATTGCACTATTCTGCCACCTGTTGAATTGAAGAAAACAAGCCTGAGGTTTGTTATGAATCTACTTCTTTAATGATTTCTCATAGCTGCCACATGTTCATCGAATACCTTGTACTTTGAATATTGATCCTCTGGCTTCAATTTTGGTCCAATGTTAGTCCTTACGTTCCTTTCATTCTACTAATTTGAACTGACCCTTACACTACTAACATTTTCCTAAGTAATTTTTGGAAAGGTATTTGAACTTCTTCAATTTGACATTTGGAAGATTTCTGAGCACAATTATATAGCAATGAGTGTTGTCAGATCTTTGTCATCATCATACTTGTATCAAGCTCATTCCTTTGGTGGATAATTTAAATGAGCAAAAAGGACTAGCATGGGCATATGTGTAACGCTGTCCATTATAGTGAGTAAACTATGATAGATATGATGGCATTCTCAAAGCTACTCAGAAAATTATTTTAACCAACACGTGGAGCATAAAAGAGATTGGTGGCTTAGTGTGGATGAAGGATGAAGCGAACATTTTTGGAAAACCAAACTTTATCCCTTTTAACCTTTTAATGGCAACGTGAAGAGAAGCGAAGGTTTAAGAGATAAAGTAAAGGTTAAAATAATATTTTTTTACTTTTATTTTTAAAGTAAAACTATTAAATAATAATTTCAAAAAAAACTATTACTTAATAATGTTAATTTTTTAAAAATAAAAATTAAAAATGAAATGCATGGTTAATATCTCATGGAATCAAATCTTAAGAGCATGAAATTTGGAAAATTTGATGGAATTTTGGAAGAAGAGACAAGCTGATGTAGGATAGTGAAAAGTGTGTGAACTCCGGGGAAATTGCTTTGACAAAAATGCTAATAGACATTCTGGTAGCGAGAAATGAGGTCCATTTTTACATACTCGCTATAAAAATCCATGAATTTTGATGGAACAGATCTGGTGACAACAGACTCTACCGGGTTAGTTTCGATGGTTAAAAATTTCAGGTGGGTAGGCCATAAAAGGTTGATCGATCTCTAGTCCACCTATAAAGTTGAATCAGATGGCTCGAAACCAGAATGAGAATACGCACCGGTTCTAAAACCAAAGTAAGCAGTTTAAGTATAACTCTTACCTGCAGCAGATTGTCCAGTGACCATAATTCATGTTAGACTAAGTGGCAAGTGCAGACCGGACTGAGAAAAAAAAGGTGAAGAGGGGGAACTCATTCGTATTTGCATAGCGAGGCATTTTTCTTTGATAAATTAGTTATTATTTATTTTTTTAAGTTTTGAAGAGCAGCTTGAGTTCCTAGTAATGTTTATCATTTTGTTTTCAAACAAAAACCACCCATGGAGAGTGGAGATGCTACACTGGTTGAATGCCATATTTGTCAGGAAGAGGACAACAAAGGAAATATGGAGAATCCCTGTACATGTTCTGGCACCTTGAAGGTAGGGGTTTACAGTTTAGGGGACAAATAAGAATTAAAGGTTTACCTTTATTGAGTGTTTATCTTTATCTTTAATTTATTTTGAAAACTAGGGTTTTGCTCAGTAAGGGAGTGTGCAATTTTTGCACATGGGGGTCAAATTTGCAAAATCATCAACCGGGGACTTATGGCTAGCGTTCTTAGCTCGAACCTTCCTAGATACACTTGCAGGACTCCCTAGAACCCAGTTTTGTTTCACGGTTGGAATTATATGGCCCCGGTAGGTATCCAGCAGGTGTCCCTGAAGGCCTTTTGGATGCGAGACAAAACGAGCCATAAAATGACGAGTGTGGCTCGGATCGACAAACCGTCAACTCCATTGGATTCAGGACATCGGGATAGTGCTAGGGGTGACCCTCTCCTCCGATCCCATGGCTCATGTGTCAACTTGTAGGTCCATTTTGGAAACTAGGGTTTTGCTCAGTAAGGGAGTGTGCAATTTTTGCACATTGGAGTCAAATTTGCAAAATCATCCACTGGGAACTTATGGCTAGTGTTCCTAGCTGGAACCTTCCTAGACACACTTTCAGTACTCCCCGGAACCCAGTTTTGTTGCACGGTTGGAATTCTATGCCCCCGGTAGGTATCCAGCAGGTGTCCCTAAAGGCCTTTTGGATGCGAGACGGAACGAGCCATAGAATGACGACCGTGGCTCGGATCGACAAACCGTCGACTCCGTTGGATTCAGTACATCGGGATAGTGATAGGGGTGCCCCTATCCACCGGTCCCATGGCCTAGGTGTCAACTTTTAGGTCAATTTTGGAAACTAGGTTTTTGCTCAGTAAGGGAGTGTGCAGTTTTGCACATGGGGGTCAATAATAACCAAACCAAGCAACAAAATTGAATGTTGTATTTTTTGGAAAGTGTGTTTGGGATAGACCGACATGAGCGCATTGTCCATAAACTCTCATGCAAACATTTTATGAATTTGACCTTTTAGGTTTTGTGCACTATAAATAAGTGTTGAGGAATAAACATGGTTGGGGGGACAATGGATTTAATTCCAAACGTAACATTCTTGAGCTCAAACACCATGACAGAATCCCTCTCATAGGAGTATTTGGAATTCAAGTTGAATATGGACACCATGATCAAGTCTTGGGCATCTAGGTTTCTAGGTTTCTGGGTGATGAAATTAGGTATCTAACAGTTATATTTGTGTGGATGATGGATGAGAATCTTATGGTGAAAAATGGGATGGTGATGGTGACAACATGGGTAGGAAGAGCACGGTGGTGGTGTTCATGGTGGCATGGTGATTGTGACAATGACCACAGGGATAGTGATAATGAGCATGAAGATGGTGATGGTGCTAGTGAGCATGAAAATGGGCATGAGGATGCAGATATTATGGATTACTTAAATGGGAGAAAAAAACAAAGAAAACAAATCCATGACGAAACTTGTGCAATTTATCAATTTGTACCAAGTCTATGCAATTTATCAATCTATCAAGTTATCAATGTATGGTTGCAATAGTCAAAATATTAATGTCAATACTCAATGAGACCACGAAACAAAATCATCGCATAAATGTACACCACATACCTATAACAAAGTACACAATAAAACATGCAAACCACATACCAGATTACCTACCTATGATCATTCGACTAGACCATCAGGATCACCTTGAATATCAATGGTTTCCTTTAACCTCTCATGCTCGGAATAAGGCAATAAGTATCGTGCCTTTAATGAGTTATTCCTTTGCATTGTTTGCAGCTGGAGGTTTGTGCCAATAACTAAGTTTGTATAATGGTATACAATCTCACCTGGTCTATAATCTTCATATGTATACCCTTTTCTATTTGCTGAGTGGGAAACCTAGTTCAAATATTCTCCCTTTATAACCATCGACCCAATCGGAAAATCATTGGCCTCAGAGTCCCGTAATGGGACTTTTAGGGTTTGCTTCCCCTCTAAGCAACGTGCCAGCCAATAATCAGTGCACCATTCATTGCGTTTCGGGGCAACCACTGCATATATGTGCCCTGGATAAAATATAGTTCCAACGTTTCAGTCAACTAATTAGACAAAACTAGTTGTCAAAAATATAAAAAATATACACAGCTAATTAGACACAACTAGTTGTCAAAAATATAAAAATATTAATCAAACCTGGTTGCACGAGATATGATATGTGGTCATAGTCTGGTGAAATACTTGATTGGTCCTCCTCCAAATGGGATAATTCTGTAGCTATCCGTCGACCAATGGGGAGTGATACACGGTCCCAGCTATCAACCCAATCCATGGATTCACATTCCCATTCACCACTACTGCATGGAGAACAAAAGCATGACAGTTTCCTTGTCCACATTTCAAGTATAGCATTGTCCGACGTTCTAACTGAATGAAATGCACGAGTTCCTTGGATGGTCTTGCACTCATATAACTGTGATCGATCTACATCCAACACCTCCCAAAAATATCTATGTACATGTGCTTTCCTGGTTGAGTGATCTTCCTACCTTCTTGCTCCCTCCCCCATGACTGAAGCACACCATTCAACGATGGGTTTTGCGTCTCGGATGAGTGATACATTTGTGAAATTCATTTATTTCATGCGTAATGCAGTCTTTATGCAAGCACCTTCTCCATCATGTTCACCTTTTCGATGTACGGTCTCAAAATAGTTCCAAATATGTGGCACCTTGTGCCTTTTGTGGAGCATACACAACCATTGGAAGACACGGGCATTTTTGAATTTCCCTACACAACCTCCAGACCAAATCCAATTTTGTTCCATCCATATATTGTTAGCCTTCAAGTGATTGTAGAACATTTGAAAGTCGTGTTGTACAAAAGCCAAGTTGTGACACCTGTCATCACTTATGTAGAAGTGATACTCCTTCAATATAACCCTATTGTCTTCAGTACTTTCTGCCCCATGTCTATAGGTGATATGGACCATTAGGCTGACCTAGTCTAAGTGATAGTATTGACTCTGAATCTCATTTTTCGGTTGAAGAGTCTAGTTTTCCACAAAATCGACCACTGACAAGATAGTCCCAATAGGAAATGTACCCTTGCATGTTCTAAACTGCTCATCTTGCCAATGAGCCACATGCGCATGCTTTGCATACTGTTGTGTCTTTTCAAAGAATTCCTCCATGAAGTCACAAACCCGTACCTGGTAGATCAATAATAAATACATATATCAATAGATTGTTACATATGAAATTGTAATCTAAAGAAAAAATAGTATCCAATAGCTCATTACCAACCTGAGAAGTGACCAATTGTATTTATTTTCGTCTGTTCCCTCCATCAATATCATACGTGACATATTTGAATGACTGCAAGTTCACCTCCTTCCTCCCAAGTTCATGCTCATCGATCACATGTATGCATTTTTCCAATAATGTGAATCCACCACACCCTGGGCATGTCCCATCTATGTAAGTTTTTTTGATAAAATGTGCAATCGTTTGGCCTGCTACACAAAATGCTATGAATAAAGTCTCTAGATGGCATCGGTGGTAATGTAGTTGAGCATTCATGCAAAAGAGTGTTATGCAATACACAAAAAATATATGTCTATGTGTCATAATAGTAACCATACTTAATCATCCCCGCAAAATTAAAGCGATAGCAAGAAAGGTGAAAATGGAGAAGCCTGATATTCTTTTTCTTCAGGAAACTAAATGTTCTACTACTACTCTTGATAAGTTAGGCCAAAGAATGTGGAAAGGGTGTGAGGTTATGGCGGTAGATGCAGCTAGATACGCAGGTGGTCTTGTTGTCCTATAGCAACCTGGGGCAATTTCTATGAATAATTGGAGGGAAAACCGGTTCTCTCTATCTTGTGATTTCCAGATCATTAACTCTAGTCGGTCTGGTTCTCTGATCAATCTGTATGGCCCTAGCATTGCTCCCCTAAAAGACCAATTTCTAAACTTCCTCTCGTGGATCTTTCGACAGGCTCAGTTCGGTTCATGGATTGTAGGGGGAGATTTTAATCTTATCTCTTCTTTGGAAGAGAAGAAAGGCGGGAGAAGGAGTCTAGATAGGTACCAGGAAGCTTTTAGGGATCTTCTTAGTTAAGGCCCGTTGATCGATGTAGAAATAGGGAATGGCTGGTTCACATGGAATAATAAAAGAGGAGGCAATCATTTAGCTGCTTCCAGATTGGACAGATTTCTATCCTCGGAGGATATAGCATGTGGGGTTAGTGAAGTCAATGCCAGTGTTCTCCCTGCGGCAGGTTCTGATCATTGGCCAATCTGTTTGGGCTGGGACATGACCAATAGCAATCTTTTCAAACCTTTTTGTTTTGAGCAATTTTGGTTGGAACAAAAGGACTTTAAAGATTTGGTGGGGCAGTGGTGGCAGGAGATAGTCCCCCCTAAGGGATCCATAATGTACCAATTTCAACAAAAGCTAAAGATCTTGAAAGGAAAAATCCGGACTTGGAATAAGGAGGATTTTGGTAATATCTTTCAGGATAAAAAGAAGTTGATAGAGGAGCTGGAAATATTGCAGACAAAGGGAATGGCTGAAGGCTGGAGTGATGATCTCAAAGAGAAGGAACAAGTCCCGACGGAGCAATTAGAAGCTAGAGAGAGGCAAGAGGAGATATATTGGAAGTAGAAGTCGCGAGTCCAATGGTTACAGGAGGGTGAAAGGAACTCAAAATTCTTTCACAACACTGTCATTCAAAATCGACATAGATCTAAAATCCTTAAGCTCAGATCGGCTAATGGGGAATTTCTGGACAATAGAGAGAGCATAGCAGATGAACTAGTCCACCACTTTGAACTAATCCTCAAAGAAGACAGATTGGATCGCAGCCAGGACATCTCCAGAATTACCAACCTTATCCCTAGGTTGGTTAATCAAGAGCACAATGAGATGTTAAACAAGCATATATCCCTGCAGGAGGTTGAGGATGCTATGAATCAGATGGCTCTAGGTAAGGCCCTGGGACCGAATGGTTTCACCTCCAACTTCTTTCATTTATTCTAGGATCTTATTAAGTCTTAGGTCTAATTAATTGTGGAAGAATCAAGGCGGTGTGGGGGAGTGCTAAAAGCCTTTAATGCCACTTTCCTTTCTCTTATCCCCAAGGAAGATGGTGTTGATACTCCAGGAAAATTCATACCAATAGACCTCTGCAATGTGATTTACAAGTTAATCACCAAGGTGATTGCCAATAGGCTTAAACCCATTCTCCCCTTGCTGATCAGCCAGGAACAATCTGGCTTTGTGGAAGGGAGACAAATTGTTGATGGTATCATACTTGTTCAAGAGACTATGCACTCCCTTGAAATCTCTAAGAGACCTGGCATGCTTATCAAGCTAGATATAGCCAAGGCCTATGATAAGATAAGTTGGCAGTACATGCGGGAAATTCTGGAGGCTTTTGGCTTTTGCGGGGTATGGGTGGATTGGATTATGAATTTGGTTTCTACCCCGTTCTTCTCCATTCTTCTAAATGGCTCTCCAACCATAATTCTTCAAGCCTCCAAGGGAATCAGACAAGGGGATCCTCTCTCCCCCTTTCTTTTCATTCTGATGGTTGAAGGTCTCAGTAAATTCCTGCAGGCCCAAGTGGCTAATGGGGGGATTAGGGGTCTTCAGTTGCATGTTGGTATGGAGAAACAGACTCACCTGCAGTTTTTGGACGATACTATGCTCATGGGGCACCCTTCAATCCAAGAGGCAAGGACCTTCAAAAACTGCCTAGTTCATTTTGCGAAGGCTTTAGGCCTAGAAGTCAATCCTGGAAAGTCTCAGGTCTTTTTCCTCAACACTCCAGCTCCAACGCAATGCAACATTCTAAGAATTCTGGGTTTCAACCGGGGATCTTTCCCGACCAAGTATCTTGGTGTTCCTCTAAATGAAGGTATGATTCGACATGTGTCTTGGCAGGATCTGCTAGACAGGTTGAAAAGGAAACTAAATAGCTGGACATTACGCCCACTAAACTTCCCTAGTAGACTGGTGCTTGTCAAAGCTGTCCTCCAAGCGATGCCAGTTTACTTATTTTCCATGTTGTCGGCTCCCAAAACGGTTTTGAAAGAGATATGAGGTCTGTAGAGAACTTTTTTGTGGGGAGGAAGGAATGAGAAATAAAAATTTGCTCTTGTAAATTGGGATACCATTTGTCATCCCAAGATCCAGGGTGGTTTGGGTATGCGGGATCCTGCAATTTTGAGTGAGGTCTACGGAGCCAAAATCTGGTGGAGATGGTGCACTCATGATAGTGAACCATGGGCGCAACTCTGGCATGTTAAGTATGCTCGGGATAAAGAGAGAAGTCAGCTTATCAGATTTAATGAAGAAAAGCAGAGCTCCCACATATGGAATAAATCATATCAGGGGAGAAAGGTGGTCCAGGAGCACAGTTTCTGGGAAATCCAAAATGGGTTGGATGCAAACTTTTGGGAATATTCGTGGAACCAACTACCCAAATTGGGTGATGATCCCAGATGGCAACCCATAAGGGTCCAGGGCTTAGCTGCAGGAAAGATACAGGTTGGGCATTACTAGGAACCCGAGGCTTAGGAAGAATATCAGAAATGGAGGGACGTAGAGCAATGGGATACTACCTCTTCGGAGGAATTGGTTGCATCCTTTAATAGTTTGTTCCACGAACGATTCATCAGGTGAAACCCGGGGAATGATAAAATTAGATGGGGCGATACTCAGAAGGGGATGTTCAACATTAAGGAATCCTACGATATCTACACACAAACCAATGAGGAGGTGGATAAAATATGGGGGAAAATTTGGACCATGAACATTTGGCCCAAAATCTCATTGTTTTGTTGGTTAGTTATTCGGGGTAGGATTCTGACCTGTGAGAACCTGAGGAAGCGGGGCATCATGGGACCTTCTCGGTGTCCTCTTTTTCATAATCACGAAGAGACCATGGGTCACCTTCTGGATTCTTGTCACTTTTCATCTTCGTTATGGGATAGAGGAGCCTCTATTTTCAGACGCAGCAATCGTATCAGGGGGCAGCCTGATCAGACCCTTAGATCTTGGGATCTGAAAGCTTTTTCAAACCCAATTATCACTACTCTTTGGTCACTCTTCCCTGGGATGGTGGTATGGGCAAGCTGGAAGGAGTGGAATAATCGTATCTTCAGGGATAAGCAGCAGCGGGAGGAGGAAGTTTGGAAACGCCTTGTTCGAAACATGAAGGAAACAATTCAGAGCCAGCAATGGAGTGAGAAAGATAAAGAATTCAATGCGCAGGACATTCGAATTGCTGAAGGATGGGGTCTGACCCAAGCAGATATGGCAGGTCTATGAAGGAAAATGATAATGTGTCACCCAGTTATTCCAACCTGTTGGTCTCCTCCAAGTTAGGGAGGGTTCAAGATCAATTTCGATGGGGCGTCGCGGGGAAATCCAGGTCCTGCAGGGTTCGGTGGGGTTTTCAGAAACAGCGCGGGGGTCATTCAAAAAAAAAAAATTGGATACATCGGTCATGATTCCAATAACTCAGCTGAGCTCGAAGGAATTCTTTAGGGTATGAGGTTGATCCTTTCTGAGGCTTGGTTCCCCGCTATTATTGAGGGTGACTCTCAAATTCTGATTCGGATGGCTAAGAAACTCCAACACGGACAAATCCCTACGAAAGTCTCTTCCAACTGGCGTCTGCTTTCCAGGATGGAGAATCTAAAGGCTTTACTCTCCACCCAGAATTCCATATCATTTTCCCATGTTAAGAGGGACGCCAACAAAATGGCGGACCTCTTAGCCAATCAGGGGATTAATGCTGGCGTCCACTTGGGTTCTGGCTCTTTTGCGGATTTCCCAGATGAAGACTGGAAAAGAGTCTGTTGCCACCTGGCGGAGTTGGATGTGACGGGCCAGAGACAGCATAGGATACAGGTGGCCACCACATCGGAGAATGAAAGGAGGTCTAACAACGCTATGCGTGGGGAGCCACACGCCCGAACTCGTCATGCTTCTGCATGACGTCTCTTGTACAAATGGTCATGTTAGATTTTAAGGCCGAAGGCATATTAAGGCGAGGTAATATGAACGAACAAGGTGGTGGGAGATTGTGGAGTACCAGACCTGGATTTTCAATAATCTGGGTAGCAGTTTTATTAATGATGCAGAAGGACGTCCTATACCTCCCGTGAGTTGGCTATCTCGTCACAGATGCTTCAATAATTTCGGTTCAGGTCCTTAAATGGGGGAGGTTCATCAACCAAGGCATCTGCGTCTCGAACCATAGGATTTTGTGTGGGTGCATTGTGTGTTATGTGAACGTCTGTAAGCCGGAGCAAGGGTGGTTTATGAGAGCTAGACCACCAGATTTCATATTTCCCTCTGTCATTGCTCCTCCTTGTCACTATAAGGGTTGCACTTCGTCTGGCCAGGAAGGGTCGTGGAGTTTGGAGGCTGGGGACTCCTCTGGGCAGGGAAATGTTAAAGGTGGTAGAGTAACGCGGGCCTCAACTAGAGCCAGTCTTCAGGCTTCCGCTTCTTTCTTTCGTGGTCGTATCCCGCAGGCTGTCCAAGAGGAAGTCGAGGCAACGGAGCTGGCTCTGTGGGATGAGGTCGGGACTATCCCTCGGGATGAGCTTGTCGAGGAGGCGACAGAGTGGGTGATGGACTTGGGCCATACTGCTAATCGTGCCTCCCTCTA
>BSBM01001106.1:1457500-1752500 GCA_027924585.1 Larix kaempferi | reverse complement strand
TGATGATGATGATGATGAAGATGATGATGATGATGATGGAGATGAAGATGATAGTGATGACGACCACAGCGATGAGGAGGAGGAGGAGGAAGATGGAGATGACGATGATGATGATGAAGATGGTGATGAGGATGATGATGATTATGAAGATGATGATGAATATGACGATGTGTATGATGAAGATGAAGATGATGGTGATGAATATGATGATGATGATCAATCATCATCATCATCATCTTCATCACCATCATCTTCATCTTCATCATCATCATCGTCATCTTCATCATCATCTTCATTATCATATCATCCTCATCACCATCCTCATCACCATCATCATCATCATCGTCATCGTCATCTCCATCTTCATCATCATCATCATCATCACCGTCATCTTCATCATATTCATCATCATCGTTGTGGTCGTCATCACCATCATCTTCATCGTCATCATCATCATCATCATCATCTTCATCGTCATCATCATCATCGTCACCTTCATCATCATCATCATCACCATCATCATCTTCATCATCTTCATCACCATCATCTTCATCTTCATCATCTTCATCATCATCATCTTTCTCTCACCCCCTTTATCTCCATCTAACACTTCAAAACATAAATTTGTGAAGATAATAACGCGCGCACATTATGTATATACAAAACGCTAGTGCGTTTTGTATATAAGAAATGCGCGCGCGTTTCTTATAACATTGAACACAAAAACAATAAAATTTGAATTTAAATAACACACGCGCGTAATTTGAATTTAAACATAACGCGCACGCGTTCCTGAGCACCTAATCACCCACTCCTCCTGCACCCGCGTGTCAGCCATAGTCCTTTGTGGTTGGTTCTAACTTACCAAACCTGTGCTATGGAATTTACTAAACCATGGCTAATTAGACATTTCCACCATTTTTCTCAATATGCATGTTTTTCACCACTCTCTACAGCATGACATACATGACCATTATTGACGAAATTTTAGGCATAGATAGAATTTTTTATGCAGATTCCAAATATGTAATTTAAAAAAAAAAAATGATATTTTCTATTTATTTCCTAATTTTCTTGTGTCATCACTCCTTAAGTCAAAAAACATACTGTTAGTGTTTATTCCGTAACTTTTTCATTTCACAACCATTTAAAAAAAAAATTGTATGCTGCACTAGTAGACACCAACCTCTATATGCTATAAAAAATCCAAGTCGAAATAACTGCATTAAGAACTTCAAAGACTACACCCACATTTGATGTACCGTTCTCGAGGTTTGATCACTTACATAATTAAAAAAAATAAAATTAAACATTTAATTTTGGAAAAATAATGTTGCACTAGTGCTACGGGTTCTATACATGTCTACCAATTTTTGTAGCCTGAACCCATCATTTAGGCATTGAAAGGCTGCACCCACAAAAACATATACCTTATCATTTGCCAAAAAAATAAAAATTGACAGTTAGAAAACATGAAATTTGACATAGTTATGTAAATTTTCAATACTTAAAACTTATATATTCAGAAACGTGACTCAATTTTCTACGTTTCATCTTTTTTACTCGATGCAAGATATCTTGTGTAAGTATCTCAAAAAAACCAAGCTGAAGGATGCCTGATTTTTTCAGTTTTGTATTGCATCTAACGCGCCAAAAGTGACCCTCATTAGCTTGCACATGCCCTTATAGCATCTTCCGCATGCACATCTTCCATTTTTAGTTCAAACTATATATCAAAAATGTTGCATTAACATATACAATGAAATTTATGCATCTATGAAATCGACACTAAAATTTATGTATCCATGAAATCTACACTGAAATCTATGCATCCATGCATTAACAGCTACACTGAAATTTATGCAAGGATAAAACACCAAACACTAAAATCTATGCAAGATAAAACTCATTGTACATTATAATGAAATTCAATATATTTTCAAATATAACACTTTCAGTTTCACTATATTTTTAATTATATTTAAAAATGCTTAATTTAAAATATATTTAAAAATACCTAATTTAAATTATTAAAACATTAAACTTTTTAAAATATTATCATATTATAATATTCCATAATTTTACTATATTGACAATTATATTTTAAAAACCTTATTTAAAATATAATTGAAAAAACCTTAAATCCTAAATTCAACCTTTTTATTTAAATATTTTTTATATTCATGAAAAATAGTTTATAACGATATTAAAATTAAATTAAATTATTATTTCAAATTTAATTTCAAATTCCTATTAAAATAGTTTATTAGTTTATTAAGAATTTGAATTAAATTATTTAAATTAAGAATTTGAATTAAATAGTTTAAATTAAGAATTTGAATTTAATAGTTTAAATTCTTATTACAGTTTAATTTCAAAATTCTTATTAAAATAGTTATTTCAAATTCTTATTTAAAATTTAATTTTAAATTCTTATTTTAAATTTAGTTTTAAATTCTTATTTTAAATTTAATGTTATTTCTCTATATTTAGTTTGATAATGTTTAAGCAATATGTAAATTTGTATGTAATAATAATTTATTTAACGGCTTACTAAAATATTGTTTTTATAATTATGTTTTTAAAAAATTTCTAGGGTTTATGCGTGGAGGGTTTTTGTTGTTATGTATATTAGTTTCGGTGTATTATATAGCCATTGATTTCATTCAAACGAAAATACACGTCTTTTTATTAATGGACAACATAATATATATATATATATATATTTTTTTTTATTATTCTTTTTTGTTATGAACAATGTTACAAGATCTCCCTCATACTGAGCACCTCTCGGCCCAATAATATTTGCTAATATGACTCTTTGCAAATTTTAAAAGAAATATTAAGCATTAGATGATGTTTCCTTGAACAAGCCAAAGAGTAAGTTCATATTTTCGTTTATGGGTAAAATATACAATTACCATACCATGCAATTATCATTCAATAATGAAGCATCCAAGTGTTTTTTCCCCAATTTTTTTACCCTAAAAGTACACCCATAACCCACAAATGCAACCGCCAAATAATGAAAAAAGCCAAAACAACTTAAATGTTGAAAAAAGCTAACCATCGTTCACCACCGAAAAGCAATTTGCCAAAATAGAGGGAAGTGCACTTATCCTACAATGAAACCTATATCACATTAACATTAATACTACTTGGTAGAACAAGTCAAGCTTCTTAAAGACAATATCTAAAATCAATGTTTTGACCTAATGTAAGGAGATGAAACTTACAAATATTTATTTCTCCACATCATGGTATCACAAAATTTTCCTAATCCTATAATTATCATTCAATAATGAAGCATCCAAGTATGTTTTCCCTGATTTTTTTATCTTAGAAGAACACCCACAACCCAAAAATGCAATGACTAGATAATGAAAAAGCCAAAACAACCTAAACGTTGAGAAAAAACTAATTGTCATTCACCGAGGGAAAAGCAATTTGCCAAAATAGAGAGAAGTGCACCTATCCTACAATGGAACCCATATCATATTAACATTCATAATATTTGGTACAACAAGTCAAACTTCCTAAAGACAATATCTAAAATCAATGTTTTGACCTACTTGAAGGACATAATACTTATAAATATTTCTTTCTCCACAACATGATATCCCAAAATTTTCCCAATCCTCCAATTATCTTTATTACAATAATGAAGCATCCAAATGTTTTTTCCGAAATTTTTTACCCTAACAAAACACCCACAACCCAAAATCCAACTCTCACCCGTATATGCACCAGCCAAATAATGAAAAAACCAAAACAACCTAAAAGCTGAATAAAGCTTAACTGTCGTTCACCGAGAGAAGCCAAAATAGAGGTAAGAAGACGTAGCCTATGTAAGTTTGCCAAAGTAAGTTTGACGTGGAAATCAAAAACATCAAATCGTGCACACTTTCAACACCTTTTCCTCATAGGAAGCACTCTCTGTGTCTGTCGGGAAGAGCTCGGCGTGCCTCTGTATTTGTGGTTGAGTAGTCCTTTGAATCCGAGTATGAATCTGTACTATGTCCCCTTTGGATCTGAGTATGAATCTGTACTATGTCCTGTAATAGAGGATTTTACTGGACAGGCAATGGATTTGGAACTCTGTTCATTGGATTTCGTTTTGACAAGCGACAGTCCTTCAAACCAAGCGGATCGTAATTTTCTGCTCCCTTTAGTTCTGTCTTTCTATCTACAATCTGAAAAAAAGAAAGGATTTCTGTTCAATTTACAGGTAATCCCACGATTTCGCTAGCGCAGAAATGTCCTACAAGAAAACATCTGAGACCTGCTTAACGAAAGGAACAAACAAAAATGACCAAACATGAATAATAAGGATTTTACTATGTGCTACTTCTACCCTTTGGGATTGCAGGGATTCCTTGTTAGATCTGCAAACAGAGGACTGAAAAAAAGTAAACAGATAACTGAAAAAAGGCTTAACCCTGTAGTCCCATCAATACAATTGAATTATAATTTTTACACCAATCATTTTGAAAAGAGACTTCACCCTGTAGCTTTAAAACACAGGTGGAAAGCCACAATTTATGTATTAACGTGTGACAACCTTTACAGCAACCAAAGTTGCTTAAGTTGAATGGTTAAACTTACAGCAATGTTGAATGGTCACCGGATCATATCCCGTCGCACCGGATCAAGTTACTCGTCACCGGATCATATCCGGAGGTATTAGTTCCTGCATGAATCACAGCAAAATCTTTGGCAAAAAGAATGAATGAAAATAGAAAGAAAAAGCATGATAAGAAAATAGAAAGAAAAAGCATGAATCACAATTGTATGATTGGGTTTCAACATTAATGAAAATAGAAAGAAAAAGCATGGATCGCAATTGATGAAAAGCATGAGAGTAGCGTTTTGGATTTACTAGCTTACTCATCTGCTAGTAGTTCTATTTGCTGACTCATGTGCTTTTTGCGTTTATACTTCTGTTACATAGGTAGACAGAGTTCTAATTCGTTGAAGAGAGAGAACAAATTTTCTTCATGTGCAAAGCTTCTCTGTAGAAAGAGGAGCAAAGGAGGAAAAGCATCCATCCGTTGGAAAGAAGGATATATAAATCTCAAAGAGAAGTTCATTTAATATCTGAGAACTGCTCAGCAACAATTGGACAAGTGGGTCACACAATTTCAACATTTAGCTCCTCCTGTATCCATGCTCTGGTGCATTTGTATGATTGGGTTTCCGGGTTGGAGTGGAATATGTGTCTGTGTGTTGCCGGGTGTTTGAATCTGAGTGTGGTTTCATTCCTGATTCTGGTTCAGTTTGTGATAGAGAAAATGTGAGGACGCAGCTGAGGTCAATGCTCTGGTTCAATATGTGATAGAGGAAATGGATTTCGGCTGGCTGGACTGGAATGGAGACACAGGAGCGCAGCTGAGAGCAATGTTTTCTCTCAATAATTGGAGCTTCAATTTCAGGTACATTCGCACATCTCTCAGAACCAATCTCATTCATTTCTGTTAACTTTTTGGGCGTTGCAATGAAGGTTGGGTTCCGTTCTTGAGTCTGAGCAGAGTGGTTTTTTATTATTTCCTCTGAGTTTTTCTTTACTGTATCCTTAGATGTATCTACAGGTGTGTACATGTATTCAATTGTAGTTTAGCTGCATCAATGTCTAAAGCTCATGTATATCTTGTCCTATCTGCTTGTCTGAGACCTATCTGCTTTCTTGTCTTGTCCTATCTGCTTGTCTTGTCTGAGACCTCCTACCCTGCTTCTACCCTAATAGGATTTACTAGGATTTACTATGGGCTACTTCTACCCTTTGGGATTACAGGGATTCCTGATTGGATCTGCAAACAAAGAACTGAAAAAAGCACTTTCGAAAACACCCTCTAGTCCCATCAATACAATTGAATTATAATTTTTACACCTTGAATCGAATAATACAACAGTGCTTTTAGCTTTAAAACACAGGCGGAAATCCTCAATTTAAAACACGGGTTGAAAGCCTCAATTTATGTATTAACGTGTGACAAGCATCTCTACAAATTTCTTCACAACCTTTACAACAACCAAAGTTGCTTAACGTTTTACCATATTCCGTACAGTAATGTTGAGTGGTCAAACTTATAGCCAATGATTCTCTTCAGGCATCTTCAAGTTCCTCTTCACCGGATCATAACCCATCTTCAAGTTTTGAGCTTAGTTCCTGCGTGAATCACGGCTTTGACGATTGACTTGCTTTTATGTATTGAATTGTAATTTTGCAGTTGCCTTGTTTTGCAGCAGCAACGTCTTTCTTTCAATTTTGCCAGAATTTGTTTCTGGGCGTCTCTTCTCTTGGCTGTTTGCATCAGATCAGACGCTCTGCTTATTCTTGGTAAGTAAATTCGTTATTTATTTTCTTTGCCAACTTTTTTCCAACTTTAGCTTACCGTTTTGGTTTAATTAGATCGCTAAGTGAAGCATGGCAAAGTAAGGAAGGTTTGGTTATTTAATTAAGCCGGTATCAAAGGTTTGTTTCTGTCACTTCTTGAAGCTTTGCTTCAATTTTTTTTTCATGAATTTCTAAAACTATATAACACAGTCTGCAATACAATTCTTCTTCATAAGAACAGAGTCTATGGCAATTTTGGCAATTCTTAAAAATAAAAGAATTTCCTACCGAGGAGCACACATATCAATTAGCACATAACGAGACAATCTTGAAAATCAAATATATGCATAGGAAAACAATTTGGATCCAACGAAACAATATGCTTTGGAGCAATGGGAAGCACATCGTACATACCCCAGTTCAAGTAACCAGATAGAAGCTCTGATAAATACATTTTTTGGTCCTGAAATTTATATAATAGGCTATAAAACACAATAAGAAGGTTAATAAATACATTTTTTGGTCCTGAAATTTATATAATATGCTATAAAACACAATAAGAAGGTTCAAATAGATAATGTAGTAAGAGATAAGCATTTTTCAAATATTAAGGGTTTAAATGTTGGATTTGGTTAATCATTTTTAGTTTTGCATTTTTTGGATCATTTTTGCAGGAAATAGCTTATTAATTTTTGTTAAATAACCAATTTGCATTGTTCAAATTGCACTTTTAATGTATAAATGGATTTATTGTTCTTAAAATCGTGGATGCTAGGATTCTGCAATCCTAGCAACTCCAACAACTACAATTTGAAAAAAATCAATCTGATTTCGGTCAAAAAGAACCATTCAAAAAATGACTAAAAAACCATCCAAAAAGTAGAACATTTAACCTACACTTTAAAAGTTGATTTTAACTTTTAACTTTTACATAATGCAATTATTTCCATTCACATTCAAACTAACAAATCTCCATACTCCATATAATTTCTCTTTTACCTTCAATTTAAAATAATTTTCAAGTAACCAAAAAAACACCCTCAAATATTCAATATTCTATAAAATCATTTTCAAGTAACCCACTATACACTTCATTATTCAACAGTCCATAAAATCATTTCAAATATACACTTCATTATTCAATAGTCCATAAAATCATTTCAAATACCACAATAAAAGCACTCTCAACTATTCCATATTCCATGAGTTGAAATCATTTCAAATATCACGATAAAAGCACTCTCCACTATTCATATTCCATGAGTTTGAATAATCATTATATTCATTTTAACCCAATTCTAATTAACTTATATATAAGATGCTTCCCTCTAGTCTATATCTCTGATGCTTAAATTTATCTTTTAATTCTTATATCAAATCATTATTTTCTAACCCAACTCTAATTGTTAATATGTTTACCTCTTTATCTGTATCACCTAAATTTGGTCTACAAAAATTTCATCTATATGGCCTAAATTTGGTCTAGAAAGCTTTAATCATTTTAACCACAGTATTATAAACTCTTATACCTCCTTCCATTAAAAGGATGCTAAGAAGCTTTTTAATAACAAGATCTTGTCACACTTGTGCAATTGTTTGTTAATTTGAAATTGTAACAAGTGAGATGAATGTGTTTATAGGTAGTGTGTTTGCTTTTTTAAATGTGAAATGATTAATTGGAAATATTTGAATGTGTGCAATCAATTATATATTTATTAAAAATTATATGATTTATTTATTAAAAATTGTATAATGTGATAAAATGTATTTGTATTGTATTTTATTTATTTTAAATTTGTTAAATTTACTAAATTTATTTATTGTGCAGAGGGAGGGGGAGAGCAGGGGGACAAGGAAGAGGGGGAGGGCAAGAGGGAGAATGAAAGTGAAGGGGTGGTAGGGAGCGAGGGGCAGAGAGAGAGAGCGATGGGGGAAGTGGGGGAGGGAGAGGGAGAAGAAGAACAAGAGCGGCGGGAGGTGGGAGGGGGAGGAGGAGGGAGAGAGGGTGAGCTAGAGTGAGGGGATGTGGGAGAGTGAGGGGGCGAGGGACAGAGAGAGAGAGAGGGGTGAGGGTGGGGGAGAGAGAGGGGTGAGGGTAGGGGAGGGTTGGGGTGAGGGGGAGGGATGGGCATGGGGAGTGGGGTGAGAAAGCGGGGGGGGGGGGGGGGGGGGGTAGAGAAAGAGAGAGCAGGGGGGAGGAGGAGGGGGAGAAGGGAGAGGGGGAGGGAAAGTTAGAGCGAGGGGGTGGCGGGGGGGAGAGGAAGACAGAGGGATAGGGGGAGGGTGAGTTAGGGGAGAGAGGGGGGCGAGAGCGAGGGGGAGAGGGGAAAGGAATAGGGATGGAGGGGGAGGAGGGGGAGGAGAGGGGGGAGGTGGAGGGGGGTGAGGGGGGGAGGGAGAGTGAGAGAAAGGGGGTGGGGGAGAGGGAGGAATTGCAAACGGAAGCAAGGGGGTTGGGGGGAGGGTGGAAGGGGGAGGGAGAGGGAGGGAGTGTGAGTGGAAGCAAGGGGGTTGGCGGGAGGTTGGAAGAGAGAGAGAGAGAGGGTGGGGGGGGGGGAGGAGGAGAGAGAGAGAGAGGGTGGGGGGGGGGGGAGGAGGAGAGAGAGAGGGTGGGGAAGATGGAGAGATAGAGGGGGGAAAGGTAGATGGAGATAGGTGGGGGATAAGGAGGAGGGAGGGAGAGAAAGAGGGGGGGGGCACAAAGAGCGAGGGGGGGTGAAGAGAGGGGGACGAAGAGAGTGAGAGCACAGGAGAGAGGGGAGGAGAGTGGTAATAAGGGGTAGAGAGAGTGGGAGGGTGTGTGTTGTGTGTGTGTGTGTGAGAGAGAGAGAGAGAGAGATGGAAAGAGGGAGGTAGAGAGAGAGAGAGAGAGCAAGGGGTGAGAGAGAGAGGAGGGGGTGTGGGTGAGAGAGAGAGAGAGAGAGAGAGAGAGAGGGAGGGGGGGGGAGTGGGTGGGGGGAGAGGGGGATAGAGATAGGGGGGAGGAGGAGAGAAAGAGAGAGGGTCGAGAGAGGGAGAGAGAGTGGGGGGGAGGGGGAGGGAGAGAGGTGGGGGGGAAGCAGGAAGGATGGAAAGAGAGAGAGAGAGGGGGGGATCAAGAGAGTGAGAGAGAGGAGGATCAAGAGGGGGGGATGAAGAGAGTGAGACCATGAGAGAGAGAGGGGGGGAGAGTGGGAGAAAGGGGTAGAGAGAGTGGGAGGGTGTGTGTGTGTGTGTGAGAGAGAGAGAGAGAGATGGAATGGGAGAGGGGGATGGAGAGAGGGAGAGATAGAGGGGGAGAGGGAGTGAGCAAGTGAGAGTGAGAGAGAGAGTGAGAGAGCGAGGGAGGGAGGGAGGGAGAGATGGAGAGTGAGAGAGAGAGTAGAGAGGAGAATCGAGGGAGAGAGGGACAAGGGGGAGGGGGAAGGGGGAGAGGGGGAGAAGGTGAGATGAAGAAGAATTAAGAGAGGGAGAGGGATAGGGGAAGGGGGAGAATGCGAGAGAGAGGGTGAGTGGGAGAGGGTGAGAGGGGGAGAGAGAGAGAGAGGGAGCTACGATGGGGCTAGTTTTTTATATTTTTTGGGGTTCTTTTTTCATCTGTAGGCAAGGATCATGTACCCTATTGATGTAAGAAAGAGTATTGTAGTCACCATGTTAGAAGACATTGTTTTTATGAGGCTTATAAAGACTCTAGCTATGTTTTTTATGAGGCTTATAAAGACTCTAGCTAGATATTTTGCATGGATTATGATTTTAACTAGGCATATTTTCAAACTAAGTTAGTTAATGCAAAGTTATAAACCGAGCCACCTAGATCTATTCCCATTCCCTTATGTAGGTGTGATTAGGTGAATGAAGTAAATACACACAATCCTCAATGTAGTTCTCATGCTCCAGGATGTATCCCATCGTCCTTGGAGGATGCTCCAATCAATTAAAAGGTTAAGGAAGCTTGTGAAAAAAAGAAGGGCATTAAATGTTAGAAAAATAGGGTAGCGATGACTGCAGGACTAGATATCTTCCTTGACAAAGTCATAGAATATCTATCAAAGACGTTGATAGGCAATTTATGTGGTAATATGGTAAGACAAGATTCCATGAAATCCTAGATAGTTGATAACTAGTCCCCGCAGTTGGGACATGTCCCTATTTTTCACATACTAGTCATAGGTTGGTTTTGTTTCCTAATTAAGAGCGGTGATGATGGTGAAAAGCTCCTTTCCCAAAGATGGATTTGGGGACCATCGAGGATGATATTGAATAAGTGGCATGTAAATTTTGACCCAGAGAAAGAACATTTTAACATTCATAAGGTGTGGGTAACTTTGCCTGAACTCCCCCTAGTTTTCTAGCATGAGGATGGTGATTAATTTATTATTATTATTATTATTATTTTGTAATGCTACTAGGATGGTGATTAATGTAAATAAATCATGTATCATCCACAAGCTTCTTACAAATGAGTTGCTTCCTTATCCTCACAGGGTCTTAAGTGATAGTTTTAAGTATTTGGAATTTAAAACTTAAAGTTGGACTCGTACTCCTTTGCATACTGGGTATGGTTATATAAAAGAATAGAATCAAAAGTCTCTTTTTGAGATAACATGTTCCTTTCACGGGGCGGTCGTCTAGTCTTATTCAAATCAATTTTACAAAGCATCGTGGTATATTGGTCAGCTATAGCTTACATTCCTAGATGTATTTTGACCAAAATTTGTAAACAATGTTTCTCGTTTTTATGGATAGGAAGAAGGCAATATGAAGGGATTCCTTTGGTCAAACAGACTAAGTTGGCTCGGCCCAAAAAGATGGGAGGTTGGGGGATTAAGAACATCTTCCTTTTCAGCCAAACTTTAGTGGCCATAAGTATTTAACTATTTTCTCAAAGTTCCTCCCTTTGGGGAAGAGAACTGAAGTCAAAATACTTGCTTGGTTTATCCATTGAGGAATTGTTTTGTCTTCCTTGTAAATATTATAAGAATGTCTCTACATTGTGGAAATCTATGGTGGCTTGTGGAAATAACGTCTCTACGAGAGATTCGAAGATAATCATCGATTGGGCCGATAAAAAAACAAATATTGCAAACATTCGGCTTGATCATATTCTACATGAAATATGCATCACTATACAGTCCTTTCAGTGGACTTCCTTTGTTCATATCTTATGTGAATGAAACCAAAAATCATATGGATTGTCAACAGAAGATGTGGGAATGATTTTGGGAATGTTATGTTTCAGTGAATTTGAGGACGAGCATGAAGTGGATGCTATGTCCTTCTCATTAAATCAGATTTGGTGTCTAAAATGGGCCTCATAAAAATATGAGCAACCTTGTAAGAAAACGAGCAATCTCATAAGAAAAATATCCATTGAATTCAAGAACCAATAGAATTTCAAGAAAAGAGTCAACCATAATGGTTGACATGGCATATTTGGCATTAAAAAAACTATTTTTTAATTCCTATTTCAACATATCTCCCTATCGTTTTACTCAAATTTTGAGTGGGAGCACTCGTTGGATGTGGAATTAAATTCCGCATCCAACAAGTACCCACATGCATACTTTTGAGGTGCCCCACCTCACAAAAAACGATAAACACATCAAAAAAATTGTTACTTTCAAAGTAACACATTTTTTTAATGTATTTATTGTTTTTCGTGCGATGGGGTACCTAAAATGTATGCACTGTGGGTACTGGTTGGATGGAGAATTTAATTCTGTATCCAACGAGTGCTCCCGCTCGAAATTTGAGTAAAATGACAAAGGGATATGTTGAAAATATGAAGAAAAAGGTAGTTTTTTTCTCTTTTCCTCCAAAAGTCATAAAAATTATTTTATTATTTTAATTATTATTTTATTATTTTCCTTAGGAGGCCCATTTTAGACCTCAAGTTTTCTCAAATGGTTTTCAATCTATGATTTCAAGATATTACATATATAGTTCCGGTTATGAAAAATCTAAGTATAGAGTTTTTTGTTCCGATCATTTTTGTTATAGAAGCTTTGCTCTTATTTTGTTTTTGGACAGTCCACGAACACGCACACACACACACATATATATATATAAACTTAAGAAAATAAAGCATAAACAGCATCTTGGTATATTGGTCATCTATAGCTTACGTTCTTAAAGGTATTTTGACCAAAATTTGTAAAAAGGGTTCATCATTTTATGGATAGGAAGAAGGCAAGTTGAAGGGATCCCTATGGTCAAGTGGAATAAGTTGGCTCATCCTAAAAAGTTGGGAGGATGTGGGATTAATAATATCTTCATTTTCAGCTAAACTTTAGCGGATAGAAGTCTTTGTTGATTCTCTCAAATTTCCTCTCTTTGGGGAAGAGATCTTAAGTCAAAACACTTGCTTGGTTTATCCATTGAGGAATGGTTTCGTCTTCCCCATAAATCTTATAAGAATGTCTCTACATTGTGGAAATCTATGGTGGCTTCCTTTCTGCTTATCGATAACTAGACAATTTAGTGAATAGGTAATAAAAGGAATGTAAGAATTGGAAAGGACCCATGGTTGGGATTTGAAAATGGATATAGATTACCTTATGATCTCTGAGTGACCCTTTCAGAATTAGATATTCATGTTTTGTTGGATTCCCAAGCACAATTTCCATAAGATCGATGGAGTAGGGGATGTCCACTTGATCTGTTTTGCAATGAAATCTTGCAGAAGAATGGTGTTCTTATGTGGACAAGATGGTATCAAACTTTATTAGATTACAACCAGAGGAGAGGGACACTTTGGTATGGTCCAAGAAATCGGTGACATGGGAATTTATAGCGAATCTTGGTTATGAAATCAACTCATATATTTATTTTGTGGAGAAAAAACGATGGTGGTGTGATATAATTTGGAAAGCACCCAATCCAAAGAAGGCCATAATAGTTTTATGGCTTGCTTTAAGTAACAAATTGTTAAATTGGAACAACTGAGTAAAAAGGGGTTGGATAGGCCTAAACTAGTGCTCAGTCTGTAAAGAAAATGGTGAATCAATTACTCATATATTTACCGAATGCCCATATACAACTTGCACTTGGAGTATTGTGGAGTAATCATTTAAACCAAAATTCCAATGGATAAAATACATCCTGGAACATATCGTTAAGTAGTGGTTTCAAAATCGTTGTGTTAATAGCTCAGAATAATACAATTTTTCAAAACAAGTGGATATCCCTAGAAATTTCAGCAAGCTTAATTCTGAATTGGTGTTAACAATACAAATCCATCCCAAAGCCAACAAAAGTTTGAACTCTTGTTATGCCTCAGATGGATCCTGTTATGCCATTATGTTTCTTTGACAATTACAGTCAAGGGAACCCATCTATGTATAGTATTGGGGCCATTTTTTTTACACTTACAAACACTATTTTATCATCAGGTATCCTACATGGCGGGGATCAAATACAAAGGTTGAGCTTTCGACTCTATGGGCCCTACTCCATTGTGCGAATCTAAAGAAGGTAAATAGAATTCAAGTCACAGGAGATGCAAATATAGTCATAGATTGGGCCAATAAAAAAGAAAACATTACAAACATTTGGATTGAACATCTCCTATGAGGAATCCACATCAATATACAGTCCTTTCAATGGACGGACTTCATTCATATCCTACGTACCAAAAAGCATATGAATTGTCAAAAGAAGCCATGGGAATAATTCTAGGAATGTTATATTTCAGTGAATTCCAAGACAGACAGGAAATGGACGCTATGTCCTTCTATTTTTAATCTATGATTTCAAGCTACTAAAAATATAGTTCTAGTTATGAAAACTCTCAATATAGAATTTTTTTTGTTACAACATAAGATACTATTTTTTATAAAAGCTTGTTCTTGTTTTGTTTTTTGACCGTTCCCAAACAATTATATGTATATTTAAACATTTGAACATAATAATTTTTTTCTTAAACATATATATATTTGTAAAAACACATAAACTTAAACAAATAAAACATAAATAACAACCTTCGTAACTAACTCCTATTAAAAATTGCATCTATATCACAACCTTCATAACTAACCCCTATTAAAAAATTGCATCTATTCCACAACCTTGGTAACTAAGCCCTATTAAAAATTACATCTATATTAAAAATGTTAATACATTACAAGCATTCATTAATATTTTAATAAATTATTCTATTTTATAAGATATAGTGTTTTAAATTAATATTATTTATTAATCCGTTAACAATATAATTTCTCTCATACTCGTTATTATTGACTATGTTGAAATGTATAAAAACATTACATCGGGAAAGCAACATTTTTTTGAGGTTAAATGGACTTCATCTTCACACAATTGAAATTTTTAGTTAGAATGACAATCTTTTATATATGAAATGAGTTATATTGATAATGAAGTTTTAAAATATATTTACTTTATAACATTCTTTATTTTGTTGCATTAGAATATTATCAACAAAACACTAATATTTTGAGTTCAAATGTCCTTTTACCTTTACATGGTTGACCTTGATAATAAAGATTCTAAAATTTCAAAGTTATAAAAGCTTTAAAATCTTTTATATGTGAAATGAATTATGTTAATAATACATTAATTATATATATATATATATATATATATATATATATATAATAATAATATTAAAAAACACATTTAATTTAAATTTTTAACTACTTATGTATTTATAACCTTTAATATAAATTTATAACATTTAATATAAATTTATAACATTTGAATGTAAATTATAATATTTTATAAATTGTTATAAATTCATAAAAAACAAATTAGAAAATAATAGAACTTAAATTCCATAATTAAATTTTAAGAAAAATGGGTACTTGAAATTAATAATATCATCTAGTGTTAAAATTCATTGTTTACATTAAAGTGGAAACACTTAAATGGTGTTTCTATGTTGTCATCCATGATATTTTAATATATAGAATGACATGATATAAAATTTTGAATTTCAAATTATAAATTTCAATCAATGTAACCAAAACAAATATTAATTCTTCAAGGAGTTATCACCGCTCCAAAATAAAATATAGCAAAAATAAATAAAATTAAAAACATTACTTGTATGTTTTGACATTATTTCACCTTATTTGCAATATAAACCCTCACAAAACATTAACATGTACACATACAAGAAAGTTTAAACCCCTTTAGTAATGCAGATCTCCAATATGATATAAGCCTTTTTGAATCACAAACTAATTTTAGAATCAATGTGTTCTTTGGGACATCAATATGGATTTTAGAATAGATGTTAATAAATAGAGATATATGTGTGACAAATGACTCTATGGTAAATGTGACATTCACTAATTTAACAAAATGGAGCACTTCCAAATCTTTTTCTATTTCTTACATTTAAATAGGGAAAAGAAAGTCAATTTCCCTGACTATTTCTCTCAACTAATGTAATATCTCACATCTACTTTTCCTTGCATTACTCTATGGATTTTAAACAGTTAAAGAGTTTTTGGATAGCTTCTAACTCGTTGCAAATGCACTTGGTTCCATAAAATCCTATATAGCCAAGTTCAATTTGACTTTAACCATAATCACTCTTCTTATCCATATCTAAGAAACTCTAACTACCTCCTTCACCACAAGAAGTGCCTTTACATCTACTCTTACTTCTTTTGTTTGCACCAAGTTACCTCTCCACTTCACACTTTCCCTAATCTCTACCCTAAATCCATGTTCTCCCATATGTATATAATATGTACAATATACTCAAGCAACCCCCAACCTAGGTCATTATCCCTCAACCCCCAAACCATTTCTATTGTATTATCTTATCAAGATATCCAAGTGGTAGTAATATTTATGAACACCAACAAACCAACAAATAGGGATTTAAGCACTTTTAGTAATTTAGATATGCAATATCATATAAGATTCTTTGAATCACAAACTAATTTAAAAATTACAGTATTAAATCCCCCAACATGAACTTACATGATATAACATGGACTACTTACTAAACCCCCCTGGATTCATCTTTCCCTCGTAGACTTTCATAAAGTTAACGAGAATGTCTTCCACCCATGAGATGTCAATCACCTAGTACTCTAGTGGTGGATAAATGTCACAAGGATGGTTGGGTTTCCTCCCAATGGTCAAATCCATATCTATCAGTAGTTGATGATCCATATGATGTGTGTATAATGCCCTTCTTTAACTAGACTTATTATTATTTGACATTTTATTATTTGAGGATGTTATTGATGTATGGATGACCCAAGTTTTGTTGATGAACACATTTGGACTAGATTTATACTTGAAACTCTTTTTACTTATATTTTCTTTTATTAATTTTTTTTGTAATAATTATGTATGAATCATGAACATGTGATAGTTACTGGATATTATTGAATACCATGATTGCTAGTATGGACATATAATTTGATCTAATGATGAACATATATGTGTGAATTGTATTGTTGAATTGATCTCTTTCTGCAAAGCTATTGATGATGTGTTAAGTGTGGCAAGAAAAAGAACCACATTTATAAAGACATTAGAATGAGTCAAGCTATATATGCATATTAGACTGAAATTATAATGCCTAGGTTGTCATTGTGTCAACCAATAAGAAAATTGGAAATATAGGAATTAAAGCTAGAATTTGAGCACTCATAGAGGAGAAAAAATGCAGCAAAAATCTCAAAAAAATATTCTTCTACAACCATCAAATGTAGAGGTATGCTTTGAAAACTATTAAGCAATTATATGATTTAATTTAAATGGATTGTTTGGTGATTTGGACTTCTTTAATAATGATTGTTTGCATGGGGATTTTAGACCTTTTTAAAGTTAGTAAAATAACCTTGCAATTTTCCATTTCCCCTATAGAAATTCATAGGTTTCTTGAAGATTGAGCTGAATATTTTTATGAAACCCATGAATGAATTTTTGGACTTCACATGGGTGTGCACGCCATATAGTAAGAGACCATTTAAATTTTTCACTTGTGGAAGAATAGGGATTTATGATAAGAAATGTACTTTTGAATAAAAGAAAGGCTTCTACAAGAAAAAAGGGTCTTTAATCTAAAGAGGACAGCAGTTCCTCATATGAAAGCGATGGAGAAGAAACACATGCAGGGGGCGTTCTCTTCATAACTGAAGAAACCTAGAATGGTGACCATAAAATTTCTAAAATAGATGGAAGTGACTATGCAGAAAAAATGAATTAATGACAAACTTAGGTCTTTATGGTGAATTGAAGACGACACATAAATTGAAGATGGGGTGAATGTCTAAGAAAAATTGAAGCATGTTGTGGAAGAAATAATGATCCTAAAAAGAAAAAATAAATAGATGAAAAGAAAACTAAAAAATTGTGAAGAAAATGGTCATGAGCTTGAAGAGAGAGAACTGACAATTGCTAATCTGAAGGAGTAGTTAGATGAAGCCGTGAGGACTAAAGAACTCATGAACCACAAGCTGGAAATGAATATAGAGTATTATAATGAACTAAAAGTTGAATTGTATCACATAAGAAAGGAGCCAATGTTGACAATTGCAAAGGTGAATGACATCATAAGAGTTGAAGGAGTACTGAAAAGTTGAAATAAATTCTCAACAAACAATTGATAAATCAAGACTTGGTTATAGAAACACAAATCCACCGAGGGAAGAGGAAGGAAACGGTGCCAATTATCTAAGAAGTGAAAACTACAAACAAAAAGGAGTTGAAGAGCAGTAAGAACATGACACTTACAGTTGGAACATAAGATCTGATTTCAGGAAAGTTGAGACACCAAGAAGGTTCTTTTCTAATAGGTATGGAAATATTTTACTTGGTCATTGTTATGCTTTCCAAAACTTTCAAGACAATGCAATTCATTGTAAAGTCTATGCAAGAAATAACTATATGAGAAACATAAATGATTATGGATATCCAAAGGATGACAATGTAAAAAGTAGATATGGAAATAATCATGGGATTGTTAATAGAAATTACAATCCATTTGACCCATTGATGGATCAGAACATTGTATGCTACAAATGCAATAATCTTGGTCACAAGCCACATGATTGCATAAATGTGAAAGAAGATTCTCATATCATAAGAAAAGAAGAACCAACTACAATATGAGAAAATAAAAAGAAATCAAGCAAAGAAGATTATGGACTAGCTTTGCTTGCTGAAGATAAAGAAGACATAGATAGTGGGTGCTCAACAGACATGATTGGTGATCAGAAAAAAAAAATATTAGTTTAAAGAAAGGGAGAACTAGCAACGTTGCATTCAGAAATGAATCATCCATCAAGATGCTTGGAAGAGTTGTAGTGAGTCTTGGAAGTGAAAATGTAAAAGTAGAAAATGTTTTGCTAGTGATTAGGGATACAATCTCACATTTGATTCCCGAAGATGTAAAATTAGAGAAGAATATTCAAGAAGACCGATTGCGAGAACTACAAGAATACCAAATAACATATACAACCTAGATCAATTAAAGAGAAAGAGGATTGAAACCAGAAAGAAAATATCTAAGGATGACAACAAGGAATAAAGAATAAGAAGATAGAAAAGAAAGGTGAAATATTGTTGAGCACCATAAAAGAAGCATGAGTTCAAGGGGAGCAACCCCAAAGAGAAGGAATATTGAAAGGGGGAGTTGCAGTAGGATTACGATAAATAATCATCCTCTACAATTGATGTCAAAAGAGGAGATAAAGAACATGAACATGATGACATGAGGATTATGATGGTTGCCATCAATGACAAAGGGGCGATTGGTGGAAAGTTTGTTGTCATTGATGTCAACTTGAAGCCATGAATATAATATAATAAGAATCCATGAAGAGCCTTGAAGGAGTCTTTAAATAAGTGTATATAACTCCAAAGTGGTCCCCTTATGACGTATTTGTTAAGCATGGCCCTCACGGGATGAGATAACATGTGGTTGTTTCCACATGCCCACTTTGAGTTGTACCCAAATGGAGCAAGTGAAGAAGCCCCTAAAGTGATGATGATGTGTCCACATAACCATGATGATGTGAAGTGTAAAGAATCCCCTTGATGAGGACAGCAAGTGGTTAATAAAACAATTCAAAGGCCATTGAAGAAGTAAAGAAGGAGGCCATGAAGACAAAGCTAGGGGGAGTCTCATGAGAATGACGCTAATTATGAAAGGGGAATTTTACCCCATAAAGATAGCTCAAATTAAAGAATAAGTTCTGTAATCATATAGCCTATTCCGAGGCCTTTTCGGTGATAGTTGGCACGATTCCTAACTCCCCATGGTTGAGAAGATATGAAATTTTCTTTGTACTAGGCCAGAATGTTTGTCAAGGTTGACCTAACTAGGCTAGAATTTTGTTAGGGCCAACCTAACATGACTGCAATTGAAAGGGTGGAGCATTAGTATAAATATAACTTAAAAGTGGCACATTTTACATCATCCATCCAAGATATCAAGTCTAAAGTGTGTAGAATAGAAGAATATGTGATAGAATAGGTTAAGGGGTGCAAAAGAAGTATATGAATTCCATAATTGAAGAATAAGATGCATTATATCTTGGAGAATCTATGTGATCTAGCGTTTATTATGGACTAGGGTTTATATATGTTAACAAAGGTTGGTAAAGGCATGATCTAGGGTTCCTCTATTTGAATGAACTGGGGCTTGAAGATGATGATGACGTTAAAAGGATTGAAGGAGCTAGGGAAGATGAAGACTATGGATGTCTGGTTTTTGCGTTTTACTGAAGACAATAACAATGATAGTGACAGTGACGGTAGTAGTGATAATGACAGTAATAGATTGATACTCTTACTCATATCAGGGTGGTAGGGTGGTGCTAGGGCAAGTTGGAGCCTGTGATCTTATGGGGTTGCAACCTCCTTCTAGTGGGTGATAGAGAATCTAGGAAGTGGGTTCTTCCTTCTAGTTGGAGTTGGTAAATCTAGGGGGTTGTAGCGTCCTTTGAGTTGGTGCTCATAAATTGGAAGTTGGTCCTTCCTATGAATGCAATATTTTAATCTTGTTATATTATAAGAAAAGCATTATCTCTTGTGCACTGTGTATGATTTTATGTGTTGGTGAATGGAATTGTTAATGGTTATTGTTACATGATATGCTTAAAAGTTTGAAATGGTAAAAAGTGCTTAATATTGATTCACCCCCATTCTCAGTATTGGTGAGATTTCCAACAATCGTTACTAAACTTGCTAAATTTTAACATTGTAGATGGATTTGGGACCCCTTTCTAGGGGGTCTCTAAATCCATTTGCAGTGTTAAAATTGTAAATTGTAACAATGTAGATGGATTTGTGTCATAGGGGGTCTCTAATGAATCCATCTACAATGTTACAATTTACTAAATTTTAACATTGCAGATGGATTCAAAGACCCCCTTGTTAAAATTTAATAAATTGTAAAAAATGCAATTAATTTCCATTGTTGGATTCCATTAAATAACTTATAGGAAAGGGAATTATAATGAAGGATTGTGGTAATTTAAAGGGATGTTGATTACTTAGAACTATATAATGAAAGCTTGTAAATAAACTAGAAGGTGGATAATTTTCACTAATTAGTTTCTCTAATCATAGCTAATGCTTTGCTATAGTTATTTCTTGACAAATCAACTTTTCAACATGAAGTTTCTTCAGGATGGTGATATTGGTTTGTTAAGATTTCATGACTAATTTTCATTTAGTTTGGATTCATTACCTAAACAAATTGTAGTTGATTGTAAGTAACTTCAATTTTTCCATTATTGTAATGTATGATCATTTCTTTCAGATTCTACCCATTTAAAGGTAAAGTGCAAGAGAGAAAGAAAGTAGTTAGAAAATTGTTCATGAGTGACCAAAATTTGTCACTAGGATTATAAATTGCACTATCCCTTATATATCAAAGGAATGTGTAAGGGATCAAAATCTAAGTGCAAAATTTATAAACATCGTAAAAAAAAAAAAAAAAAAAAAAAAAAAAGAAAGAAAGAGAAGAAGAAGAAGAAGAAATTGTTTCCATGAATTTCAAATTGTAGATAATTGATATCTAGATTTGGTTTATTAGGAGTTTCCTATAAAGCATTAATCATTATAAATTATCTAGAAAATTATAATGATATTATTTGGAGGGAACTCTAATACATTGGGATAACTAACAATGTTGGATCTTTGTCAAGTACTTGGAATGTAGGAATTTGCTTCAATAAACCAAAGCTATTCCCACGTCTAGAAAAGTGAAGGTAGTTATGTAGATATTTATTGTTGATTTTATAAATTTGAAAAATGCACATGAAATCCTCAGTGTCCTGCATGTATTGGCATCCTAACAAAAACAATCAAATTAAAGATAATATGGTAAATTATTTTTAATGATTGATCACAAAGAAATAACCATGAAATATGTAAAATTATTGTATTGTCATTATTTCTAGGACACATAAATGCAAAGTTATTGTATTTGATTATTACGTTTCAAATTGATTATTAGCATTGTATAAAGTAAAAGTGAGTTTTGTGTGTTCATGCTAATAGGACCTTGGTTCATTGAACTATGACTTCAATCAGTTTTTGGTTTACCCTACCAAAATGTAATGTTAAATAGGGATGAGTATGAACATAATTGTTGGTTTATTTTGGTATAATAAATCACCTTTATATATATAACCTAAGAAAGGAAACTCACTTATGTGGTGTAACCCCAAAACTATGGGCATGTTGTGTGAAAAAAATCCAAAAATTGTAGTTCTCTATTCTTATAATTTGGTGTAAAAATGTTGATGTCCTATCTCCAACAAAAACTATCCTTGATGTTGCACTACTCAAAATGGTGATAATATCTCTCATAGAACAAATGTTTAGGAATTACTATCCACATTTCTCATATGAAACAATGTATCTGTCACATACCCAAACTCTAGACATTTTATGTCATGATGAAAACATTATGTTTTATTTTTATTGTAAAGTTTTATGACTATTGACCAAGTGGGGTCAAGGATGATTGTAATTAATTACGTTGAATATTTTATTATTAATAAATAAAAGTGGAGACAAACATCCAAAGGAGATTGTTGAATGAGTGTTCACTGACCCACTAGGAGGAATGGACTGGGGTGGAGAGCAAACTGACACTTGGCAACATCCTCAACTCACTTCTAACTGTTGCAGGGGGCAAATTCCCTACTTTTATGGTCATGTTCCCCAAGAAAGTGGAACTGAGCAAGTGGCTCATTTACTAAATAAACTAACCAAAGACCAGAGGCATGCTACTTATCTACCCATCAAATTCAGCAGGAGGTTGTTCATTCTTACCTTGTGATAATTTCTGAACACAAGAGATTCGATGAGGGGAAGGTTAGAAGTGATTGAGTGAACTAAGACTGCATTCTGAGTTCAATATTGCTAAAAGCAGGAAGTACTACTGCTAAGTGTTGCTGCTGAGTTGCAAAGGAATTTATTCCATTACTCCACACAGCATCTTCGTCCTGGTGGTTCAGTGAACAGGCTCGGGGGTCCTAAGGCAAGTAACTTGGTTGTCTTCAAGAGTAGGTTGGGTGGAACGAGCTCCTTTGGTTGTTTGTTTCTTCTACAATTACCAGGTTCAGATTGTGTTATCTTATTTATTTATGTCAAGTCTTTACCAAGAATCTGATGTTATTGTGTTATCAGTTTCTATTCTATCTTAGATGTTCTAATCTGTCAACAATACTTCATTCTGCAATTTACCTATTCGGAAAGGTTTTACAGCTGTTAGGGTTATTTTGTTTAAATAGTTAAAATTTGTTTAATAAGTGATAGATTAAAATTTCTTCCCTGCATTTTTCCACACATTGTTTAAAAATGCCGTACTCTAGTACAGGGAAGATAGAATTAGAGTAGATTCGAATGATAATATTGTAAACAGAATTGAAGTGCTGGAAGTTTATACAAATCTACTTTATTCTTTTCTTTACAAGTATACTGTTATTCAGATAACTATTACAGAAATTAACTAGGAATCATAAGTATTTATCATGCATAGGTTTAGTAGTAAATCCTTGATTCTCATTCACAATAGTTTAATATACTAAGTATTTATTTAATGAATGCCAAACCACAACAAATACACTTAACATAATTAAATGTTTTGTATACAAATACAGAGAATTATTTAGATACAAACTCACTATTTATATATCTTAGTAATTTATTGAGCATCGATTCTTTTCTTAAAACATCAACAGATAATATCATCATAGTTTAAAATAATGACTTTGCAAACCCTAATAGGATCGAAACACGCATCATAGGTTTTCATAAATAAACTTGAAGCCATGATAACTTTAAGTAGGTCGAAACTATTTATCCCTTATACAATTCTAGAATACGATTGTCATCACTTATGTTATTAAGTAATTATACTTTGAAAACTAAACTTTAAATATCACGAATAGCATTAACAGCTCGCTATCAAAGGTCTAGGGTTTGTAAGGCCAACTTTACAGCTTAATTATGTAAACAACAAATTAAAACGCAGACATTATATTGTTCCACACTTGGTAATATAATACAAAACATAGTCTTATGGCCCTTAATTATAAACATGGGTAAAGCAAAACAAGTCACTCATTTACCATCATCGATGAGCTTTGCCCAGAAATTTTTATAAACAAACAATACATTAAAATTTCTTAACATAAAAATATCAAAGACTGCTGAGAGGAAACCTATGGGTTCGACACTTCCAGTTATAATGTAAGTAAGGCAAAAAATCCTTAAAGTATTTTTATAACACTACTGTATTGAAGGATAGGGTCGAGGGTTCGATCCTCAATAAAACCTTAAACCACAAATAGAAAGAAAACGCAGTAATTATTATAGTAGGATTTTAAAACCCAGGTTCACAGCCAACCTTTTTCTAATAGTCATAAACAAAAACAATACTGTAATACACCATTAATATCGGGCCTTGCCCTAAACATGTGAAGTGTTAAGTGTAGAACAAAAACCATAACTGAAGAAAAAATATTTTAAACATATAAACATTTTATATACAGCTAAGCAGTAAAAGGGAATTCGTTGGAAACCAACGAGATCTTTATAGCTCGGGAGCAAAAGCCTCCCAGTCAAAACCTTGCCCTTCGGCATATTAATGCAGCAATACCATTAGTAAACTCTACTTAGAGCGTTCCGAACTGTAAATGCAAAAGATTACAAACTGGAAGCAATGCCTCATCTTTCACCATTTCTTCATTACAGAGCAGCGTGGAGAGCCAAGGAGGAACCACTGAGGCTTACCATGGTAAATACGCAGCAGGGTATCCTCCCACGAAAGCTCTATCAAGAGACAACAGGTCCACCTTGCAACCAAATCCACAACAGTGGAAGTTAGTACATTATGTAAAAATTTTGATGCTAAACATAGATAAATTTGAAACTGTGTTGTCACCATTTATTTACCTACTAGGCTAAAGCTATTAACTTCGAACCACTCCAGCCAAATCTCCGCAACGCAAATCTTCACCCCAAACCAGCAAAGGAGAATCGCAACACTATAAACCAATAACCGATTGATTCAAAAACCAAACTCGTAAGCTCTGTAAAAGAATCTCAGGCTGTAACATTTTGCAGGTGCAGGGTCTCGGCATCGAAACCCCAGGGGAAACTGGAGCCATGCTCTCAAACCCCAGAAAAATCGCAGAGCCTGTCGGCCTCACCCTTCAAACTCACAAATGAACCGATACACAAAGGTGATGGGATTTTCAATGCTAGGTTAGGGTTTATCCCAAAACCCATGACATCAACAAGATCAATGGTTTAAGATCTAGCCACAAGGGCATGCCAACTTTACGATCACCAACTCTATTAAATAGCATTAAAAATAACAGCTACTCCTGCCAACGCATATTTCCATTACAAGTTTAGTATCATATCACATACCATTTAATATATGGCTCAATCTTGCAAAGTTAAGACTATAGTCCATACCTTTGCATAGTTATTTTTCGTTGTAATTACATGCATAAAGGGTGTTTGCACATAGGTTAAACCTTTGGTTACAAATCGTATAAGGCATACCTTGTAACATTCAAATGTTAATACAACCACGATGGGTGCAAACGAAAACATATAATACATATGCATATTAGACTAACGTTTATAAATATATGGTGCATGCTATTTCTGCAAATAGACGATATCATTTGTTAAACTTGGATAATGCAAAAGCATAGGTTAAGATAATGGCAATAATAAACCATTGTTGGTTTTAAGCCAACCATTAATTTATACAACTCACTTGTAATTAACATATGAGAACAATGTTAAATTCATAAAAGAAGTATGGCAATTGTATAGTACCCCATTAGAACTAGATGTAAATGTAAGTTGAAAGACACATGCCTTTGACTGATATTCAAATGATTAAAATTCTGAGTATGATACTCTTAGCTAGGATAGGTCTTACCTGATTATAGGTTAAGAATCTTCTTATACTCATAATTAACATCAAAGGTGAATTATGGTACAACTATTTCCAAATTGAAGTATTTCTGTTATGCTGCAGTTGAATCTCTTTCTTACCTGTAATCTGCATGTAGAATTTGAAGAGCATTAGCTATCAATAGCTAAGTAAGCCCCGGGGCGTGCTTAAGGGCCCCTTCATTACATTAAGACAAGTAGTTAGTCTCTAAAAATCGAATGAATGACTCAGAACCATTAATGACGATGTGCACATAGAACCAAGAATCAATTCAAGAACAAACAGCAATATACTTATTGTAAACATTGTAATAGTAAAATCTTCTGACAAATGAATTACATTTAAGAAACCATCTTACAGAAAATGAGTTAAATAGAAGTTACGACAAACGTCGTCACCTTACGAGTCGTAAGACTTAAAAACACCGATGTCACATTATAGAAGTTGTCATCATTAAAAACTAATGAAGCATTGTTTAGTTTGTTAAAGTTAACACTATTAATACTTCCGCACACTAGTTATAAGCATTTAATGCTATTGGAAAATTTTATTATTTAGTGAATTTTTGGGGATGTTACAGTATCATTACTTGCCATTGCATAAGGGTTATTATCAACTTTAGACGCATACAATGATGACAACCTTAGATTATGCAATGAGTATAGAATATTTTTGAAATGGCCACACATCTGATTAAGAGGGCATACTTCCAACATTGACTCAACATGGGTGTGATTGACTAAAATTTGCATAAGATATTTATAAAATTACAAGAAAATTTGCTAACAATATTGTAATTTTGGTTTTAAGATTTATGTGGTGTGAATTCTAAGAATGAAATTATTTCATAGTATCCACATTAGCTATTTAATTCACCAAAATTTCAATCTAGAATAGAATTATTCACAAGGACAATGAGTTAATTGAAAGAGTTCAAGATTTGATTCAAGATTATTCATAAAGGTGCAAAAAGTACGATAACTCATAGGTTGACTAGCCTATTTATTCTATTTTATAAAAACTAAATAATATGTTCATCTATATTTGAGTTGAGTGACTATTTAGTAATTTATTAATATATTTTTTTTTGTAAGTAAAACCCTTCATATTAACTTTCCTGAAAGAAATACATAGCGTTCAAAAAAGCATGCTAGCGGACAGACCATGCTACCTGAAAAGTATTTCCAAACTACGATTCATCATCATTCCCCTCGACTAGTTTAAAAGAAAAACAAAAGACCCTACTGATATATCCAGTTATATTCTTGATACTATGCCCCTTACAATGACAAAAATTTAGGCTGCCAGAAAAAAGGATGGCCTGTAAAAAATTTCCCCCAAACCCAATTACATCTTGCATGACTTGGTACATCGACATATTCAACTGAAACCTTAGCAGATATGAGATAAAAAAGAAGACTGGAACAGAAACTGACGATATCCACTAATGCACCATCACCTAAGTGTAGCATATCAGGGTGGTGGGCTACATTCGCTCCTGGAGTGGTTGCAACCCCACCAGTTCTCCTGCCTTCATCACCTCTAGTTGCACGACTGCCAGAACTGCTACCAGGATCAGCCGTCGGATGGTTGATAGGAGGATACAGAGGAATACCCAACTTCATGGTAATCAAATCTACTTTCCTATGCATTAAACGACATCCATTGTGGTGCTCTCTCCAAGCCTGAACCGGTTCGATGTCTCCCAGAGCCTTGTTTTCTCGTTCCATCAAGACGTGGGAAAGCAACCCTTTGTTCACCCAGTAAGTTGAAACTATACGGTCATAAGCCGCCAGGAGACCGACAGTGGTTATGGGATCTTGCACCCACTCCTCCACTTCAGCACAGATGTTTTCCATGTTCTGGTTGTTCACTTGCTCCCATAAACCCTTTTCCAGAATGGAAATTTCTTCATGAATTTGATGTGGAATGCGCATCCGAAAAAATTGGGCAGCATGGGTGGCCTTTTTCTACTCACTATTTTCTCTCTTCATCTTTTGGTTTTGACAGCTTCGGGCTCCCCTTTTATTAATTTTGGGATTTCTCTGCTTTGGAGCCATTCTCTGGCACGGGTAAAAGGGGAAGGGCCAATTGCATAGGCACAGACATAGGAAGAAGCAAGCCAGCGAGGAAAAAAGATACAAAGGCTTAGGCATGTAAGGTCTCCACCAAGGTGTGTCCATATTTATAGCCCTCCTCTTTCGACTTACCTTGATTAATATCATCATTCCTTCATACTCCGGATATGACTGCAATATAGAAGCGTCTGATCCTCCTGATCCACCATCATTTCCTTTCATCCACTTCAGTAAATGTTCGTTGGACGAGGATAGTCTAGAGGCTTGACCTCATTAATATCCACTTCAATGGTTAACCATTCCGGACCATCCTGGTACTCATGGTTGAGGCTCAAACGGGTGTCAATGTGTGGGTATTATGTCGAGAAGTGTTGACAGGACTACCCGCATGGAGGATTTCCTGGGCATCATTCCCAGCGAAAGTGCCATTATGTCGACATATCAAAGCCTGGGTATCTTGATTATATAGCTAGGCGCAAGGTGTAGCCCATGCCATATCCCCGAAGTTTGACAAGGGTCCTTCCCACTTCCTATGCGGCGATTCATCCCCCACATTTGTTAGGCAGTCTGCGACCTTATTACCATCTCTTTTGATGTGGTTAAAGATCCACGCATGTGGATTATGAAGGTGGGCCCCCATTTCTTCCACCCTATGATCCAACCTCCAAATGGCTGTCACTTTCATTGGATTTTGTCCTAGTTGGAGTTTTTTATCCATGTTGATGATCACCTTCGAATGTCCTTCAACTATGAGTGGTTCCCATTTGTTTCGTTCAACTATCTTTAAACCTTGCAGAAGCCCTTCGATTTCCACAGCATTGTTTGTGTCCTATCCTATGTGGCCGTGGAAAATGAGCAGAATTTAACTGTCCTCATTACAGAAAACCCCCCATAGACAGCCATGCCTGGATTTCCTTGTGAGGCACCATCAAAGTTAAGCTTGAAAGAGCTCGCAGGGGGAGGAGACCAAATATTTGGGCTAGGATGCGCTGGGGTCTTGAATTACTTTCGAACAAATCCCTGATCAGTATGATGTAGGCTTAGCTGATTCAGGATTCTAATCTCTTGGTCATCAACTTCCCATTCCTTATCCGTCCAAGGGGTAATCTTCACCGTCTCCTGAATGTGTTTTACAATTTTGTTCCAAATCACGTGCATTGGGGATTTAGTGTCTTTGAATATTCTTTGGTTTCTTTCCTTCCATATTTCCCAAATCAAAAATCCGGGGAACATGATCCAGATGTGAGTTACAATACTGTTTTTGAAATCCTTGGGGTCCCATTCTTTAATCTTTTTATCTGGGATCCTAGGTTGTCGGTTCGATCCTCTGAAAATTTCCGTACCCCAGTCCTACAAGGTGGACGAGAAGTGGAAAGAATCTAGGAGATGGTTTAGATATTCTTCAGCTCTATTGCAGAGGGGTAATTGAGAGGGGCCAACAATTCGTCTTTTCTGGAGGTTTTCTCCAGTAATGATTCGACAATAAACAACCAGCCACACAAAACAAGCCACTTTCGACCAAGGATTTAACATCCAAATTTTCTTCCATATTTCTTTTGTTGGTATTGCTTCACAGTTTATCCATAAGTCATAAGCTTCTTTGATGTTGAAATTTCCTTTGGTGGAGTATCCCCATCGAAGTTTATCAGGGCCTCTTTGGATCTTTATCATTGTATCTTGGAGTGCTTCCTCCATATGGAGACTTCCCTCTATCGGGCATCTTTGTTTCCACCAGTCCGTTTAATGCCATTCTTTGAAGGTAGCATCCTCCTCTTCAGGATTCCAGAATTGGGAGACTTTTGTGAGGTCCAAAGCCTTGCAATATTCCTTGCATTCTCGTGACAGGAGGAGTGAGGCAAGTTTTGGGCATTGTTTCCATGAGCCTTCCCACAAATCTGCTATGGTTCCATCTCTTATTTCCCAAAAACTGCACGGTCTTGGATAATTTTCCTACTACTTAGGGCCATTCGCCATATGTGTGAACCCTGTTTCTCCTCATTGAATCTTATGAGTTCCTACTTAGGTCTGTTGTGAGCACATTTAGCATGCCATGACCGAGCCCAAGGTTCTGAATTATAAGTGACCCAATTCCACTAGATGTCGGATCCTAAGACTTCATTGTGTATTCCTTGGTCCCTCAATCCCAGTCCTCCTTTGAGTTTAGGTCGGCAGACTTTCTCCTAGCTAACTAGAGCCCATTTTGGTTTCTCTGGATTCCCCCCCCATAAGAAGGTTCTCTAAATGGATCTCATATCTTTGATTACAAATTTTGGGGCCGCTAGGACTGAGAAAATATAGATGGGCATGGCTTGAAGAACAAATTTGAGGAGGGTGAGTCTGCTTGCAAAATTAAGAGATCGAAACACCCAATTGCTCAATTTTTTCCTCATTCTATCCAAAACATCCATCCATGAAAACCGTTTGATGACACCTTCAGCCAAAGGGGCGCTGAGATATTTGCAAGGAAGGGAGCTCCCTTGGAAGCCTAAAATCCAGATAATATTCCTTTGGGATATGTTGGGGGTATTGAAAATGAAAACTTGTGATTTTTCTCAATTAATCTCCAAACCAAAATACTTACAGAAAATATTGAGACACATCTTGATGGTTCTAGCTTCCTGAACCAAAGCATGTCCCATGAGCATCGTGTCATCCACAAATTTCTAGTGGGTCTATTTGTCCGCATGTGGATGGATATTGAGCCCTCTTAGTTCACCATTGCTGACCATAGCTTTGATCAATTTGTTGAGTCCCTCTGCCATCATAATAAAGAGGAAAGGTGAAAGAGGGTCCCCTTGGCGGATGCCTCTGGAAGGGTTGAAGGTCTTGGTTAGGGATCCATTAAGAAAAATAGAGAATAAATTTGAGGAGTTCATGCTCATTACGCAGTCAATCCAGTCTCTGTCAAAACCATAAGCTACAAGCATCTCCCTCATATATTTCCAATTGAGATTGTCATAAGCTTTTGAAATATCCAATTTTAACAGCATCCCTGGGATTTTGGTAACTCTGAGGGAGTGTATGACTTCATGGATGAGAATGATCCCATCCAGGATCTGTCTCCCCTCCACAAAACCAGATTGCTCCAGGGAAATCAAATAGGGGAGAATGGGTTTCAGTCTATTGGCCATAAAAATAATTTTGTAAATTACATTACATAGAGCGATGGATCTAAATTTACCTGGTGTGTCTGTGCCCTCATATTTGGGGATTAGGGTCAGAAAAGTGGCGTTGAAGGCTCATAACACCCCTTTGTTTCAACAGGAGTCTTCAACTATTTGCCACACATCTTGTTTGATCATGTCCCATAAGTGGTGGAAAAAATTGGTCATAAATCCATCTGGTCTTGGGACCTTTCCTTTTTCCATTTGCTGGAGGGATTCCTCAACTTCTACAAGAGTAACTGGTTTCTTCAGGAGATCATTTTTTCTACAATCACAGTGGGGGGGATGAGTTGGGTGATCCTGGCTATATGATTAGATCGGTTGCCTTGATCTTCCCTCATAATGTTCCCAAAGTATTGCGTAAGTTCATCTTCCATTTCTTCTCTAGTTTCCACATATTGTCCATATTCCTTTTTTACTCTATTTATCCTTGACTTTTGTCGGTTCTGGATAACAGAGCGATGGAAAAATTTGGTATTTCTTCCCCCTTGTTGAAGCCATTGATTCCTGGATTTTTGTTTCCAGAAGATCTCCTCCTGTCTTTCTCAGGCTTGCAGTTGTTCTAGGATGAATTGTTCTTGTTTCTTTAGGTCTTCACTATACCCATTATTCATACCCTCTCTATGGATGGATTCCATCTGTTTGTGTAGGTGCTTTTTGTCTTGAAATATGTTCCACATGTGTATCTTAGCATTTAGAGCTTTCATATTTTATTGGAACTAGTACATTCTTGTCCCACTTGGGGGGGTGAGATCCTCCCACCATTGTTGAACCAATGATTTGAAATCCTTGTGTTCCATCCAAAATTGTTTGAATCAGAATGGCTTCCCTCCACTTGAGCCCGTCATGTCCCAAAAGAGGCAAATTAGCCAATGATCAAAACCTGCTGACGGAAAAACAAAGGTAGTCAAATCACCACCTACGGTTACAAGTTCTTCTGAAATTAAGAATCTATCAAGTCTACAAGACACATGATGATCTCCTCCCCATTTGTTATTACACGTGAACCAACCATTCCCATTTTCCATATTAGCAAGCTTATTGGTCTCAATGAATTCTTTGAAATCTTCATTAGTTGGTCCAAGTACTTGTCTCCCACTTTTCTTCTCTTCTAGGGATGTGATCATATTAAAATCTCCCTTGATGATCCAGTTCCTATACCCAATCCAGTTTGTTGACTAAGAGAGGGATTCCAGGAAGGCCATTTTTTTAGGGTTGGTACTTGGGCCATACACATTCGATATCACTCCTTTTATCCTAGAGTCTAGGATTTCAAAGTCTGCAGAAAGCGCAAAACGAGTTTCCCGTAAATTTGTGAGGTCAACTTCATTTGGCTTCCAAAGGATCGGCATTCCTCCTACAGAGCCTCAAGCTTCAATAGACATAGTCTCACTTCCTCTCCAAATCTTGCTCCCTATTTCCTGCATCTTCTCTGTTCCACACTTTGTTTCTTGGAGGAAAACTATAACTAGTTTTTCCATCCTGATCTTATTCTTCAAACTTTTTATTTTGCACAGGTGGCACTCCACCAATGTACCATGTAATGAATTTCATTGACAAACTTTATTCACTTCTGAGAAAGCATCCTTAATGGTGAGGTATTGACCTGAATCAATGAGTTTAGTTCCCACCTTCGCAATCCTCTGCCTATTTGTCTTTCATCCTCTTTTTTCACCTTCTTCTAGTTGTTTCCTTTTGCTTCCTTTTTGTGGTTCTTTGGCTATTCCCAATTCCTACATCTTCTCTGTTACACACTTTGTTTCTTGGAGAAAAACTATAACTAGTTTTTCCATCCTGATCTTATTCTTCAAACCTTTTATTTTGCGCGGGTGGCACTCCATGAATGTACCATGTAATGAATTTCATTGACAAACTTTATTCAGTTCTAAGAAAGCATCCTTAATGGTGAGGTACTGACCTGAATCAATGAGTTTAGTTCCCACCTTCACAATCCTCTACCTGTTTGTCTTTCATCCTCTTTTTTCACCTTCTTCTGGTTGTTTCCTTTTGCTTCCTTTTTGTGGTTCCTTGGCTATTCCCAAATATGGAGTAGCCTTAGCTTTGAGGATGGCCTCCTGCAGTAATTCAAGTTGTCAGCGTGAGACATACCCTTTTCCCTTTTTATCACATTCCTTTTCTATTGCATCCAGGTCCAGCTCGCCTAGGTCCATGTCCTCTGCTTCGTCGGGCATATCATCTTCCATAGCCTCCAGTAGGTCATCGAGATTTCCTTGGGTAAGTTTAGTATCTTCCTGAATTGCTTCTTTTCCTTTTTCCTATTTCCCTAGATCTTCTAGGTTCTCCCCAACTGTGTTTAGGGTTTCAAATCTGTTTGTTGGCAGTGGCTTCTTGGCTTTAGTTTTTTATTCATGCAGCTGTTGGTTGCTCAGTCGTCTTCTTGCTTTTTTTTTACTTACTTGGATAAACCCCTTCTCCGTCGATCTCCCTTCCTTTTCCTGGGATGCATGTGGGGTAGTGGGAATTTTATTATTGTGCAGACAGTCCCAGTTGAGATGGCCATATTCATGGCACTTGCGGCACCGGAAAGGGAGGTGTTCGTAGTCTATTGGCTGGGTCCAATATTCGTCATCCCATGTCAAGTTTATATCTTCAGGAAGATCTTTTGCAAGATCCACATAGAGACAAATGCGGGAAAAGGAGGTATATCTTCTCTGCATTGTTTTCTCAGAGGCTTTCACAAATTTTCCCAGAGTATTGCCAATGTCTTGTAAGATCTCTGGTCCCCAGTATTCACATGGGAGGGAATAAAGCCTAATTCATATTGGGGCTATGTTTAGATCCTCTATGTCAGGGTTAAATTGCTCTTTCCATGGACATAGATACAGTCGAGCGAAGAAGAAAAAATAAGGGCCTCCTTCTAATACTCGATCTCTATCCTCCTGATTGAAAAACATGATTGTGAAGAAACCCTTGGCCCCTAAATGCATATCATAGTGGCCTTTAGGGTTATAGGTTGTCTCGATCCATCATGTTAGATCCTTTTCTTTTGGAAAGATTCCAATTAACTTCCCTATCACGGCTCTTTCTTTCCATTGCTCTACTCTTTCCCGAAGGTTCTCTAATCTGATCTGAAGAGATGGAATGTCTTTTGCTCTAGGAAGGAAACCACCTTTTGTTTTCCCCAATCCGGGTTTGGCCCTACTGTTGCCATTTTTTCTATTCTCGTTCTCTTGTGGCTCGTCTGTGGCATTCAATGTTGTGGGCATTGCAGGGAGATCCTATCGTCGCGAGGAGGAAGGGGAGCCGCCCCCTCCAAAGGTCTCCATCATGCTGTGAACTCAAAACCCTAGATTTCGAACCATCGCCTTTGCCGCAATTTTGATCCCAGGAAGGTTTTCTTTAAAAAAAAACTGTATCTCATTCTACGTAATTTATTAATAGATTAATAAAAAACAAAAATATAAAAAAGTATTCCTTTTCATTTTCAAATTTGGAGTTTGTCCACGAATGGAACACTCGTGTTGTTAGGGTTCTGCATTTTGAACAAAAACCTCAAGAAAATGTTGCATTTGCAAGAGGTCTGGGATCCACCGGAAGCTTCTTCCACTTTAGCCCTTGCACAGGCAATTTCTATGCACCGAATTTATTCAACTTGCATCTGAGGGAATTACTAAGCAAATGGGAATGCCTCCACCTTAACTCAAGAGACAAAGGGTTTGGGATCTTAGGGTACCCGACTTTCTTAGGTGTCTTTCATTATCCATAGAATTATTGATTTTCACATTCTCGGATCTATGGGGGAACTGAACGACAAATCAATGCAAGCCATGTTGGACAGTGGGGCAACCCAAAACTTCATGAAGGAAAGTGTTGCGAGGGAGCTTGGGTTGTATCTTGAGCCTATGCAAACTTCTTTCAATGTAGTGAAATTAAAATTTTACCATTAGCATAGTCCATTAAAAGATTTGAATCTCTAAATACCTTTGTTTGCTGCTTATTTTGTAATAATCCACAAATCCATCATTCAATGGTGTTGTTTGTACCTGCAGCTCTTTCAGATTTCAAATAAATAAAATTATTTTCAAATATGAATAATTTACCTCTAGAAGCACACTTCACCCCTTGGGGACGTGTATCCATGTAACACTAGTAATAACCATTCTCTGAAAAATAATATGAGTAATTGGTTGCATGTTTAGTTGGCTTATTATCGACCTTAAACATTCCCTATGCCAGATACAACTTACAGATTCCTTACATTTATGGAATTATGCCCATAGAAGAAATTGGTATGTTACCTTTGAATTCATTGTTCTATAATACTTTGTGATCATTATCTTTCTAGATATTATTTTGATCTTTTATGATTATTTTTTTCACCTCTCCAGATTGCTACTAAAAAATTAATGAGGAAACCACTCATCAATGTTGCTGTGGGGAAGGTTTCTCAGGCTCTATAGATCCTCTCGCCAAGATCCAGGACAAATATTTTTGGTTCCATTACAACTGGATTATCCCTTCCTACAAATGATGTTGACCTTGTTGTTCATCTTCCTCGAGTTCAAAATTTGTTTTTGTTAAAAAGCATATGTTTGAGAATTGCTTTTTTTAATGGCTTCAAGTATAAGTAATATTTTTCATGAAATGGAGGAAAACTCAACATGAATTCATATGTTCCTCAAATATTTGCAGGAGCCTATAAAAGAGGCAAGCATTTTGGAGGGCCGCAATGGTGTAAAATAAACATGTTTGCAAGTAATGCATTCCTTTATTTTTGTCGTCTCTTAGATATGCCATGGATGGAGTAATTTATCTTACTTTTCTTAAAGGTAGTTAAGTGTATATTCTTTAGGCTTGGTTTATTTTTGTTCTCTTTACTTAAACTAGTGACAAACTCTCATTTATTGTAATTATAATAAAGGAGTCTAAAGATAAATAAGATAAGATCTGATAATCCTATTAATGTCCATGAATTACCAAAAAAAGTAGGTCAATGTGACTCAAAAAGTGACAGAGTGGGAGTGCCGAAACAACTATGAGAAGCTAAAAGGTAATGCAAAAAATAAAATAAGCTAAACAACAGATTGATAAAAGTAGCCAAAAATATAAACCTTGATGTACATGCATATTGGTTTCTAATGTGATATAGGGGATTATTTTCCAACAAACCCCAAAAAAATGCCATTCTTGAATTGTCAAACTATTGTGTACTTATCTGGATTCTTGTTTGCTAGTAGCCACAACTTCTTAATCTGATTTTGAGTTACTAAGGACACATATCCCTTGATTTCATGTGTGCACTCAATGCATGAAAGAATAATATTATACTTAAGTGTTAGGTTACCAATGGTTGGTATCTTTAAGCAAGAACCCCACATCTATATTATTTTTGTGGTTTCTAGCTAGCTTTTTATCATGTATCAATATTACTTCGCTACAATTTTATTTGGATATTTTGCTATACCTATTATTCGACATTTACAACTGGACTATTTGATTTATGAGGATATTTAAAATGTAGCATGCTATACTCACACTTCCAGATGACGTGATCATATATCCAATCCTAACATCCTGCACTAAATATATATTCCTAACACTTCTTATACCTGCAAAACTCTAGATAGACTTCATTTCCCTGTGATGTTTGGTTTTACACAATCCTTGGATTTTAATTTCCACAAATAGGAGTGGGTTTAATGCATTTGATATATGTTCTTCCTTCATTATTCTTAAAAATTTCATCCTTGTATAGTTTAAATGGGGAATAGCTTCTATATCATGAATTTATTGCAAACTATAAATTACTAAAACTCAAAGAGAATTGACCTTTGTAGTCTCACACGACTAAGTATTGAAAATGAATCAAATGTCATGGAATTTTTCTAATGCAACATGTTCCCCCATGTCATATGATAGTTTGTGGGCATGCATGACTTTGCCATTTCTATCTACATTTACAATGACATTATGCCATACAAAGATACATTACTAGGCCATTTTCAACAGTCAATTTGTTTCTTGATATTTGTTAATATGTTTTGTCAGAAATGACCATAAGGAAAAAATAGATGCAATATGGATAATGCATGCCAATGGAGTTAATTTTTGCTTCTAGAGATTTTATACTTGCAGCTTCATTTCAACTTTGAAATATATATATTGATACAAGTAGCTTGAAATGGCAATTGGAAAATTGGTTTGACATTTACTAGTGTTTTGCAATAAATGCATTCAATAGTGATTAGTCCTTGTTCATGAATCAGGATGACGGAAACTTTAACTGGTGTTTTGAGATAAACACATTAAATAACAATTCTCCCTTGTTCATGAATTGGGATGAAGGAAACTTTGCGATCATTGTTTGTGCCCACAGAAAACCAATGGTCATATTGTTATCAAAAGAACCATGATCCCAATTGCCAAAAATATTGAGTTTGCTTGAAATTTCCTCCCAAACCTAGAGCGTAATATGACAATGTACCAACAAAGATCAATTGTTTTAGACACATGATAACACAAGGAGCAAACGGTTGGGCCCATACCCCCATTTCTCACATAATTCTCTCGAGCGAGAATCTTATCTTCCAAGGCCATCCACTCAAAGCAACGAATCTTAATAAGGGCTGACCACTTCCATAACTTAAGGGACCACCACCTTTGGATGTATGTGATGTTTTCAAAGGCAATTGATTCATATGCCAAATTAGTGTCAACTTGTCCGCTTGCGCCATTCCAAGACCAAATATTATCATCAATATTATCCAATCTGAGACCTGCGTGAGAGAGGGATTTAATATAGCCATCCCACTCCATTACACTTTGATTTCCAAAATTTAAATCCTCTGTGGGTTGCTAATAACCAATTGCATCCAAACTTGATCCAGAATTCCAGAATTATGGATTATTATTTATAGAAGAAGATAAGTTTCTTTATTAATTTTCGTAATTATGATTGCACTAAGAGTAGCAAAGTGCTCCATAGCTTAGTATGGAGGAGATGTTGTAACACGTAACATTATGTATCATGTCATTCCTATAAAAGAAATAAAAAATCCAAATGATGTCGGCTTAAACAAAAAAAATGGGAGATGTTGTAACACATAAAGTTGTGTAACGTTATGTAACATGTTGTTCCTATAAAAAAAAAATCCAAATGATGTTGGCTTAAACAAAAAAATAACAAATTATATGTATTGATTTCATCTTAAACTTAGATATTTTAAATAATTTATTATTTTAAAAAATGACTCATATATTAATAATAACAAGAGCCACAAGGTGGCAATGTCCCCGACTTTGAAAATGGCTAAGAGCGATGGTTGTGTTTAGGTGGTTGTAGCATGTTGTAACAATGTGTGCAGGTGCAATTGGTTGGTAGCAGAAATGCTATCACTTATGGTTTGACAGATATCATCGAGATGTCATGAACAAATGACAGAAGTCACTAAAAAAGAGGGTATTTAATAGGTCAAATAATGCAAAAGCAAGATCCTACGTATAATGATGAAATCATGGAGGAATTGAATTGAGCAAAGGCAGGGAAGTGAAAAAAATTGAGAACAATGAGACAAAATAGGCATGTTTTTGTTGAAGCTAATTTCCTGAAAATTGTGTGCAACTGGCAGGACAATTTCATATTGAAAAAGCAATCTATCTCAACTTACTCAACCATTGCTTTACTTGCTTTTTGCACAACCATTTAATAAGGAGTGCAAAAGGATTTACTTGTACATATTTTGTTTTGTAATCAATATTTAAGATGCATTTTAAGAGTAATCCAGTTTTAACTTTATAGACAGTAGCATTTGCATCTGAAATGATTGGAGATGCATCCTGTAATGAGGCCGGGTTTTCTGACTGTTAGAAAGCTTCTAATTGCATAAATTATTTGTACAAAGAAAAAAAATGTGATCGTTATACAAATTACAATATCAACATTTCAGAAGTATGGAGTATTATTTAAACACAAAAACACATGAGGAAATGTTAAAAGAAGCGAACAGTAGTGTACAAATGTTTTTTTGAAGATGTTAACTTCATGAGAACATAATGAAATTGTAATCAGAGAATCCTTTAAAGAGAATAGTGAGTCCACCAAGATAAATATACAGCAAATTTCTATGTCTATTGTTTTTTCCTTTTATGGGACGTCAACAAGGATGACAATCTTGCTGAAGATCTTGAATTTCAGCTATACGGTGGCACAAAAAGAAATGACTTTAACTAGAAATCAAGTATATTATTATTAAATAGCAAAGAAGAAACATATTTCATTATAAGCATTGCACAAGAACATTAATATGAAGGCAAAGTTCTATTTGCTTTGTAAATGTCATTAGATATACATATATATATTTCGGAGACATCAGCTAGAAAGTTTCAAAATTGCCAAGAAAGGCATACAAAAGATGCAAGGAGCATATATTCGAACATCATATAGAGTGTAAAGCTATTTGCATCTATTTGCTATGTTAAGAAACCAACAGAAAATAGCAAAATTATAGCTCCAAGAGCACAACAACTTAGCACAGTTTTGAAGTAACTATGGCTTTATAGACATTAGCATAAGATGTCTTCTATTTTATGTTTGCAAAAATGCATTTTTCAGTTGCTTGTTTTTCTTTCTGCATATATGCACAAAGTGTAATTGGTCATTCTTAGAGCAGGCAGAATGATATAGGTAACAAAAGGAACACTTGACGTTAAACTGATTTCCATTGTAGTATTTTTTTGTAGCCACCTGTTCCTGCACATTTTGTATAGACTATAGCCAAAGCAATGAGCAAAATGAGAAGAATAAAAGTATTTGCAAATTTGTAAACAACAGATTTGATGATATGTAGTACTTAGCAACAATGAGATACTAAAAGTAAATGCAAAAGCACATGGTCCAGATTGGTATACTGTATGTAGAAGACAAAGAGCAGGGTGTGAAGTCTGCATTGTTGCAGAAGACATAAGGTCTAAAAACGCATTGAAAACTGGTTATTGTTGAAATGCACAAAAGTATTTTGCAAAGGCGATTGTTACTCTATAGTTTAGAAAATAAAATGTTAAGTGGAACTGTAAATTTTGCAGAACTGAAACTGAAACTGGGAATGTGTAAAAGCAAATATGCCTTATGGTAAAATTATGAAACTGTTAATAAATTATAGTAGAACGGGAAAATACATTCTTAATGACTAATTGCTTTGGACATATGCAAGGGCTTTATTTGTTTTTAAAAACTATCAAATTTCAATTATTCACAGGCTGGTGTGATTGGCATTTTCATGGAAACATGGTGTTGAAAATGCCACGAGATAGAGGGCAAAAACTTTCTGAAGCTGAAATCCTGGATGGAACAAAATGAGGTGTGTAATAGATTTTTGTCTGTAAACCCAGACTACACAGTATGTAGATAATCTTGGTTTAAAGAAAAGGAGGATGAATTAATGCTACCAATGATAGTTGAACTTCAATACAATGTGATGTTAAATGCAACTAGAAGTTTTTGATTATGGAATAAAAAACTAGAATATCTTTGCTTTTAAGCAAAGTTTTTTTCCATTATCCATAGTCTCTATCTTGGTTAAGAAGGGGGAAAAAAATAGATGTTGTACACATCACTACAAGTGTGAATAACAATGGCATGTTCAATCATCCATCTATGACATAAGTTGAATGAAAAACCTAAATCCATAGTGATGTTTTTTATTCTGGGAGGGTAGTATTTAAAGTTCATAAGCAAAAGGAGTTGCAAATAAATAAAATCTTTTAGCATCCAACTATGAAAGAGACAAAAGATCATGATATGCACTGTTGTTGGAGAGAACACTGATTGAGCAAGAAGCAATCTAAGTTTTAAGATATATAGGGGAAACTACTTCATTCAGGAAAATAATAGATACTCTTATTTTACTAGCAACCGCATGCCCAGATATCTGCATTGCTACTGAGACATGTTTCAGAGACATGTCTAATTCAAAACAACCACATAGGAAGAATAGTAATTGGATTATGAAGTATCCAGAGAGGAATGCTATTTATAGATTCTACTTAATTCGATATTCAAATTTCAAATTTACTAGTTATTTTGACTTTGGTTTGACAGGCTATTCGTTTCTATTGTTGTAGCTTTTGTTTAGCAGCGATACCTTTCTGCAGCAAGTAGTACATTTGCAGATGTATTTTCTTCCACGGGGGCAGAATATGAAGCTACAACAAAAGATGCTTGTAAATTCAAATGATTGAGAAGGGTCTTTACCAATGTTGGAGTTGAAAAATTGGGACCCAGAAGCATATTTTGTCACAACTAGAAAGTCCTAAATATAGTAAGGGATCTTGTATTACCGTGACTGCATCAAGCAGATAAAAACTGCATCTTCATCTTGCCGGGGAGCAAACACAGGTTCGCATCTAGTCTATAAGCCCATGGAGAAGTAGTTGGCTGAGATATTTCATAAACCTATTGGCCAAGTAAAGTTTCTACGACTGAGAGCACAACTTGAAGTTAAAGTTGGAATGAAGCTGCAATATAGAGGTAATGACTATGCAGATGTGTAGATGTTACATTGTTTCTTCCTATAAACTAGTCAGCATGACTTTGTCAATGTCGATCACTAATGAAGTGTGCCTTAATCTATGGGAGATGTTTCTGTACAAGACAAGGGAAAAAAAATTCTTTGAGAATGCTAGCTTTAATCAATCCTGTCTTCCAATAAATGTCTGAACATTGAAGCATAGGGGTTGATGAGCAACAAAATATTTGTGTATAAAAGTGAATTTTTGAAGAGTTTATGTCACCCAACATTACAGAAGCGGGATATGAATGTCTTAGCAATGTCTATTTCTAGACAAGCAACTAAAATGTATGCTTGTTGATGTATTTTTTATTGGTAACATAACAATACCATTACAAGAAAAGATATTAAGCGACCCCATGGCTAAATCAAAAAGTCAATATAATAGATCCTATAGATAGCATCGAGCCTTCAATGGTTTCTTTAAAAAACAAAGTACCAAAAGCAAAAAGCGCATTACTAGATAAGTTGTATTCTATAACATGATAGAAGAAACTGTATGCTAATAAACTGAATACATAATAACTTTAGTCTATCATTAGAGAATGCAAATACTATAGCTATTGATCATTGATATCAAAAAAAGTTAACATTTGAAGCAATGGAAAGCTACAGATTGCAAGGACTGGTAAACTATGAACAATGATTAAGAAAGCTTATTGCTTTATTGTTTAAAGCATTCAAAAAACTGTGGTTATGAATCAGTTATGAAATCTAGTATGTAGATTATTTCCTTCATGGTCCAAGTTTCAAGATCAAATTGCAATGTTTTTTTGAAAAAATTTGCAGTTTTGTTTAAGTCATTTGAAATTGGAAATAGTTTTTTTTTAAACAACATCTGTGCAGAGACAAGATATGAAATACAAAGTGGACATAGTTGAAAAAGTTGAGTTTTTTTTTAAATAAAAGTTGCTTGTGCATACCTTGTGTCTAGAGTTTTTTGCAGTTGATTATTATGTTGTTCATTGCAAGAGTGAATAGGCCTTGTTGGTTGAATTTGTGCAGATGACGAATAGTTGTTGTAACGGCCTTACAATATTGTTCATATGAGATAGCTGCAACAAGTGGACAATATTCTTTCAGCTGTGCACCTCGAAGACTGCATTCAAGGATTCCCTGATCTGTTTGCAGTTTGCATTGCAAGATATGTTCATAGGCTGCAGCTGTTTCTTGATTACAAAAAGAACAGAATGTAGTGCTTTGGATCATCGGAAGCTTGCATTTTGCACATGTACATTGGAATGGTGGTGCAAAAGCATCTTTTATTTTGAGCGATCCATATATCTGTTGCAATTTTGAAGATAGGAAATATACAGAATATGACATAAGTACAAGTATATAGAAATGTTGTAGGAGCAAAGACAAGTTGGAAAGAAGAAAGGGAAAAAAAAATTGAACTGTTGCTAAAAATATTGAAAAGAAAAAGTGGAAAAAGAGAAAGGACATCTTCCCTTTTTAAATGTTGTAATAGTATAAATGGGAAGAGGGTGTTGCAAAAGACATGGACCTATGCAAATGTTGTGGGCAATGTTCAAATAGGCTTATTTGTAGCTACAACATAGTTTATTTCATGAATTGGATAAATAACCATTTTAGTAAAACAGTCTATATGGATTGTATCTTGTTTATGATAAAATAAAATGAATAGATTAGTTTGAAAACAGTCGGTGACAACTGGAAAGATGAAACAGATTTGGAAACAGAAATAAAGTATGTTGTTTTTTCTTTTTTCTTTTTTTTGGTGTGAATTAGAAGAATTGTTATAGTGATTTCATAGTTTAAGAAAGAAGAAAGGAATGTATGCATGACCTGTGTCTTAGCTTCAACAATCACAAGCAAATCCTGAATTGCAAATTCATCATTGAGTGGATCAATAAATGTGGCATGGGAGGCCTTCATCAGGTGGTTGCCTTTTTTCACCTGGTTAGACAATGTTTTTGAATAAATAGAGTGGTGGCTCATCCTGTGCAAGCTGTTGTTGCTCTCGCAGAAAGAAGTTTTTATAGTTATAGTTGACTTGAAACTATGTAGATGAAAGAGAAAAAGTCAAAAATAGGTGTATAAATGATTTGCAATAGATAAAAACATATTAACTGTGAGGAAATTGCAGTTCTATGAGCAATTAACAATGAAATGAGAAAAAAATAAAATTAATATGAACTTTGGAAAGAACAAAAGCAAGTGTATATATATATATATATATATACTTGGCATGGAAAAGAAGGAGTTGACAGTACAGTAGCATAGTCATTTGGAGTTTCACCGTCCCTGATGTAGAAATCCAATTGTTTGTTGTTGTATTGGCATGCAACTACTATGGCAACAACTGAACCAACGACATATGCTTCATCAGATGAAACTAACTCAGTAATTGATATGTCTGGAGGAAGATAACGTGTTTTGCATACTTGATCTATTGTTTCAATGTGACTGGAAGGCAAGATTGTTATGGAATTTATAGCATCTCCACGATCATATTGGCCTCTTTTCTTTAATTCAAATTCAATAATTTGGAAACTTTTTCCAGGCAAGAGGAAGTTTCCAAATATGTTGATGAGGTTATCATTCATGGTAACAGTAATTGTCATGAAGCCATCTTTGTCTACAAGTTATGCATGCAGAATCTTTGTCTTCACAGGCGAATTTTGGTTTCGATTTTGTGCAGGGCCGTAGACAGTTAAAATATCTCCTTCAAAAACATGGGCATGAGACATAGTACATAACTCTACAATAGATGAATCTTGCACAAATGCTTGCTTCAATCTACGAACATAAGAAGATGAACATAAAAAGAAGCAATTAGATTCTACAGTTGTCTGTCGGGCATAGCTGTGTACAGATAATTACATGCTTTCTAAGCAAGTACATGAAAAAGAATACAGATTATGTACAACAAAATTGGTGAAATGAATTAAGTTATATCTGACTAGAAGATAAAGAAAAGTAAGAAGAAGAAAATCTGAGACCAAAAAAATGAGCAGGTTCAATGCAAAGTAACATTACCTCTTTGGGCTGGTTGTTTTTGTACTGGCAATATGCAATGAGGGTGTTTCAATTGATTCTGTCTCTACAATGTCTTGTGAAGAAGAAATATTTGTTTTAGCAGCTGGAGTGTTTGATGTAGATGTCATTGCAACAATGATCTACTTGTGGCAAATTTCTTTTTCTTGTGTATATTTTCTTGATATGTTTTCTATTTTTGACCAAGTCTGGGAAATGATCTGGACCTGAAACCATTAGTAATGACATGGAAAACACAAATCTTTTTAGATATAGACTAAAGCAAATTGAATTGTCAGGAATTTTGGAAAGGGATATTGCACTGAGTTTTGGCATATAACAAAGAAGAAACAAATGTGTCAATATCAAAAACTGTAATTTGGATATCTATGAATAGAGGCACATAAGATTGAAGTTTGTTTGAGTAATGTTTCTGATTAAACAATTTTTGATCAATAGACTAAAAAAATTTGTAAAGAGTTTAGGTAAATGCATTTCATATATAATGCTACAAAAGGAGAAAACATTGATTCTGGTTTGTAAAACTAGACGAGAAGGTATTGTTTGATGTTCATAGCTGAAGCAAGGCTGTTTTTTTTTCCCTTGTTTTTTTTTTTTACTATTTTTTTTCAAATTATTGTGCATAGATAACAGTAAATGAAAATTAGTCAATGGTTGCTAGAAAATAGTGGTTGGCATGTCAGGCTATGCATGAAGAGGAAGAAAATTGGAGGTTGAAAAAGCAAGGAAATTGAGCAATATTTTGTCCATTGCAAAAGGAAAGAAAGAAGTTCATTGCTAAATGGTATGTTGGTTTTTTATATAATTTTTTGGTCGTAGTTTTAAATATCGTAAATCAATGTGTTTGAAATTTCAAAAAATCAAATAAAAGAAGGCGAAAACGATATCATGGACATATTCTTTGAAATATGCAAAGAAGGTAGATTATATTGAATCAAATGGAATTGATAAGAAACAGCTAAAATGGTCAGACCAATATGCATCAGAGATAGTAGATGAAATTGTATCAAGATCTAAATTTGTCCAAAAATGATCGATCATAGAATTATAGCTAGTTATGATATGACTTGTTTTTAATTTCGGATTTTTTGTTTGCATATATGACTGGATTAATTTTTTAGTCATTGTTTCCTTCAACATGTCAATGTTGAAGTCACCGGCAAGAACCGTAGGCATTTTCATATTATTGTTTTCTGCCAAAATGAAATCGAGCACACAAATGACTTTGTCGAATATGGTATTTGGTTTGATATATATATTTATAATCTTCACATTGTTCTTACAAAGATTAAGATCAATGACAATTGCCTCTAGGAATTGTTCATTGGAGGTTACAGTGTGCAAAATCGGGATCATTTTTTTTACAGCTATAACGAGACCATGTACTGAATAAGTTGCAATGCAGTTGTATTGGTTTGCAAATATTGTGTGCATGGGAGGCAAATGCAAATGGGTTTCTTGAAGGCATAGAATGTGTGATTCTAATAGTTCAGTGTCATGTGCAATGTCCTCAATGTGCAAGACCATACTACGTGTATTAAGCGAAGATATAATAAGATGTTCACTACAAGGAATTGATTTTAGACCATATTGAAATTGCAATGATGCATCTTCTATTAATCTAGCTGATTCGACAAGTACTTTTGATGAAATAGTAAAATTCTTTTGTTCTAATTTGTTTACAAGATGAAGACATTCAATGTTTTTTACACGAGAAAGTGCAGTGTAAACAAGGCCATGCCTTGTAACCCCTTTTGGATCAAATGCAACTTTTTCAAGTGTCAAACCTTGTGCTTGGTGAATTGTTCTAGCACATGCCAATTGAACAAGGAATTGTATCCTAACAAAATTTCTTTTATTGTGAACCAACATCTGTGTTGATATTCTTTTGATAGGTGTCCAAGTATGGTTTATAGAATTGTTATATAGACAATGCATATTAGTACGTGTAATTGCACCTATCTTTGGAGTAGGGAACTCAAGCCAGATAATCTCTGAGCAGGTTTCATCATAGTGTCGAAAAATAGCTTCCGTTCCATTGACAAGGCCATCTTCAATGAGATAGTTTCCACCAATCAATTCAACAAGCATGTCTATTTTCAATACAATTGATTGGGCAAGTTGATTCATTTTTTGCCGTTCATAATTGATGTTAGTTTCATCAATTTTGCTGTCGTGCGCTATGAATGTGAATGCTTCTGTTTTAACATATGACAACATTTTTGAATTATGGCAATCGACATCTTTGTTTCGATAGCACAAGAATGGAAATGTTGGATCAACAGGTGCTAGTCTATGACAATGTGCATTTAGATATTGAATGTCGCTAGCCAACTGTAGGCCTTTTCTGATTCTATTTAAAATTGATATGAAAATCTCATTTTGTTGTCTAACAACTTTTGTAAGTTCATAATATGTTATATTGTCAAGCCAAAAACTATACGGGAACTTCTGTTGGCGAAAAGTTGGGAATTCAAAAATCCAAGAATCATGTACAGGTTCAGCTTGAAATAAATCACCACAGAAAATGACATCAACATTTCCAAATGGATTTGTTGGAGCATGTTTGATTTCGCGCATTCGTTTGTCTATGTTATAAAGCATATGCGAACCTATTAAAGACACTTCATCAAGCAAGAGCACTTGAAGTTGATCAAAGTCTTTTGCAAGAATATCTAGTGTATTTGAACTTAACGGGAGCAAGTTGCCAAAATTCAGGGGAAGTTTAAAAGTAGAATGGACAGTGATGCCATCAACATTGTATGCTGCTTTTCCAGTAAGTGCTGCAATGAGACCTTTCTTTTTCAATGGATCACTTCCAAGTGCTTTATCATACAACAAGACAAGAGCATTGAAAAGAGCTTTTGCAATGTGTGTCTTCCCTGTACCAGCACTTCCTATGAGAAATAAGTGTATTGGCTTGGAAGGATTGTTTTTTTTTCTAGTAACAATTTCTTTTACTATAGACTATTGTTCGTTGTTTAGGTTCCTTCTTGTTGCAATATATTGTTCCATGTTAGGGAGAAAAGGTTTTTCTTTGAAATTGCAAAGGTTCAGGTCTTGTTGCAAACTAGTTTTTTTTTATGAACAAGATCATTATGGATATCAACTTTTTCAAAAGCCATGGAATCATACATGGGCTCCGATGTTGCTTTAGAGGAATTAGCAACTTCCAATTGTGTTTCGACAATATCCTTTGCAATGTCAAGATCACCCCATCTGGTTGTTGCTTTGGGGAAGAATATTTGCTCAATAATTGATATTTGTGACTTGTATCGCTCATATGCTTCTGTCCAAGTTTGGAGCGAATGAGTTAGAAAGTTGTCCAGGTCTCTAAAATGGAAAAAGAGCAATAGCTTCTCCCGTGCAAAGTTTTATGGATCTTTTTCCTATCTATATCAAATAGTGCATGGCCTATTTCTTTTGATTGTTTTTTCATCTATGAAGCAATAGAATGAAGCATATTCAGCAAGACTAATAGTTTCAAGTTCACTAGGACGTTCAATGTATCTATCTATTATTGAAGGACAAAGTATGTGTTCAGATTCATCTAACTCTTTTTTCAACAGAGATGGTTTTTTCAAGGCAACAACTCATTTATCATCAGGGGCAGTGTTGATGAAAATTGTTTTTATTGATGATGAATGCAAAGGCAAAGAGAGAATAATATGGACCGCTTGTCTAATTGACATTTGTTGCATGTTCAAGAGCATGTTTCCTAGTCTACGTATTGTTTCAACCTGTCCAGATTTGTTTGCAATTGACTCTTCCTTGATCTTCTTTAATGCCATTGTCATAGGTCTGTCTAGTTTCGTTATATATGAAGTTACATATGTTGCAGTAGCATAAGCATCTAAAATGAATTGAGCATCAGTATTTGCTTGCCACAAATTTGGAATGTTTTTTGCAAATGAATTTATCCAAATATCCGATGGATCTATTTTTAGCAATAGCATGGGTTGCTTAATCAAGGAACGTAGTAGTATAATGTAATTGTCTTTGTCCAAATTCAACTCTTCTAGAAATGATTCAAAGCATTTGTTTTTTCCATATTGCATAGATTCAAGAGCAGATGTAAGGAGTTTTGTTTTTTCATCGAGATCATTCAATTCATTGTCAATGGGTTCCAAAATTGTTGTAGCATCAATCGGGAACATAGGAAACTGAAATCTGCAACTAGAACGTCGATGTTTTCTACATGCACGTGTGTGTTGATGGGTTTGAATCTTTTTTAATTCTTCAGTAAGCAAAGAAGAATCCGTTGAGATATATTTGTCAACAAAAGTTGTTATTTCATGGTTAGTATTTTTACCATATATTGGTGCATCCTCAATCCAAAGAAGACCATGTTCATGTTCATTTCCTCTTTGTTGAAATTCAGTTGTGAAAAAGTAATCAATGACTTTTCCAAAGAGAGAGTTATTTTTCAATATCAATTATTTGAGCGAGTTCATTTTGTGTCTATAATAGCGACTGCAAATGATAGGATGGTTTCTAATCAAAGTATCGATATCAGTTCTCGAGGGGAATAATGTGGAATTGGAATCGTTTTTTGTTTGAAGATGTTGTAAAGCATTGCACAACAGATTCCATATATGTTCTGCAGAAGTAAAGCTAAAAAAGAAAGTTGGTGGCCCTAGTTGCCTGACCATTGCAAAAATATCTTTTCTCATGTTTTCAAAATAGTCTGGAGATTTTCGAATAGCTTTCAATGTGCAAAATGCAATTGGAGATTTTACGATGTTTTCAAGGTTGATTTGTGAATTGACATCTTTTGCTTTTAGTTTTTTCCCTTTCAATTCACCTATGCAAATAGATATCCATGCAGCATTAGAAATTTGGTGTATCAATACTTTGACTGTCTTAAAGAACAAGTTTGTTGGATGAGCTTCAAAGGCCATACTTTCGTGTTGTAGCTCCCATTGGAATATTTGTTGATGTCGATACCGATTGTAGATGTCATCTGGTCAACAACATCCATAGAAAAGTGTTGGGAAATTAAGCTCCTCAGAGAATTTGTCTTGGAAAATTCCTAGAGGCTTGTGATTTTCAGCAGGTGCAATTTCTAAAAGCTTGGTAGACAAATCGTCAATAAGATGTGTTTCGCCATAACCATGGACCAATGTTTCAGTTGCTGGTTCAAATTATGTATCGAAAATGTTGTTGTTGCTTTTATCTGAACTTGTGGAGCTGTTCTCGTCGTCAATGGAATCGTCAAATGAATAGTCAATGGGCTCTTTCCTTGCTAGCTCTGTGAACCTTGTCTCCCAATTAGGAACGATACAAATTTTTTCTAATTTGTAAAGATCTCTAGTACAAAGACTTTTCAATGCAACCATGACAATGTTAGGACGCACATTTCCAGAGATGTAAGCATTTTTGTATTCCAATTTTCGTTTCAACATAATTCCAATAGTCATGTCATCATCAAGGTTTCTTGGCAAAACCTTCTATATCTTGTCCAAAGACGAGGGGACATTTATAATTTCACTAGTCAAGCCTAGTTGAGCTCATTTGTAACCAAGTTGACGTATTTGGGAAAATGCAATTCTTGGAGACACAAGACGTTCTTCCAATGGCGTTAACATATCTACAGATGCCAATGAAGTGTTACGTCGAATATTCAATGGAACTGCAAATACAGGAATGTCTCTATTAGGGACTTTTTTTTGCAAAATTTGCAAATGTACAGGTCAATAGCAAAAGAGGATGGCATATCCATCCATGGCAATGAGTTCAATGAAAATAGTGTTTTCTCATTGATACGACGTATGTCTTTTTTAAAATGTAAGCATTTGCATATGCAACATGCATTGGTAGGTGTATCGTCAATTGATTTTAAATATTGAATGGTGGCTTGTTCTATTTTTTGTTTTCTTTCTGTTTTTTGGAAGCTTCCATTGCTGCAAAACGCATATCACTTTTTGTTGAGTGAAGTTTCTTCAATCGTTTCTTTGCATTATGCTCAAGTATAATGATATTTCCATCGGGGCAGTCTGCATTGATATCAGGTACAGTGTTTTTTGTGTCGAATGTCTTTGTATTCTCTATCATCTGTTTTTTCATTTCACAATGTTTTTGTAAATTGTCACCTGTTTTTCTTTTCTGTTGTGTTTGTGTATCTATTGGATATGCTCTATCGACATTATGAATGGAAGGAATTTTTGGTTGGTCGATCTTGGCTTGTTCTGTTTATTGTTTTTTGGAAGCTTTCATTGCTGCAAAGTGCATTTCACTTTTTATTGAGCGAAGATTCTTGAATGGTCGCTTTGCATTATGCCCAAGTATGTTGATATTTCCATCGGCGCAGTCTACGCTGATACCAGGCGCAGTTTTTTTTGTGTCCAACGTCTTTGTATTCTCTATCATTTGTTTTTTCATTTGAGAATGTTCTTGGAAATTGTCATTTGTTCTTCTTTTTTGTTGTGTCTGTGTATCTATTGGATATGTTCTATTGACATGATGAGTGGAAGGAATTTTTGATTGGTTGATTTTGTTGTTATTATTTGCATCAATGTGCAAGTCATTTGACATCGTTGTTTCCATGTTGGAAGAACCTATGTCAAATTTTTTTTTCACTAGTGGATGGAAATGCAAATGACCTTCGCATGTTTCATGTTGCAATAGGAAAATGTCTTTTGTAGATCTTTTTGTTGGCTGATATTGGTCTTCAATGTTGCAAGAACATGTGTGCCAAATGAAAATATTTATTTCCCACATCTCACACATCCATTGAATTGAAAATTTACAACCTTCTATATGTCCAATGCTAAAAGGGCCAGCCAAATTTAGGACAAATGTTTGCCAACTAGAAACAAGACAAGTTTCATTCACCATAGACAATGGCAAGTATGTGAACAGACATTGCAATGCTCTATTGTCATTGGATTGTATGCAATTGAAGAAGGTTTGGGCTATCGTCTTTCGAAGACTACTCATGTCAGAGATGTTAGACAATTTTGAAACTGATTCAAAGAGAGAGTCAAAACAATGACCTTCAATGGTTGAGAAGATGTCAAAACCTTGTTGTACAAGTATTTGTCTAAAACATTAAATCTCTGAGCAAGTGTCTGGACAAGATCTGTTGAATATGTCAATTGATAATTCCTGAACTGCAATATTGTCAACGACATGTGATTTGCAAGTTAACAATGGTTCAAAGTGACCAGCAGAAGGTATATGATCATGGACCAGAATGTTGTAGCAGTAGCCAAGAAGAGTAGAATTGAAGTAGAGATATCTTCTTTTCGTTGACAAAGACCAAACGACGACGGGTGCATTTAACCAATTCGCAAACCATTTTATACAGAATATATCACCCCATAAGCCATAACCATTGTTATTATCTGAATGGTAAGCTGACTGAGACATTCGTTCTAGATAAATATTTTTGTCTTTTAAACCATGTAGCTGAAACAAATAATTAGGTGAAAGTTCCAAGTTTGATGAAGATATTGCCGAAGGATCTCCTTGAGCCAGTTGATGAGAGAAATGATTAACAATTGCTTCTCTTATCTGTATTGATGTGCATCGAAAATGCAAAAGAACGGAAAACGAATCGAACAAGCAATCTCCACTATGGAAATGGAAAGCTTTCAACCGTAGAAAATGATTTTTTGACAATGCAATATCAATTTCATCATCAACTCCGTCTTTTGTTGAGAAGACTTCTAGAACACCAAGTTGCAAGTGCACAGATCTTAACATATCGACTAATCAAGTAGATTGAGTAGGTCGAACTGCAAGCAACAACATGCAATAGAAGGGAAAAAGAAATCAAATAAAATCTTTCAAATATAAAATAAAAAATGTCTCATTTGATAAGAATAACAATTTAAGAGAAGACATGGGCTAATGCATAGAATTGTTAATGTTCAGAACTCCATGAATGCATTTAGTTATTGCATAAAAAATCTGTTGACATGAGTTTGAAAATTTCAAATAGCAATGATGGATTCAATTGCACTAGAAGGTTGCAACTGACATTGGTGTCTATTACAATGAAGGGAAGGGTTCCAAAACTAGGTTTTTAAAAATGTGTGCAATTGACGATAGCAATTTGTTTTACAACAATGATCAAGTCATGAAACAAAAATATATACATGAAAATATAAAAGAATTTGAAGAAGGCTTCAAGCTCTATAATTATGCTACAAGCATCTGATCTTGTACTTGAATATTGGAAAGCTTGATCAACGCAATAACATCAAATATGGCTAGCCATAACTCAAATCTATAGCATATGAAGTATGAGCAGTGACAATGTAACTCTATATTGAGACATGTAGTGCATTGGCACACTAATTATAATTCCACATATGGCTATTGTTCAACATGTATGCCTATTCTTCAAGAAATGTAATGCACTAAAAAACCAACAGCATAAAACCTTGCCGTCACTTTGAACATGAATATGTAATATCAAATTTGCTTAGCACACTTGCAATGGATCTATAACATTGCAAGAGTAATCAACAACAAAATGGATCTACAATGGATTGACAATGATTCTAGATTTGCAATGGATTAAGATCTGAATATGGATTTGCAACGGGGCTGGCTCTGGATTTGGATATGGATTTGGAACTGGATAGATGTAATCTGCCATTTTTTTGCTGGAAAAACAGATGGACCCCAAGTATGCTTGGATTCCTAATGGTTCAGGGGATTTACTCGGCCACCAATGCTGTCTAACGGCTTGCATATTGGGGAAGTATCCCTCACTCCACGGCTCAGGTAAAACTAATAACCACTTTGCCATGAACGACAGCTCTTGGTTTACCTCACAGGTGGGAACTACTCAATCAGGCAGGGGTCGTTGCCCTTTTCACTGGCAAGTCCCCTCAATGGGCCGGCTACTTTGGGGTTCCTGTGGTACTCCTCACAATGAGTTTTAGGGCTATGCCCAAGTACTTCCCACAGTTAAGCGGGCATAAATTATTCCTGGGTCCGAACCTGCAATTGAAACAAACAATATAGATGCAAGAAAAAATGGAAGAACTTCGACCCAATCTAGCACAAGAAAGTTCTATGATACCAGATGTGAGGATCCTCAAACAATTAATTCATTAAATGCAAAAGAACAGAACACCTAGCACTTAATTAAATCCTGTTTTGTAAACTTTAAGAAAATCAAAGTTTACGAAATGTTTTATTATTAAAGGCACAATTTAAATCATATTTTTACATAGAGCTGATTTCGAGTTTCTTGTTGTTACTCTCTTCTTAAGCCATTGAAATTCAATTGATGAGAGAGGAAATTGGCATCGAAAGATTCTAGACGTTTAATCTGCATTAAGTCACCACTACTACTAGGTCGGCAATTGCAAGTTATATGCTATATATTATGGGAATACAAATAGTAAAATTGCAATAAAACTTATCCTTACATACCATATGTAGTATCTAATATATATGAGCTTTTGCATATAGTTCACTTGGACTCTATAGGTAAGCTAGTATGTATTTCCCTAATATTTTGCATGCAATCTATATGACAATAACCATAGTAATTGCAATAACAAGACTAATTACAACAACTACAACAGTAAGCTCACGTATTATTCCTAATTAGCAAGTTGTTCTTATATAGGACTTATTACAAATACTCTATGAATTGCTAAAGATATGACAGTGGGGTGTGGACATGGAGAAGAGTTATTTGCATGAAGCCATTTTGGCAGACAAGGAGGGAATGGAATGACATACAGAAGCACTAGTAGCTACGCCTTGCAATTAAGATAACATAGGTAGAAGTTAGGGGAGGACAGAGAAACATAACTTGTTTATTGCATATATGCTAAAATATATGCTAAATATATGCTAATTCTTTACTACATATATGCTAAAATATATTGTATTAGTGCAAAAACTTTCTTAAGTTAAAATCCTGGATGAAACAAAATGAGATGTGTAATACAGTTTTGTCTGTAAACTCAAATTGCATAGTATGTGGATAATCTTGGTTTTAAAAAAAGGAGGATGAATTAATGCTACCAATGACAGTTGAACTTCAATAGAATGCAATGTTAAATGCAACTACAAGTCTTCGATTACTGAATAAAAAACTAGAATATATTTGGTTTTAAGGAAAGTTTTTTTCCATTATCCAGTCTCTATCTTGCTTAAGAAAGGGAAAAAAAAGATGTTGTACACATCACTACAAGTCTCAATAACAATGGCATGTTCAATCATCCATCTATGACATAAGTTGAATGAAAAACCTAAATCCATAGTTATGTTTTTTTATTCTAGGAGGGTAGAATTTAAAGTTGATAAGAAAAAGGAATTGCATATGTTGTACACATGACTACAAATGTCAATAACAATGGCATGTTCAATGAAGCATCTATGACATAAGTTGAATGAAAAACCTAAATCCATAATTATGTTTTTTATTCTGGGGGGTAGTATTTAAAGTTGATAAGCAGAAGCAGTTGCATATAAATAAAATCTTTTAGCATCCATCTACGAAAGAGACAAAAGATTATAATATGCACTATTGCTAGAAAGAACATTGATTGAGCAAGAAGCAATCTAAGTTTTAACATATATAGGGGAAACTACATCGAGGCAAATAACAGATACTCTTATTTACTACCAACCACATGCCTAGATATCTTCATTGCTATTGAGACATGTTTCAGAGGCATGTCTAATCCAAAACAACCACATAGGAAGAGTACTAAGAGGATTACGAAGAATCCAAAGAGAAATGCTATTTAGAGATTCTACTTTAGTCGATATTCAAATTTCAAATTGACTAGTTATTTTGACTTTGGCTTGACAGCCTATTTGTTTCTTTTCTTGTGGCTTTTGGTCACCAGTGATACCTTTGTGTAGTAAGTAATACTATTGCAGATGAATTCTCTTGCACAGGGCAGAATATGAAGCTGCAACAGAAGTTGCTTGTAAATCCAAATGATTGAGAAGGGTCTTTACCAATGTTAGAGTTGAACAGATGGGACCCACAATCATATTTTCTCACAACTAGAAAGTACTTAAGATAGTAAGGGATTTTGTATACCATCATTGCATCTAGCAGACAAAAACTGTATCTTCACCTTGCCAGGGAGCAAAGACAATCTGGCATTTACTCTATAAGCCCATGAAGAAGTAGTTGGGTGAGATATTTCATAAACCTATTGGTCGAGTAAAGTTTCTAAGACTTGGAGTTGACCTTTAAGCTAAAGTTCCAATCAAGCTGCAATATAGAGGTAATGACTCTGCAGACATGACATTGTTTCTTCCAGTAAACTGGTCATGAATGTAATTACTGATCCAAATTTTGTGTGGCCATTTCTCCCTATTGCCTCCTATTATTTATCCTAATTCAAGATTGATTATGGAGTTAAATGAAGTTCATAGTCACTTTCGGTGAGATATTTCATAAACCTATTGGCCGAGCAAAGTTTCTAAGACTTGGAGCTGAGCTTTAAGTTAAAGTTCCAATGAAGCTGCAATATAGAGGTAATGACTCTACAGATGTGACATTGTTTTTTCCTGTAAACTAGTCATCAATGTAATTACTGATCCAAATTTTGTGTGGCCATTTCTCCCTGTTGCCTCCTATTATTTATCCTAATTCAAGATTAATTATGGAGTTAAATGGACTGCATAGTCACTGCAATGATGCATTTCAAGGGTTAGATACAGAAACAGAAACGAGGAATCTGGCAACTCATATTTTCCATCTACATTGACTCAACTTTTCTAGGTGCATTCTAAGGACTCTTTTTTTAAATGGATGTGGAGAAACAGAGCAAAATAGTGATAGATGAGAAATAACCAGCCATATTTGTTTCTCCTTATTTTTGCCGAAAGAAGACCATGGAAACCAAAAAATACCAATCTTCGCAACTTGCAAGGCTTCAACAATAGCCTAATAATTTTCTGTCAGACGCCGTGAGGAGTAAATTTGAAAGAATATCTACAGCCATCGAGCAGATTAAATTATCAGTCGCATCTGCATCCTTAACGGGGCTTATGACTAGGATTCCTCAAGATGGGCAAATGTAGCAAGGATTTCCAGATAGAGCAGTTTTTCCATTATACTGAAATAGAAGGTCAGTTATTTTAGCTATTGTGTAGTATGGAAATTAGATAGATAAGTTTTTACCTTTCTAGGATTTTTCTTCACCAATCCTACTTCTTTGATGTATACTCATTGGCCTATGTTTAAGGAAATAGTGTGTGAAAACATATTATTTTCTAAAACGAGGAATCTGGTAAGTCATATTCTCCATCTACGTTGACTCAGTTTTTGTAGGTGCATTCTAAGGACTCTTTTTTTAAATGGATGTGGAGAAACAGAGCAAAATAGTGATAGATGAGAAATAACCAGCCATATTTGTTTCTCCTTATTTTTGCCGAAAGAAGACCACGGAAGCCAAAAAATACCAATCTTCACAACTTGCAAGGCTTCAATAATGGCCTAATACTTTTCTGTCAGATGCTTTGAGGAGTGAATTTGAAAGAATATCTACAGCCATCGAGCAGGTTAAATTATCAGTCACATCTGCATCCTTAACGGGGCTTATGACTAGGATTCCTCGAGATGGGCAACTGCAACAAGGATTTCCAGATAGAGCAGTTTTTCCATTATACTGAAATAAAAGGTTAGTTATTTTAGCTATTGTGTAGTATGGAAATTAGATAGATAAGTTTTTACCTTTCTAGGATTTTTCTTCACCAGTCCTACTTCTTTGATATATACCCATTGGCCTATGTTTAAGGAAATAGTATGTGAAAACATATTATTTTCTAGATGTTTTTCCTCCCAATTCTGAGGATGGTATTGTGTGATGGGATACTTCTTATTTCCTTCTACTTAATTATCCATCTTTCTTTGCTTCATATTGCAACAACAGAGTTGGGTTTACTTTAATTGTTCTTATAAAAATCTATAGCAATTGGATCTGAAGAGGGCGGTAATTTGAACTCCAGCAAGATGGCTTTTTCAAAATCTGGCTAGAGATGGGGATGGTCACACAACATTGTCTGATATTGAAGAGACAATGAAAAGGAGAAAGCTTCCCGCATTTAGTTGGAATGAGTTATGTTTCTTGATTAAGGAAAAGGAACCCAAGATGCTCTCTACTTTCAACTCTGTGAGGCTCTGCAATTGTGGAACAATTCATAAGAATAAGCTAAAGGCTTCACTACAGAGTGCAAGCCTTTCAACAACTGAAACGAATGTTACAGCAATGTTGAATTTTTTAATTCAGACAAGCAAGGTCCAATATCATACAGCCAGTTTCGCAACTTCATGTTGTTTGTACCAACAAATCTCATTGTTAATGATCCATGGTACTTTGATTCCAGCCATGACTCAAAAGTTGAATATTGCTTTATATATTACGAGTTGTTAGTCTTTGAGGAAATTATTAGGAAAGCATACAAAATTGATAAACATCACTTATGTTGGTATGAATCAATCAACATGTTCATTTCATATAGTATCACTTTCACATTTGTTAGTGATATAACACGAAAATATTGTTGGAGCCAGCTACAAGAAGGTCCACTGACATGCTGTTACAAACAGTACCTACAGCGGGAAAGAATCGAACACTGCGAAGCTATACTCAAAATATATGGAAGGTAATTTTATCAATATCTTTTAGATTCTTAGTAAAAATATAAAAAATTATCATATGATTTATGAGTTGTTATAAGTTGAAACAATACAAGGGAAAAATGTCTACAAATAATTAGAAAAGCAAGAAAAAAACATATTCATAGTTCAAGTGCATTACAGTAAGTGAAAAAACCCTGCAGATGAACAAAATAATAGATAGGACTGAATCGGTAACCATGAACAAAATAGCTGTTCTAAAATCATATAAATTTGTGCATAAATCAGTGTAATAATTTCCTATACAAACTATATTCTTATGCCTTCTTCTTCTGGAACCAATTCCTTTCTAGGGTTTCAGACCAAGCAAGCAAAACACCTAATGCTAATCTCAAAAGTTGCTGCTTCGGAAATCTTGGGGACAGCATTCAGTTTTGAGGAAAGAAATTTCCAAGCAAGGTGAAGATAAGAATGTTGGCTAAGTGTAAGGATTGTCGAGCAATGAAATCCTATCTCGTCTTAGAAGACAAATTCAAAATTTCAAAGGGAAGATAGAGCCCAAAAATTCCTTAGCATAGGCGATCTGAACATAGTGCTCTGAGATTTGAGAGGCATGCAGTAACCCAAAAAAATCTCAAGCATAGGTGATCGAAACATAATGCTTGAAGATCAAAAGGGGTTGTAGCAATCCAATTCACCTTGAAAAGGATCTAAATTAAAGCCTTGTATGGCATTCTCTCATTGAAAACTAGCTTTATTCTATGTATGGAAAACAACAGATTTATTTCTTTATAGGCTTCGGCTTTATTCTATGTATAGGAAAGTAAGTCTGCTTTATGTGAAACCTTGAAACTGAGTAAGGTTAAAGAGATACACTCCTGACACCAATAGATGGCTGGAATTAACTCGCAATTATAAGCATTTATGAACAAACAACTGACTACTGAAATCCTAGGAAGAAATACTAACCCCAACTTTGAGGAAATTGATATTTCCTTAGCACAATGATTTTCAAATCATCCCAGAATCCTCTTAAAAGAATGACAGATAATTTAACAGTGAAATTTCATGAGACGAATCAGTTCAAAGTTCAATGTTAATTTTGTTTAAGTCAAGTCTTACTCAAATCATTTCAAAAGCTTTATAACACAGTTTTTATATCATTTCGAAGGCGTAGTAACAGAGCTTTTAATGTGTAACTTTCTCCATAAAAAAATAACAAAATATATAATAAAAACTATGGATCTCAAATGAAATGAAACTGGGACGAGAGATTAAAAAACATTTGATAACCATGATTTAAAAACTAGAGTACAGTACTAGTGTAAAATACTACACTCAACTTATCTCAAATGTGAAAAAAATCACTATAAAGGCAGTGACTTCAAAGGCGCTAGAGTATGCGGTCAGGGATTTCAAGAGTTTCAAGGTGTCGCAGGGTTTGAAGGCTTCCTTTCTAGGGTTTTAGACCGAGCAAGGAAAACACCTGAACCGAGCGGCCATGGCGAAGAAGAGAAAGGTCGTGATGGAAGCCTTTCGCAATGACAGTGAATTTTGCAACTGCAATGTGCATTAAAATAGTATCGAAAAAGACAAACGAAGGATTTGCTCTTTCCTAGGCAAGCACGCCGAAGAAAAATTCAATGAAAATGAAACTGAAACCAACCAACCGTTCAGTGCACAGGCCTCCGACGAACCGAGATAGTAGAGACGGCCACCGACCAAGACACCAGAAGAAAAATACAACTGCAGATGAAAAAAACACCAGCATTGACAACGAAAGACAACTGCAACAATTTTTTGTTCCCGGATTAAGTAGTTATGGGAAAAATCCCCTGCACGGAGAACCCAGCTTCCGAAAAACCCATAAATCGCAGACATCATTAACTATCATAGTACAGGGCTCCATCACAAAAACATTAAAAATACCCTGCCACATGCCTGTTTTCTCGGTTGGCAAAACGAAGGAACTGCAAACCACAACTTTGCAAAGACGCAGGATGACGGCATTCCACCACAACAAACTCAAAAACCAAAGACCTGCAAAGCAGAAGCACCCCATGCCACAACATTTAACAATGGAAACGACCAGGCCCATACCACCGAACAGCCACCATTTAAACCTGGACCACAACGAACTCAGAATCCAAACACTTGCAACGCAGAAGCACGCCATGCCAGAAGATTTAACAATGGAAATGACCAGACCCATACCGCCGGAGAGCCACATCAACCCACCCCATGCAACTGCAATAAACAACATACAGACCCCATTTACAGCTGCATTCGCAGTAAGTCCCTTGGATAGGACGAACACGAAAAGGGCAGTCATGTTTTTAAAAGAGGCGCAGTAACACCTCCTGCGAGGACACGGTTTCAAAAACACAGGCATACCAAAATCTCCGGCTACAACGAACACGTAAACAACTGTAGAAGCCACAGCACAGCAAGGTTATTTAAACCTGCAACACAACAAATTCAGAATCCAAACACCTGCAACGCAGAAGCACGCCATGCCACATTTAACAATGGAAATGACCAGGCCCATATCGCCGGCACAGGGTTTCGAAAATGCAGGCGTACTACAACCTCTGCCCACGACGAACACGTAAACAACTGCAGAAGCCACAACACTGCAAGTTTTTAAAGCGCTGTGACGCAATCCCACCGCCGGCCCATGGGGCACACAAACCCAGGGTTGCATCACAACACACGGAAGCAATAAAACTCTAGAAAAACCACGATTAAATCAAACCCAATAATTTGTAGTTTTTTGAACTATTGGCAAACCTTTTCCCTCGACACCCATCACCGCGAATGCAATCCAACTAAACAACCTACCCGAATCATATATGTCGGGGACATAATAATAAATATTGATGTCAAAACAATACAACCAATTCATTAAACTCACATCTATTTATTATGTCTGTGCCTATCAGGGATATATACTTTTTGTTAGATAGTTAACATGGGTTGAATTTGTATTAGTTGGCAAGTAATTTCAATTTTTTCCAAAGATTTTCAAAATTGTTTCAAAAATAAATTATTAAATCAAATATTTAAAAAATATTTTTTTTAATATCTTTTATAATTTATTAATTCCTTATTCTAATTGGCAGAGAAGGGTTCAAAACAATACAACCAATTCATTAAATTCACATCTATGTATTATGTCCGTGCCTTGCAGGGATATATACTTTTTGTTAGATAGTTAACATGGGTTGAATTTGTATTAGTTGGCAAGTAATTTCAATTTTTTCCAAATATTTTCAAAAGTGTTTCAAAAATAAATTATTAAATCAAATATTTAAAAAATATTTTTTATAATTTATTAATTCCTTATTCTAATTGGCAGAGAAGGGTTGGATTTGACATAAATTTCATGAGGATTTTGATTATTCAGAAAATAAAAATTAATTAAAAAAAATAAAAACAAAAATTTATTATGTTGTCACTTATTCATACATACATGGATGATATGACTCATAGACATGGCCAGACTTAAATGACTTAAATGTATGATTGAGACAGACCATCATAAATGGTTTCAAGCTCCAGGTGGCCAAACACTATTCAGCTTGCTAGGTGGGCAAACACTATTCATCTTGCTACAACCCATTTAATGCGGCTACAGTAGGCCCGTTGATCGTTGAAGATGACCAACCATCAACAAGCCCATTGCAGCTGCATTGGGTGGGCTGCAGAGGTGTGCTCATTTGTCATTGGTGCTGCTGATATCCCTGTTATCATCGCACACATGCGGGTTGCTGCTGATATCCCCGTTATCATTGCACAGGCGCGATATCGATCTGCGTTGGAGCAGAGTGCAGTCAGTTGCGAGGGGGCAGGACAGAGACAAGCGCGAGATCCATCCCCTTTTTTGTTGCTTGATTACTAGAATGGAATTGTCTTCTGCATTTTTCTCCGTTAAATCCTCAAAAAAGAAATGCATCAACATCTACAATGATGGAATTGGTATTTCAATAATCCAAATTCAAGGAGATGCTGGAAAAATTAACATCTAATCAATCAATATTATTCCAACCATAGCAGTCCAAGTCCTTGGCAAGCAATATGCACCCCGCAGCATACTAATTACTGCTGCTGGGGCTCTGACATATTCGTGGACCATCATAATTCTCGGCAAACAATTTCCAGCCTATTCTTGTCGACTCAGCCATCCATGTCCACCATCCTACATAGATCTATGCGCCCATGACCATCGAGCTAAACCCCATGGAATGTGCCCATACGAAATGGCATGGACATGGAACATTAATAAGGGAGCATTAAAGCCATGCTCATTTGAATTTTAAATTTACTGAACGCACAGAAAGATGCAAAGACACATTCAAATTTCGATTTTGAATTTGTAAATCCACCAAATTAATTTTATAAACCCGCCTAGTTCATATTTCTACAGATTATGATTTCATAGGCAGTGATCGCGTCTACCTCCAGCCCGAGCAGGTACCAGAATCTATCTTTGAACCCTTGAATCTTCTTCTATTTTTAGAGTTCTTGATTTTATTAGGATTTCAAAATAGAACAAGATTTGTTTCCTTTCCATTTTGCAGGTAGCAAGGGCCATTGAGAGCATCCAACCTCTGTTAGAGGATCATGGCAGGGAAAAGCTGCAAGAGATTGAAAAGAAAATGGCTGAAAATGACCTGCACATCGAAAAATTAGCTCATAGAGAGCTCTGGTGCAGGATTGGGTTTCCGACCCTCAAGACGGCCCCTTGGAGGTGATGTAGAGCAGTCCCTTAAGAAGAAAGACACTAGATTTCTTAAATATATCAGAGGGTCGGGATGCTCTCATCACAGTTGAAGATTATGACAAGGATTCTTCAATTCTTGCTTTATTTAGTTGTTATTTTGGGATTGTAATCTGGTAGTTCAGTTTTATATTATTTTCTTTTGATTTTTTTTATATCTCGCTTACAGTTTGTTTTCATTTTTGTTACAAGTTTAGCGGGAGAAGAGATAACAAAACCTCATTATGTAAACTGAATTCAGAGATGAAATATTGATGCCATTACATGAAAGAAGGAATGGAGATTCAAATTCAGGTATTTGCATAGAGTTCGATGAAGAGGATCGCCCTGTTTTCAATGAATACAGAGGACGTCTCTATCGACCACCTTTTCATCTTTGATTTTGAACTTCTTTGTCAGGTTGCAAGGATAGAATTGCGCTTGAGATCATTGAAAGGGAAACACTGCCTGCGCAAGGAGAAGCTATGGTGGATCAAAAGCATATTTATGTTCTATAAGCAATGGATTTGATTCTAAAAATGGCTTAGATCCTTCTCCAATTGCGGAGAAGAATGTGAGTTGTTGTTGATCAGTGTGGTTGATGTTGAAATCAGAGTTCATAATTATAAATTAATGGAAATCTGATCACTAAAGAGGAGTTTCTCTCTGTTCATCAGATATTTAAATTGTTATTTATTTTTCTGCATTTTCCTTTCTCTGTAGTTGTGACGTGGAAGAACGGAAAATTGGAGAGATGATGTTTAATTTCTTTGTTCTCTTCAAATCTCTATAATATGTCTCTAAAGGAGGATCTTTTGGGAATAAAGGTGTTATTGCTGTCATTTTTTAGCAGTCAGTTTCATACAGTGAGATGTTTCATAATTTATATTGTTGAATGAATATTCTGTAGAAGCGATTGATGGAAAGCAGGAATTCTTAAGTTAGTATTTTCTTTCATGTTTCAGCTAGTTGTGTTGGCTCTAAATTGCACAACCAGTTGGTTGCAAAAGGCCTAGCTAAGTGAGGCCACGACCTTACCTGCCCCATATATTCTGAAATAATTGGTTATAGATCCGTTGGTTATATCTCTCAAAGATGGGGTGATACCTCATTTCCTTTACCGAATAAGGTGCAAGCAAACATTAATGTGCTCGTTTTTGGAGGATGGCCACAGTTCTACAAATACCGAAATACTCCCCTGGTTGTGGAAAAATCACAAATTAATAAGGCTTTGGAAATATGGAACACAGCCCAATTAAACTAACTTCCTGCGTCTACGCTCTCTGCTCTGCCCTTGCTTCGCTATCGCTTTGTTCCCCTTGCTAAGGCTAAGGACTTCCCTTACAAGCCATTTCTTTGTCAAGCCGGCATAAATAAATGTGGAGGACGAGGGAGTAAGTACATAATATTATAATTATGGAAATTTTGGTCACAAATCATGTATGGAAACTTACATTTAATTTTGATCACAAATCATGTACGGAAACTTACATTTAATTTTGGTCACAAATTGGAAACTTACAATTTTTTGTATAAAGGATTTAAATATTTTAAGAGATTTTATTAAATTCATATAATTCTTAAAATAATTGAAATTTATTTTTTATTTGTATATATTAAATTTAAGTTTAATAATTAAAATTATAATAAATTATTAAAACTGAGATAATTGTTAATAGTACTTAACTTAAAGTTAATAAAAACTTATAATAACAAATTTATATCATAAAAATCTAGATCATATTTATTTTTTAATTAATTTGTTTAGAGATGAAGTAATTTGGTTTTTCAATTTATTAATATTATAATGGTATCTATACTAATATTATAAGGGTATCCATACTCATTATTCATGAAACATTTTTCATATCTTAAAATAATAATATTAAGAATATTGTAATTATAAAAATTAATAAAATAAATTTATATAAAAATATTTGAGATTACTATTTTTAATATATCAATTTCAATCAATTGATCTTTGCTCAAAATTTTATCCATAAACTAAAAGCATTTTGCCATAACAACTCAAATTTAATGAAACAAAAAGCATATTTAGAGTTAAATGAATATTTCTAAAGCAAACATTACTATTTGAAGTTTTAGAGTCACTCCACACACTATTTTAGTCATGAATTTAAAGTTAACATTTACATTTTTCAAGTATTGTTGGCTAACCTTAACATCTACTCTTTACATAATTTTCTCCTTGTCATCATTTATTGAGGTTGTGAGAGTATTAATGTGGAATTAAATATTATGTTGTTGTAATAGTGATATGGATAATTTTTTGGTTGTGGTTTGGTGGTCGGGATAAGCCATTGTTGGAGTAGCTGATTTTGTTGCAAATAAACTCTCTTTCTAGCCATAGATATGATAAGGATCCTACATAAATTTCACTTCAGGCATGAGCAAAGTTCTACCATGCTCCATGATTTGTGATGGTAGAGCAATTCTCTTAGAGATTTTTCCAAATTTTGAATCCAATTACATTTAAAAAAAGTCAATTAGAGATCATATTTTTTTATGGCCACACGATTATATGAATCTCTAAGTTGATATCTAGATAGTCTAGGTACAAAGCTTGACATGGTTGACATACCCATATGGCTCTCCTGTCCAATCGAACTTCTTTTATCAAAATGAATAAACAAAATTCATATAGAAATGTAAATGATAGTGAAAATAACCATGCACATTTTGAATTCAATCATTAACATATTGCAAATAGAAAGCATTCTAGAGATAGACAATCATGAGCACTTCCCTATAAATGAAGGCAAGTCCACTAGAGGAGTCATTGAGGAGTAATTAACCCCCTAGACATAGGAATAAACTATGGATTCCACCCCTCGAGCCAAATCATGATACCACTAATATGAAGGAAACTCTAGCATAGCTCTAATCTCACTCATTCGAACCTATTACTCTCATGGCATAGCCAATCTGCTCACTTCTTAGCACTATAGATCCTCATTTACCAATTGACTAGGTCATGGCACTATATTCTCCTCCTCAACACAAGTAGTATCTTGTATTTATCTATGTCATAATCCCTTGGGGTTCTTCCCTTCCAATGTAGGTAGGAAGAGTCCAAGACTATTGGTTTCCAACTTGAAATGACCTAGAAGAAAACATTTGGGTCAAATTGTTCATAACTATCAATAATAGGGTTACAAGCTTTAATGGTGTTTTCTTCAACTATTGACATTCTAGCCATGGTTTTTCCCTCAAAACATTTTCATTTTCTCTCATTTCTCACTAGCAAGTTCCTAATTCAACACAATTTCGCCAACCATAATTCAATGGGGTTCTCTCCTTGTTCATGAGCATAAAAATCATGATCTGTCACACAAGATCCTTTATGAATAAGGAAATGAAAACCATTCAAATGAGAAAATGGAAAATGGTCATGGGAGTGGATTTCCCAATTCAAATAGAGTGTAAATTCTCTATGAACAATAGTATTTCCCCCAAGTTTGCATAAGACAAATGCTCAATTCCAAAAAATCACAAAGAAACATCCAAAGGACCACCTTTGTTAAATATTGATGGGGAATGTTTGTAAAGAAGATGGACAAGGAAGGTTTTACTACAAAGGAAAATTTTCAATTCATATCACCCATGCACCCCTTTCCTCTTTCCATAGTGTAGTATCATGGTCCCTTTGTTGCTTCTCACGAAATATTTTTGGTGGATATTACATTATTATATACTTCTTTTTTCATGATTTTGCATACATAAGCACACCATGGAAAAACATATAAACTACACCATGATCCTATCTCACCATGGGGACTTACATGCCTTGTTGGGCCTTGGCCTTGATCTCTACACTATGAATATTTACATCTAGGGTCATTTAGCTAGGCCCACATGGATTGATCGTTGTCACATAACCTTGTCATGCGAATAATAAATTCTTTAAATTATTATTTTGGGGGGGGAATTTGGCATATTATAGTGGGTGTAGAGTTCATGTGTATGTGAGAGAAAATGTTCGACCTCATAGGGTTGGTTTCCCTCCACTGCCAAAAAAAATTAAGTCGTGTCCAACAAGCTAAAGTGTTCTAAGGAAATGTTAATAAGTTAGGATTTACTTATGTTTTTAATCGTAAGACTATGGAATTTTAGTGGAAGGATAGTTGAGGTATGCCCAATGAGCTAAATTGTTCTAAACTAAACTTCACCATCTAGTTAGCAATAAATTATTAAGTCCAGACTCCTAAAGATTTATGAGCTATACCAAATGGTAATATAGTCCTCCTTATGATCAAAAGCATAAGATGAGAGATTCTGTATTGGATCTCAAATTGAAGTATTTTGGCTTCATTTTCTTTAACAACTTTAGACATGCCAAAGTATTTTGCATGCCTTACTTGGTTCACAATTGCTACTAGATCTATCTATCTATCTATCTATCTATCTATCTATCTATATATATATATATAGCCACTACCCATACCAATTTTTAGTAGAAAACAATCATTTGTTTTCATTCATAGTCATTATGCCTCGCTTAAGCAACACCAATGATGTCTCTTAGATGTTGTTACTATAGCACATATGTTGAATGTAAATTAAGAGACATCAACTAAACATTAATTAAGTGAACCCTTTTCAGTTCCTTGAACGACAACATGATGTTGATGTTTGTACAAACCTCCAACAACAAACAATGACAAGGAATAACTCAACAAAGGTATCCTGGTACTTCCTACCTTACTCTAAACATGAGAAATTAACGAAGACCGTTAGTATTAGAAGTGATCCTGATTGTCTACTTGAATGATCATTATTATTGTCACCTTAAGATCCTCATCCTCATTGTTATTGGCATTGTCATCAACATTTTGTTCATCATCATCCTCATCATCGTCATGCCCATTGTCACCATCACCATGCCCATTGCCACCACCATTTGTATCGTCGTGCCCATCTGTATCGTCGTGGGGATGATAAGGGGTTAGTAAAGGTTAGAGAGAGAGGGAGAGAGATAGGAGGGGAGTTACAAGTATATATGTAGTATATACAGATATACAATATATACACTGGTGTATATACCAATATATACATTTGTGTATATGTACTAGTATACACTGGTGTATATACCCTTATACACCCTTGTATATACCCTTATGTACACAAGGGTGTATAAGGGTATATACACCAGTGTATACTAGTACATGTACACCAGTGTATATACCTGTATATACACCAGTGTATATACCTGTATATACACCAGTGTATATACCAGTATATACCTGTATATCTGTATATATTATGTATATATACATAGTATATACAGATATACAGGTATATACTGGTATATACACCGGTGTATATATATATATACATAGTATATACAGATATACAGGTATATATATATATATATACATAGTATATACAGATATACAGGTATATATACCTGTATATCTGTATATACTATGTATATATATATATATATACCTGTATATCTGTATATACTATGTATATATATATATATATACCTGTATATCTGTATATACTATGTATATATATATATATATACCTGTATATCTGTATATACTATGTATATATATATATACACCGGTGTATATACCAGTATATACCTGTATATCTGTATATACTATGTGTATATCTGTATATACTATGTATATATACATAGTATATACAGATATACAGGTATATACTGGTATATACACCGGTGTATATACCAGTATATACCTGTATATCTGTATATACTATGTATATATACATAGTATATACAGATATACACATAGTATATACAGATATACAGGTATATACTGGTATATACACCGGTGTATATACAGGTATATACACTGGTGTACATGTACTAGTATACACTGGTCTATATAAGGGTATATACAAGGGTGTATAAGGGTATATATACCAGTGTATACTAGTACATACACCAATGTATATAATGGTATATACACCGATGTATATACCTGTATATACAACTATATACATAGTATATACAGATATACTGGTACATACACCGGTGTATATACCAGTATATCTGTATATACTTGTATATACAGGTATATACACCGGTGGTATATACACCAATGTATATATTATATAATGTAGATATATAGTATATACACTGGTATATACACTGGTGTATATACCAGTATACACTAGTGTATATACTGTATATCTATAGTATTATATACACTAGTGTATACTGGTATATACACCGGTGTATGTACCAATATATACACTAATGTATATACTGGTATATACACTGGTGTATAATGGTATATACAACAATATATATATACTGGTATCTACACTAGTGTATATACGAGTGTATATACATCAATATATACTAGTATATACACCAGTGTATATATTGGTATATACATCAATGTATATACTAATATATATGTATATATGTATATATACTAGGTATATATTGGTATATATAGTAGTATATACTGGGGTATATACTGTTATAACACTAGTGGTCTGGTATATACACTAGTGTATATTACTAGTGTATATTGCTAACTTAGTATATACAGATATATAGTGTATACACCAGTGTATATACAAGTGTATATACTGGTGTATATACTCGTATATACATCAATGTGGGCTAGGTAAAGTCTGTGAAACATCAAATGCAGGGGTTACAGTAAAATAAATGCTTCTACATTAATAATTCTGCATACCGTTTCCTCTAGTGTTTGTTGATAGTCAATGGTTTATGGAAATTGTTCTCTAGAATTTGATCTTAATGTCATCTTGGTGGAGGTTGACAATTTGGGATATTTTTACAAGACAACTCTCGCAGCAGATCACATCCTGTAGAAAGTGAGATCATGTTGATTTACGAAGAATGGATAAATGTTTGTCCCATCATCTATCCTACCATTAAACTATTGAGTACTCATCAAATATATTAAAATCCATAGCTAAGAAAATATCTACATTTAAATTTTAAATACCAATCTAAACACTAGTGTCATACAAGTGATCCAAGGCCCAACATATATCAAGCCTATTTCCCTCTGTCCAATGCATTGCCAAACAACTATTGTGGCTAATGTTGACTTCAAAGCCAACATAAGGAAACAAGTCCTAATTCCCTGTGAAGACTATCTGAGAGAACCTTAATTCGTCTGCACTGCTATGCAGAATCATTTTAGTCAAATATGCCTAGAACCGAAAAAATCTGGTATTTTCAAAACCACTTAACTGTGCATGTATCTTTTCTGCCAAAAATTCCTCAAACTTGAGGGATGGTACTTACTCACTTCCTGCCTCTGGGGAACTAACACTAATCCTGAATAACAGGCTTAGTTGTACTTCAATTATCCATAAGTCTGAGTCTAAACCTAAAAACTAAGCTATCAGAGAAAAAACCAACTGGGTGTTGTCATTAAAAAGGTTGACGTCCAGCGAGTAGGGGGTGTCTGCGATTTCTACATCAGGTTTTAAATAGGTATCAAGGAAAGCTTTACAGATTTTAGGGGAAATTTGCCTGTATAGGGTAACGACTGATTCTTCAGAGGCACTTTCGGGGGCTAGGGCTAGGGACTCTGGTACAGCAAGGGCATTTCGGATGACGGCAGTGTCGATACTATAGACGATTTTGTACTTCTTGGCATTCATTATCACTCGTTGGGGTTCTGAGTAATTCAATGAACACCATGACACGAACTCTGGGAAAGGAATTATCTGTTCTAGGAAAAAGAAAATGAAAAAGGACTGATGGACTCTATGGACATCTAACCCTTGTTCAAGCAGGGCTTTCAGCCTTCTTTTAACTTCTGGTATAGGGAGCCAAAAAATTGGATCAAACACATCACAGTCTCTGTCTTCTAGTGTTACTCTAACCTTAGAGCTAGTAGAAACCTGTTCATCTACCATTCTATGATTATAAAACACACTGCTCGCTGTAAATAAAGGAGTTTGGGACCCTACCTGTTATGGGAATCTTGAGAGCGACTTTTCACCTGTCGTCCTTTTCAACTTCTGCACTTCTAGAAGCTTCCAACTCCGACAGGTCCAAGAAAGAAATGTCCATTTTACGAATGCCACGTTATATATATAAAAATTCTCTGGATAACTTCTGCTCACTTTCACCAGTTGTCCCTCTTTCCCGTCCGTCGATCTGCTGGGCATTGCTTCCGATCCGTTGATCTAATCCCTTTTTCAACTTTTCTGATTTGACATCTTTTCATCTCCACCATAGGATCTTTTATTGGCTTTAAATCTTAACCATCCATCGTACCTAACCACATATAAGGATATGGTGGTATCATGACCCGACCTCAGGTTTTGGGTTACCATTTAATCTTCCTCGCGAGGTGCTTGGGTGGTGACACCTGGTAGATGGTATGCACTCTCGTAACCACCTTCTCTGCTTATCTGGGGTGCTCTTTTACCTTGCGATGATCACTGAGGAGCGTTGATCTTGCCTTTAGCGTATCTACAGCGGGGATCTTTCCAAGTGTCATAGCTTTTCAACACTCTCGCCAGTGGGGCCTGTTGTGTTATCAACCTTGCATCTCTCATATCCGATAGTCGTAGATCTGATCTCCTTTGTCACGAGCCGTTGATCTGCCATGACCTCCGTGCCAAATGTGACAACTTATCTTCTGCACCGTCGAATCTCTGACCATGCAAAGTGCGTCGTTGATCCTCCATCTTGCCTTTCCGCTGCGGTGGTATCGCAAGCCTTTTGGCGATTTTTACTTATCGCCGAAATGCTCATGCGAGGGATCCTCCGACTACCACCTGTCCTGGTGGTTTATCTCTCGCGACCACTTTCTTGTGCTTTCTTCCACGCAACTTCACAATGCGAGGGTGATAGCTGGGCCATGGATCTCTTTCACGCACCGGATCAACGGTTGGAACCTGTCCGAGCTTTATCTTCCACTTTATTTTCTTTCGGAATATATATTATTGGTCTTTTTACCCATTTTTTATTATTTGGGCTACCTCCTTATGCCTAAAGTGCCCAAACCCTTCATTTTTCTCATTATCTCCTTTCCATCTGAGCTGTTTTCCTAGCCTTAGTAACCTGGACATAACTAGGGAGGGGGTTTTAACCATCTCTTCAAGGAATTCCCCAGTGGAGTCAGCCCTTATCTTAGGACTTGTGCAAAAAATTTATAGGTGCCAACAGTTGCTTTCCCATTTGTCACCATGTCATCCAAGTTATCTTTGCCATGTACTCTCCTTGTCCAAATCATCTTCAAATGACCACAATATGGGTCATTTGACTCTTGGCTCAATAGGTGTGCCAATTGCTCCAATGCCCATCACTTTGTCCACCAAATCAACCTTTGCTGCCATGCCCTTATGCCATGTGTTCTTCAAGCTTAAACTTTGAGAATATATTACCATGGTAATTATCACTTTCCCCCGTATTCTACTAATAGGTTCTTTTAATGGTAAAGGTGGTCAAATCACTTCTATGCTTCTATACGGAAGCTTACGGAAGCTTCCGTATATGCACATATACGAAAGCTTCTGTATATGCGCATATACGGAAGCTAGGCATATACAGAAGCTTGCGTATATGCGCAGCTTTCGTATATGTGCAACGCATATACAAAAGCTTCTGTATATGCGCATATACGGAACGCTTACAGAAGCTTCCGTATATATGCATATACAGAAGCTTACGAAAGCTTCCATATATGCGCATATACGGAAGCTTCTCTATATGCGCAACTTCCATATATGCCCAGCTTCCGTATATGCGCATATACAGAAGCTTCAATATATGCGCATATACAGAAGCTTTCGTAAGCTTCTGTATATGTGCATATACGGAAGTTTTCGTAAGCATTCCGTATATGTGCATATACAGAAGCTTCTGAATATGCGCTGCACATATCCGGAAGCTACGCATATATGCAAGCTTCCGTATATGCGCAACTTCCGTATATGCCCAGCTTCCGTATATGCGCATATACGGAAGCTTCCGTATATGGGCAGATTCTGTATATGCGCAGATTCTGTATATACGCATATACGGAAGCTTCTGTATATGCGCATATAAGGAAGCTTCCGTATATGCGCATATACGGATGCTTACGGATACAGAAGCTACGCATACGCTGCGCATATACAAAAGCTTCTGTATATGCACTATGCATATACGGAAGCTTCCATATATGCGCAGCTTCCGTATATGCACATATACGGAAGCTTATGGATACGGAAGCTACGCATATACGAAAGCTGTGCATATACAGAAGCTTCCGTATATGCGCAACAAATATATGGAAGCTATGCGCAGCTTCCGTATATGTGCTGCACATATACGGAAGCTTCCGTATATGCGGAAGCTTTCGTATATGTGTTGCGCATATACGGAAGCTTCCGTATATGCGCATATACGGAAGCTTCTGTATATGCACTGCACATATATGGAAGCGCAGTGCATATATGGAAGCTTCCGTATATGCTCATATAAGGAAGCTTCCGTATATGCGCAACCTCCGTATATGCACATATATGGACGCTTACGGATACGGAATATACGGAAGCTTCTGTATATACGCAGCTTCCGTATATGCGCGGAAGCTTACCGATACGGAAGCTGCGCATATACGGAAACTTATGTATATGTGCAGCTTCCATATCCGTAAACTTCCGTATATGCGCAGTGCATATACAGAAGCTTCCGTATATATGCTGTGCATATACGGAAGCTGCGCATATACAGAGGCTTCCATTTGCGCGCAACGTATACGCAGCTTCCGTATCCTTAAGCATCTGCATATGCGCATATAAGAAGCTGGCATATACAGAAGCTTCCGTATATGCGCATATACGGAAGCTTCGCATACATTGTGCATATACAGAAGCTGCACATATACAGAAGTTTTTGTATATGTGTAGCTTCCGTATATGCGCAGCTTCTCTTCCGTATATGCGCATATACAGAAGCTGCGCATATATTTCCATATATGCGCATATACGGAATGCTTTCGTAAGCTTCCATATATGCGCATATACGGAAGCTTCCATATATGTGCAGCTTCCGTATATGCACTGCGCATATACGGAAGCTTCCGTATATGCAAAGCTTTCGTATATGCGCAGATTCTGTATATGCACATATACAGAAGCTACGCATATATGCGCAGCTTCCGTATATGCGCATATACGGAAGCTTTCGTAAGCTTCCGTATATGCGCAAATAAGGAAGATTCCGTATATGCGCAGCCTCCGTATATGCGCATATATGGACGCTTACAGATATGGAAGCTGCGCATATACAAAAGCTTCCATATATGCGCAGCTTCCGTATATGCGCAGTGCATATACGGAAGCTTTTGTATATGCGCATATACAGAAGATTCTGTATATGCGCATATACAGAAGCTTCCATATATGCACTGCGCATATACGGAAGCTTACGGATACGGAAGCTGCGCATATATGGAAGCTTTCGTATATGCGCAGTGCATATACGGAAGTTTTGCATATATGGAAGCTTTTGTATATGTGCAGCTTCTGTATCCGTAAGCTTCCGTATACGTGCATACGGAAGCTGCACATATACGGAATCTTTCATATATGCGCATATACGGAAGCCTACGGATACGGAAGCTGCGCATATACGGAAGCTGCGTATATACGAAAGCTTCCATATATGCGCAGTGCATATACAGAAGTTGCGCATATACGAAAGCTTCCGTATATGCGCAGCTTCCGTATCCATAAGCTTTCGTATATTCGCATATACGGAAGCTTCCGTATATGCACATATACGGAAGCTTCGCATAGCTTCCGCATATGCGAAGCTTCCGTATCCAGCAGGTGTCCCTGAAGGCCTTTTGGATGTGAGACGGAACGAGCCATAGAATGACGACTGTGGCTCCGATCGACGAACCATCGACTCCTCCAGTCCCGTGGCCCGGGTGTCACCTTGTAGGTCTATCTTGGAAACTAGGGTTTTTCTCAGTGAAGGAGTGTTCAATTTTTGCACATTGGGGTCAAATTTGAAAAATCATTGGCCGGGCAAGTATGGCTAGCGTTCCCAGCTGAAAACTCCCTAGACACACTTGTAGGACACCCCAGAAACTGGTTTTGCTACACGGTTGGAGTTTTATGGCCCCGGCAGGTATCAAGTAGGTGTCCGTGAAGGCCTTTTGGATGCGAGACAGAACGAGCCATAGAATGATGACCGTGGCTCCGATCGACAAACCTTCGACTCCATTGGATTCAGGACGTCGGGATAGTGCTAAGGGTGCCCCTCTCCTCTGGTCTCATGGCCCGGGTGTCACCTTGAAGGTCCATCTTGGAAACTAGGGTTTTGCTCAATGAGGGAGTGTTCAATTTTTGCACATTGGGGTCAAATTTGCAAAATCATCGACCGGGCAGGTATGGCTAGTTTTCCCAACCGGAAACTACCTATACACACTTGTAGGACACCCCCGAAACTGGTTTTGCTACACGGTTGGAGTTCTATGCCCCCGGCAAGTATCCAGCAGGTGTCCCTTAAGGCCTTTTGGATGCGAGACGGAACGAGCCATAAAATGACGACCGTGGCTCCGATCGACGAACCGTCAACTCTGTTGGATTTAGGACGTTGGGATAGTGTTAGGGGTACCCCTCTCCTCCAGTCCCATGGCTCGGGTGTCACCTTGTAGGTCCATCTTGGAAACAAGGGTTTTGCTCAGTGAGGGAGTGTTCAATTTTTGCACATTGGGGTCAAATTTGCAAAATCATCCACCAGGAAGGTATGGCTAGCATTCCCAGCTGGAAACTCCCTAGACACACTTGCAGGACACCCCCGAAACCAGTTTTTATGCACGGTTGGAATTCTTTGCCCCGGGCAGGTATCTAGCAGGTATCCCTAAGGGCCTTTTGGATGCGAGATGGAACGAGCCATAGAATGACGACCATGGCTCCGATCGACGTACCATCGACTCCGTTGGATTCAGGACGTCGAGATAGTGCTAGAGGTGACCCTCTCCTCCGGTCCAGTGGCCCGGGTGTCACCTTGTATGTCCATCTTGGAAATTAGGGTTTTGCTCAGTGAGGTAGGTCTAAAGCCTCCCTCAAGGACATTTCAACCATTAGGTGACAATGACGAACATGTTAGTGCTACTCAATTAGATGATGAAGTAGCTAATACATATGAACCACATACATATTCCCTAGAACCGATTCAAAATGACACTATTGAATTCAATATGATTGAAGGTTGTCAAGTGGCAAGAAGCCTCTAGGGTTAGTTTAGCTTTCTAGGATTTCTAGGGCTAGATTATGTTTGTAGGGTTATATTAGTGCTTCTAGAATTAATCATGCATGAATAAACAATCACATGGCTATAAATCATAACTCATGTACATCAAATAAATGATATAAGATAACGATATCAAATTCCTATCTAACATGAATAACATTAATCATGCAGGAATAAACAATCACATGGCTATAAATCATAACTTAATCATAACTCAAACATCAAATAAACGATATAAGATTACAATATCAAATAAACTATCTAACATGAATAACATTAGACATGCATGAATAAACAATCACATCATTACTATACTATGTACCTCAATCAATTAGGCCTTCTGGATCCTCTCGATTTTTTATTGTCTCAAACAACCTCTCGTGCTTTGCATGAGGTAGTAAGTAGCGTACCTTGTTTGATGACTTCGTTGACATTGTCTGTAGTTGGATGTTTGTACCCGCGACCCTGGTCTATAATCCGTGTATGTGTAGGAATTCCTCTTTGGTCCCTTTCCATCCACTATAAGATATTCCCCCTGAACAATCATCGAGCTAGTGGGAAAGGTAATGCCTTCACTATCTGTTGATGATGCGAGGAGGGTTTGCTTCCCCTGGATGCATCGTGCCAACCAATAGTTCATCCTAATTGCACCATCTGTCGAGGCGACAACTGCGTAGATGTGTCCTACAAACATGCATTTTACGGTCATATTCCAACAAGTAGTGGTTTGATAACTTGGATAATTACATATAAACAAGGAGGGAACCGGGATATGCATGCAGAAATGTTTACCTGGCTTTACAAGATCAGATATATGATCATATTCATTTGAAATAGAGGATTGGCCTTGCTCTAACTGGATTGTTTCAACAACTGCACGTGGGTCCACTGCAAGTGATACATGATCCCATTCATCTACCCAATACATTGATTTGCATTCATCCCATTCGCCACTACTGCAAGGCCCACAAAAGCAAGCAACTTTTCGCGTCCATATTTCAAATAAGGGGTTGTTTGAGCTTCGAACCGAATGAAATCCACGAGTTCCTTGCATAGTACTACAACTATGCGATCAATCTATATCAACTACATGCCAAAAATTTCTGACAACATGTCCTCTACCTGTTGGTATGTGTTTCTCTGTGGATCGATCTAATATTTTTTCAGAGTACCATGTAACTATGGATGGTGCATCTCGAATATGAGGGTGTCTCATGCACCTCATCTCCTCCCTTCATAGGAAAGTTTTGAGACATGTTGCAGCCCCGTCGTGCTCTCCCTTTCCATGGCCGGTTTCAAAATAGTTCCATACATGCTGCACATCATAAGTCTTGTGCAAAATACTCAACCACTGGAATACACGTGCATTTTTGAACTAGCCTACACAACCATCTGACCATATCCAATGTTGATCCATCTATATACCTCTCTCCTTCAGCTGATCATAGAAAATTTTGAAGCAATGTTGCACGTAATGCAGGTCGTGGCACCTGTCGTCACTGATGTAGAAGTTGGTCTCTTTCAATATTATCCTCACGTCATTGCTGCTCTCTGGCGCGTGCCTATACGTGATATGGACCATTATGCTAACTTGGTCTGAATGGTAGTATTGACTTTGAATCTCATCATGTAGCTGTAGGGTGTAGTTTTCATCAAAGTCCACAACCGACAATATTGCACCATTGGGGAAGGTGTCCCTGCACTGTCTGTACTGTTCATCCTGCCATCATGCTACATGGACATGCTGTACATACCGCTCGGTCGTTTGGTAGAATTCCTTCATGAATTTGCAATCCTACACAATGTTAGTATGCAAATCACAAAATATATGTCTATATGTATCATAATAGTACTCAAATTCTACATGGTATCTACAACAACATGTATTGCGATCAATGCAAATTCTAACATACTAGGGTTTGCATTTTTCAAAGGACCTTTAGCCCAAGTTCAATTGTGTGTGCTCATTCTTGAACCTCTCATAGAGTTCTGTTTGTGTCGTGTCAAGGAAGTGATTGACATGGGGTTCACCCCTCCTAACACCTTTTCTCAACTTTAAAACATCTCTTTGATTCAATGATGGTCTAGTGTTATCATGCCAAAACTTCTGCACTAGTTCTTTAACAACATCAATGAGCTTCATGTCTGAACGAGGTAACCTACCAACAAAGGCCCAACAATATTTTTGGCCTCGGGTCTCAAGTTTTTCTCTAATGGCAGAATACTTTTGAAGAGTCTTTCTGTCTACTTTAAATATTTTACATGTGTGTGATAGTAGGCGACGTTGCCTTATGGATTTGTCTACAATCGATTCCGACAGTACACGGCGGGCCGCATTAAAAATCTTTTGTACAAGAAGTTTTTCCAATCAAATTAAATGCATATTGTAGATTTCTAACAACATGATTGTTGACATCTGAACTTCTAACTACCTTTATGCCCAAAATTCTCCTAACATTCGCTAGACAATGTGATTTTAACAAAGCAAGAAACAATTGACATTTTGCTGCATTGGTTTTGGATTCAAAAAATTCTTTCGTTATCTTGCTACAGTGGAAATCAATAGTGCGTTTGGGCATATTATCTTCAAGTCCTGAAAATGAACTTTCATCCACGTGAATAAGTCTGGGAGTTCTTCGTCGTCTGCTTGATAGTCGAGGCAAGGGAGTCGGCAAGGAAGTATGAGTCCCGTCAACAGCTTATTGTGGCCCTTCATTCACAACTTGATCCTGCAAGGGAGTGTGTTCTCCATGTGTGTGCTCTTCTTGGGGAGGTTGCCAATTAAGAACTTGTTCAACGTCCATCCCTTCATACTCGACATCAGGCAAGATTTGATTGGCTTCAACCACTTCGTCATTGCTTGTTGATGGATCTAAGGCACTAACATCATCATCATCTCCATTAGTCATGATGATGATGATGATGATGATGATGACGACGGTGAAGATGGTGATGATGATGATGATGATGATGATGATGATGATGATGACGGTGAAGATGGTGATGATGATGATGATGATGATGATGATGACTAATGGAGATGATGATGATGATGATGATGATGTTGATGATGAAGATGATGACGAATATGCAACACATCATCATCATCTTCATCATCATCCACAACATGATCCACAGCATTATCATCATCATCATCATTGTGAGGACGAGCATGAGGATGATGATGATGACGATGATGATGATGATGATGATGATGATGTTGATGATGAAGATGATGCCGAATATGCAGCACATCATCCTCATCATCATCAGCATCTTCATCATCATCAACAACATGATCATCATCATCATCATCAACATCATCGTCATCATCATCAACATCATCGTCATCATTGTGAGGACGAAGATGATGATGATGATGATGGTGGTGGTGGTGGATGATGATGAATATGAGTACAATGGTGAAGATGATGATGACGAATATGATCATCATCATATTCGTCATCATCATCTTCATTAGTCATCATCATCACCATCTTCAACATCCTCACCACCATCATCATCATCATATGATCATGGTCACTAAGATCATTGTCTTCGTCATCATAATCATCATCCTCATCATACTCGTCATCGCCATCTTCTTCATCATCATCATCATCATCTTCGTAGATGATGATGATGATGAAGACGACGAAGATGTTGTTGATGATGATGATGAGGAAGAGGGTGATGACGCAGATGATGATGATGATGGTGGTGATTGTGGATGATGATGAATATGAGTACGATGATGAAGATGATGATGATGTTGATGATCATCGTACCCATCATCAACATCATCATCACCATCAATGGTGATGATGAGGATGATAATGATGATGATGATGACATTGAAGATGATGACCTAGATGTTGATGACGGTGAGGAAGAAGGACGATGATGATGATGGTGTTGATGATGATGACGATGATGATGATGACGAAGATGATGATGATGATGGTGATGAGGATGAAGAAAATGATGATGATGATGGAGATGAATATGTTGATGATGATGATGATGATGATGATGATGAAGAAGATGGTGATGATGAAGAAGATGACGATGGTGGAGATGTTGATGAGGACGGGGGAGATGACAATGATGATGAAGATGGTGATGGTGATGGTGATGGTGATGGTGATGATGATGATGATTAGATGATGATGATGAATATGATGATGATGATCTTGATGATGATGATCATCATCATCATCATCATATTCATCATCATCATCATCATCATTATCTTCATCACCATCATGATCATCATCCTCGTCACCATCATCCTCATCACCACCATCATCATCATCATCACCATCATCCTCATCATCCTCATCGTCATCTTCATCACCATTGTCATCATCATCAAAATCTTCATTATCATCACTATCACCATCATATCATCATCATAATCATCATCATCAACATCTTCAACATCATTATCATCTCTCCCTTCCTCATCAACATCTCCATCATTGTCATCTTTTTACACCTAATCCAAAAAAGTTTTGTAGGTACCCCTAATAATTCATTTTAATGATAATATTTCTATTTTTCCATAATGTCATTGCAACTAACGTATCATAATTGGGTATCATTACCTTGCACCAGCCCTTTACCATTCATCTCTAAATGATATTTTGAGCTAAATTGTAATCTCCAACCCATTTTATTCCTAAGGATTGTCCAAACATGTATGAGGATTCTACTATGATCTCTATCGAAAGGAAAAGATATGGACCTATTTCATGTAGCTTCAGAAATTTTTTTCAAAAGAAATGTTTCCATGTGAGTAGAACCTTTGTGCATGATATGAAGTGTGACATTTTAGAAACTATGTCCACTACAACTAGACTTCACTTTCCTACAAAAGTTCCTTCCGTTTTTCATTTCCATGAAAACATTCAAACATTCATTTTTAGAATCATGTGTGCTTTATGAACACACATGCTTTCCTATTTAAATACAGTTTTCCTTTCATGAGTCTCGATGTAGACCATTGATGCGTGGAAAGGAAATTTATGCATCATCTATAATTTTTAAAAAATACATATTCGCCATGCTCTCCGAATTGAGTGAAGGGAGCACCGTTGGATCGCTTATCCAATGGATCCAATGACACTCCCTCACTAGTCGAGGGAGCCTGTCAAGTGCATAAGGCTTGCCTATGCATATTCCTCTATGTAGAAGTAATATAAAATAATCAAACCACACTTTTCTTGCAACAAGAGCATAATTTTGTCAATACAAATGAGGAAAAAGAGAGGCATTGACATCATTGATAAATTTAAATTTTAAAATTAGAAATATTGGATACATTTAAAATTTAAATTATTAATAATTAGAAACAGTGGACACATGTAATGTTAAAACCATAAGTTGCAATTTCAATAATTAAAAATTTGCATTTTTATAATAAAATTTGATAATACCAAAAAGAATATATAATTTCTTTATAAATAAATTAGTTGAAAATCTCTCAATTATGGAATTTTATAACATTCTTTATAATTTATCTTTATTATATAAAAAATATTACTCTGAAAATTAAGAAAATGTTAAAATTATTATCCTAAACTAAAATCACAAATTCACAATTTATATTTTATTATCATTATAATATCATAATTTTTTTCTCACATTCATCTATATTTATTTATATTTGTTACTTATTTTGTATAATAAAAAATAATGTAAAAATTAAATTTTAATTTTGTAAATAAATAAACTAAAACATTTTGTATTATTTAACTCTTAAAAATAACTAATTATAAAACTTAAAAAAATATTATTATTTTAAATTAAAACTATTTTAAAAACTTTATCACCTTAACTTACAACTTAACCTATAAAATTTACAAAATACGAAATGTTAAATTAAGAATGGCTAGATGCTTTCACAGTTTTGCAATCTCTTGTAATCAAAAACTCTATATACATATGTCTTCGTCTTTATAAAACTATCATATAAAAGGCTCTTTAACTTTTACTTTTAACACTTTAGTGGATTAATTGTGTGATGCAATTTCCATATCTACTGCAAATGGACTCTGATATAATTTAATTAGGAACTGGTCATCCGTGAATTGGAATCGATATTGTTTAAGAGAAGATTTTCCTAAATTTTGAATCGTCTGGAAGCAAAAGTGTAAACTTTATTATTTAGACGCATTTGAAGATGTGCTATATTATTGCATTGCAGGTTATCGTTCTTTGTGATATTCATACCCAGCTGTATTCGGGAAGGGTATTGATCCATTAGAGGATTTAAAGGTTTTGTTGTAACTTTCAGGTGCTCATATTACATCAATATTTTTCTAAGAAGTGACGGAAGGATTGGATAATCTACAACCCCAAGGATTTAGTGTGAATTTCTAGAATCCATTAGTTTGATAATACGTTAATTAACGAAAACAATTTGTTTCAGAGTCATTAATATTCCATATATAAATATTTACTATAGTTCTCATCTTATTTCCTATGGGATAGCTCAAGTTTACATCACGTTTTCACTATAATCAATAATTAAGTTCTAGATTCTCCGTGGAATCCATATGCCTTGCATGGAGTTGATCCACATAGCAATAATATAATAAAATCGACAAGCCTGTCTCCAGAGTTATCAAGTAAATGAAACTGGCATCCCGGTTCTCTGGATTTTACTGAACAGAGAGTGAAAAAGCTCTCGCTTAGATTTAGCAAACATAACAAACCATAAGCAGATTCTTGCCTTCATCGGTGTTGGCCTCGGGTTGTTTGAGGATTCATCTTTGTGTGTGATCGCCATAAATATACCCAACATTGTGCGGAACTGATCTTTATTAACTCTCCAACTCTCGAATGGCTTCTGAAAAATATCTCAACGCCTTTAACGCTGTGCATCTCCGAATCACGAGATATGTCCGCATCTGTAAAATCAATCTCGCCTTAGCTCAGGTCAATACTACTTATTTACGGTATTGATGAGAACAGTAAATAAAAGAGCACGGCCTGCATAATACATAAATTGAATCAATGGAATGTTGAAATCATGTAAGAGAACTTACCTGGTTGTTGTGATTTCCTGGTTATAAACCAATGGAATTTTGTTTGTCTGTGTAGGGAATGAATCCTGCCCTCACCACTTTACCCATTATTTGCTATTGTAGGATGACTCCAAGGAAACATAGACGTGCAGACTTGTAGTAAAGTAATGCCACCAGAGCCAATAAAGTTTTGGCCTGGAAGGCTGTTCTATTTGTCGATCGAGTGAAGAGGAGCCGAATGAAAATGGGTTGTCTGTGAGTGAAGAGAGGGTCGTTCAAAGGTGGTCATGTAGCGCGGCATTTTAAAATTCAAATTTGATTCAAATATGTAGCGCGGCATTTTAAAATTCAAATTTGTGGCGGATGAGACGTTTAGGTGGCCATGGCATGCGCATGCATGGATGATGGATATGCTTTGATATGTCGATGTCTTTGGTCTTTGGCCGGATGTTAGCACGAAGGGTTCGCCGGAATGTTCGCACGGACGTCGAGGATAGGTACATCAAAGCCGGAATGTTCGCACGGACGTCGAGGATAGGTACATCAAAGCCCCTGTTCGCACGGACGTCGAGGATAGGTACATCAAAGCCGGAATGTTCGCACGGACGTCGAGGATAGGTACATCAAAGCCCCTGCAGCAGACTTAAATTGTCTGCTGCGGGGTGCATATTTGTTGCCTCAGGTCCTTAGAAGGGAAGCATGAATCTATCATCTACACAGATGATATGATGGACACATTCTTTGAGAGCTTAGAATTGCTAATTAATGTTGAAGAAAGTCGAGATATTACTCATTTCCTTGAATCATCAAGCTGCGACAACGTGGATATATTTAATGGAGTTGAAGCAGATATGGAGATCCAAATAAGTGGGTTCGGGATTTGCAACAATGAACTCGACCTGGACCAGCAAGATTATGATCTAATGCAGAATCTCTGCATGCAATCCATCGACTCCATTGCATTTCCTTGTGTAATCAGCTCTTATTCTTGACGAGATAACTTTGCAACCACTTCATAATTAAGCATAAAACCAACCTTGAAGTTGGACAAATACGTTGGATGTGATTCTTTCCAAAAATCTATTTGTGGTTTTACTGAATTGTTCGCCTTGGTTGTGGAACTCAATCAGTGGGGTGGTATCCCTATCGATTTTAGAAATATAAGTAGTTTTGTCTTACTTCCATCTCTGAAATATAGCTAAAATTTCCCAATCAATATTTTGGAGGAGGCCATGATTATTACAGTGAGATGTCCACTCTGTAGAATCTTGCAATCAACTCTCACTCACTCAAACAAACACATGATAGCAAATTTAAACAACCCAATAAGTTACTATTTCAAGGAATCAATATTCCTTACAAGTTTATGCACATGTCAATGACAAGTTTCCTTTCCATGAACTAGTAAGGAATATTTTTATTGACTCATTGTGACAAGGCCTGAAGGATAAACGACCCTTGAGTCACAAGTTACTGGTATATCTAACTTGTGCTCTGTTGTTTTTGCAGGCTCGTGTGTTGTAAACTGAAGCGTACTGATCGGATTCGAAAATGGTGCTTAAGCATGAGTTAGGCATCCAAAACAAGAAAAATGCACATTTCAGATGCCTCCGTTGTGCTGTATGTCTCCTCTTTCTCTTGAAAGACAAGGGGGAAATACAATTGTTGCTGCTACGAAAGGGGAAATGCCTGTCCTCATGAAAGCCAATGGTTCATCATAGAAATCATTAAAAAATACAATAACGTGGGATCCAGGTCCATATAGAAGTCTGTCTCATCACACTAGTCTTGCCAATTTCATCCATTTGAAGAGTTGTCATAACAGTGGCCGGTGAAATGAAACTTCCTAGGGGGGATATAAATGGCATAAGATCCCCCTTGAACAATATTTCTTTTCGGTTAATGGCCCCAGAAGGTTCGTTTTGAACTTCTATAGGTTCACGAGATGGTGGAATCAGAGTCACAGAATCAGGTTCTTGCCATACACGTTTATGTGTGGTGGCTATTCATTCCAAGCACATTATGTCAATTCCACGAGGCATTTATTTCCTTCTGGACTGAATAATTCATCCATTAACAATGCACATTAACATTCAAAGACCTGCATTTGAGACGACTTGCAATCAATCCTGCTAACCATGAAAACTTTTAAACGTCGTTGATGGAAAACACTTCTACACTAAACTGGCCTAATATCACATATTGCATAAATTGATACAGTTCATCTTAGTATACAAGCTCAATCATGTATCTGAACTTCATTTGCAGGTTAAAAATCATGTAATTCCAATTTTGAGTGTATATTTTCATGATATTAATTTAATCACTGTAGTAGTCCCTTTAGGTAGGGACTTGCAACTTTGCTGCTCTTTATCTTGTTTATATTATTTTTTCAATAAAAATATATTTAATTTATTTAAATTTACCTACTTTATATTATTTTTTTCTAAAAGTTTTTAAGATATTTAGTTTTGGAGTAAGCATTAGGCAGAGATTATATGTTCTACTTTTTTCAATTAATTTAACAATGATAATAGCTAAATATCAAGTTTTACAAAGTCATTAGGAAAAATAATATTTTTAAATAATTTTTATTACATTTTATTTCAAAGTTTACTCGACAATGACTCCAGATGTGACAATTTTTATCCTGGAACGGATTAGTAGAAATTACAAAATAAAATAATATTCTAAAACTTTAGACTTCGGATAGTGACATAATCTGACATAAACCTTTTCCCAAGCTTTTATTTTCTGGAAACACAAAATAATATTTAGCTCAGCTCCTCACCAAGTGGCAAACATGTTGAACAACACTTGACCTCCACTAGAAATAGCTCCTCACCAGGTGGCAAACATGCTCAACATCACTTGACCTCCAATGTAAATAGGTTGTGGAGGACAAGAAACAACAACCCTGAACTGGTCTGGACACGCTGCAACCTTAAAAGGCGGTGAAGACTGGAGCATCTAAGCTCAGTTTAGATTGCGATTTTCAACTCAAACTGGAGATAAGCTTTACCTTGTCTTTTGTAATTAGTTATTTGAACTTGATTTTCTCTCCCACGTGGGCTGTGCTTATTGCATTAGAAGGAGGCCTGGAAAATGGTATGAACCGCACACTCTGTCACCCACGAAACCTATTATTGATGTGAAAATGGTGGCCATGGGTATTGAGTTGGGCCTGCATTTCTTGCGATCGTTATTTAATATGGCATTTTAGTATAAAATTTTGAGAGATAAAAAGAGGGTTCTGAAACGTTTGAAGGATGTCCGTGGCGATGGAGGAGTTGAACAAAGTGGCCATGGAAGAGTTGAACAGAATGTCCGTAACGGTGGAGGAACTGAACAAAGTGGCCATGGAAGAGTTGAGCAGAGTGACCATGGAGGAGTTGAATAGAGTGGTCGTGGCGATGGAGGAATAGAAGAGAGTGGCGATGGAAGAGTTGAAGAGAATGTCCGTGGGAATAGAGAAGTTGATCAAAATGTGTGTGGGGATGGACATGGACATGGTCATGCTCATCCCACATTCATTCGCTCAATATCAATGAACAGGATGGTTTGCATGATGATGGTTACTACTGGAGGGCACGCTATACTTTTAGTGTTAGAGATTGGGTACATTGTATTAGGGGCGAGAGGAGGTCTAGATCTTTTTGGGAGATGGCTTTATGGTGCTCTCCAAGCCTTGGTTTGGTTAAAATGAGGAATTAGTAGTGTCATGTTAACTCATTATTTCTAGAATATGATAGAAACGTCGCCCGAAGAGGTATGAGATAGGGTGCTCCTAAATTCTTGTTGAATGCTATTTTCGTAGGAGTTCCTTGTTATTATTTATTTTCAATAGCTCTGGTTTATTTTTGTAGCGTAGTTATAAGAAACAAACATAAAATCAGGCAAAGCACGGTGAGTGCCTAAATATGAGTTTAAGTGTTACAATTACTCCCAAAGACTTCGTCTACAAGCCCACTACCTGTTGAAACAAGTCTGTTGAAACTGGAAAGCCCTGTTGATTTTGAGATTTTTGAGATTTTGAGTTCCTGGCCCTAGTAAACATTATTCTAACTAACGATGACCTTGTGTTCTAAAAGTTGGGCATGCCAAAGCCCTTTCTAGCATGGCTTTCTACAAGCAGCCTAGCAAGAAATTGGTCTTCTTCAAACCAGAGAACAAAGCAGGGATTGTTCCATCACCCATCTTGTCAACTACCCACTTCAAATCACAAGTCCAAGTGATGAACAGGCTTTGCATGTTGAATTTTTTCTGCCTTACGCTGATATATTGATGGGTATACACATGAATTGCTGCAAAAATCCTACAAGAAAATGAATAGATTTTGCAGTCGTGGCTACAAGGAATGAGATTAGACTTGATTAAATGTTGTGATTTATGACAAATTTCATTCACGGTCTTGTGGTTTTACAAGCAACTCTGGGTTTTTCTCTCATAGAGAATACGGGTTTTTTTGCTCTTTGAAAGAAGAAAATTATAGATTTCTGGTGTTTGCCACACATTCTGCGCTTGTACAGAGATTATGGAAGAGCAGAGCAATATGATTTTCATGTGCCTTTAATGGGATTTTTCCATTTTGTTAATTTTTTATTATTTAAATTATATAAATGATAGCTTTGTTCATATATAATGTGTTTCTTGGACTTTGGTGATAGCACATGTGAAAACCGGATCCCTACTGGAACCCAGAAATCCAGGAAATTTTCCCTCATGGAGGACAACTACGAACAAGTTCAAAAGGTAAGTTTATTGTTACAATGTGTAGATCCTTGTCAGTTCAAAAGTTAGTATTCCTTGAACCTATGGTAGAGTGACAATACATACATCATCCATTGTTGTTGGGCCCCTTTCATCATGGTTGCCGCATTTGTCTTTTTTTGTTCATGCTCAATCCAGATCCAAAGATGCATATTACAATAGTTTGGAGTTGAGCCTATATTAGTTCCATGGTCAAACATGAAACTTCTAAACTCCCATTTACGATTTGTTGTTAGTACTACCGAACTGGTAAATATATCAGATAGCTCATGAATGACTCAGTCATTTTTGTTTCAGTAATATGTACTAGTGGGCTCTCAAGAAATTGCATTAGTGTGAATATATAGAAAATTTCATGTAGTGCTGCATTAAGAAATTAACATATTGAAATAAGAACGATTGAAATTTGTCAGTCAACTTGAGTTTAGCCATAGACATGTGCTATTCTATTCGACTCTTATATGGAGCATGACTTCCTGTATTAGTCAAATCGGATGAATAATATTGATATAAAAAGTGACATTTTCCATTTAGTTTTCCATGGCCTAGGAATATAACAATAACATGAGATTTTGACCTATAGAGCACTACAATTACGAATCCTTGACATTTATATGGACTTAATAATGTTGTTACCTTGTCAGGATTTAGTTTATCTTTCCCCTCTGAGGTTGAACAACTGATCTGTTGGTGGTTTTATCTATGTTTATGGGTGAAATTAGTTTTGATGGATGTTTTATAAGGTTTTATCTATGTTTCTAGGTGAAATTATTTTTGCTCGATGTCTTATAAGGTTTTTTTGTTATTGTAGTTATCCTTCTAGTAATTGCACTTAATAAATTAGCTTAATGAAAATAACGGTTTCCAGCCAAATGGATCAAATATCCATACCCTTCAATCTCCATCCATCTCTATGCAGAAATAACTAAATGATTAGATATAGAATAAATGAAAATTGTTAAATTCTCTTTTTTAAAGGATCAATTAAAATATGTCCTCTTTTCAGCGATCAAAGCTCATTTTTTGGTTGTTTTCCTATGCTAGATAAAAAATAATGTTTATATCTGGCCTTTTACCGAAGCCATATTTTAACACTTTCCATGTATATGATTATGGTATGTTGCAATGTAAACTGTAAATCTGAAAGAACCATTGCACATTGCAGTTCTATAGCCTGATGAAAAATACTTGTTTGTATCGGTGCAGTAACATATTTACACCACAACAATGGAAGCATCACATTATTCAAATTTGTAATGGATCGTGGTTTGTTGTATACACTCTTAGACTTTGAATTCTCTCTGGTCACGTGGATTTTTAGCAAAGTTATTGTCTTCTCATAAGTTTGTAATTCTTAATTTTTTTATTGTATTTGAGATGTGTATTAGTGTTTAGATTTTAAGGTCGACATGATTTGCTTGGATTTGGCGATTTTCTTATCTATAACCCATGGTTGAAAGTTTTGTTATTATTTTCTTTATAATTAATGCAATTTTGTATATGGAATTGTGCTTCCGTGGCAATATTCATACCAAGATAACAAATTTCAGTGAGGCTTGGTCTTTTATAATGGTGTTCAATTTAACAAACAAGAGTTGGAGATTGGTAATGTCTTTGAATCTTTTGGTTCAAGCTAACAATTAGATGGAGTTTGATTGCAAAAAACAAAGATGACATTGAATTTAATAGAAAATAATATAACTTGATATTGTATTATTAGGATAAGAATCTATATGTGGTAAGTATTCATATAAGTATTTTTAGTCCCTGTTGCAGACAGAGACTATATGTTTTGCTCTATTGTATTAATTTGTAGGGTTGCATAAAACAACTATGTAAATGGTTAAAGTCTATACAAAATAAAGATTTATTAGTTTTTTTTAATATAAATAGTTTTCATATGTGTTATCCTTTCATTGGAGAATATAGTCTGATTTGACTAATTTTATCATTATCGGGGATTAGTGAAAAAAAAATACTTCTACGTTAATTACAAACCTTACCTTCCAACAATTTTCTATTGCTTTCCGCGCAAGTCATTTGGTAGTCTGTTGTGTTGTCCTCTATTGCTGAATTTCAGAAAATATTTTACACCTGTCCAAAGCACTGTAATCCGTTGCCCAATTTTAAAAATGAGTTTACACCTGTCCTTGAAAACAGAGGCGTGCTACTAGAAAGAAGGCTCCTAACAAAAGCAGTACCTACAGTAGCAACTCCACCTTGAGCTCTAGTTCAAGTTCCAGACCTTGTGTTTGGATAATGCACTTACCCCTGTAGATCAGCCAACAACATTCTCTGGGTGAGTAATTTCCATTTCAATTTGTAAATAACAAACTAAAACTTCTTTATTGCTGTGATATTTAAATTTTCTTTTAGAGTTAGGAGCTTATTCAAGCAACATGTAATTTTTGGTAACACTTTGTGAAGATTCCATTACCTAATTTACTTGTAGCATAAGCACATCCAAAGATGTAAAAACTGCAGGTCCAAAGATGTAAAAACTGTCATTTCTATGCAGTAATTTGCGGTCTCACTTTCAACAATTTGATACTCCAGATGAAGTTGGAACTGCCTATGTTTGTGTTGTAAGAGCCCTAAGGAAAAGTCTCCTGCACGGTAATTCTGAACCATGTATCCGCTCAATAAACTGAGTGCAATTATGAATTGTGTATCCGCTCAATAAATTGGTCCTCAATTTTTCCATATCTAGAATCCTGGTTGAATGTGCTTGTATAATATCTGTAACAAATATTTTTTATACCTATACATCTTTGGGTAGTTTTCTTCACCATGAAGTTACATAAACTTTGACATTGGGTTGTAGGCATTTACATTTATATTCATGAATTTATATTAAACTTTTCCAGACAATTTCGAAGCCAAGACTGATCGGTTGGATTACTGCACCGTTGACCCTAGGGTTAACACTAGTAAACATGTCCCTTTCATTAGTGATTTGTGTCAAGCATACACTAGTATTGGTGCGGGGTTGTTCAAGGATTCACCTATTATGGGTATGTTCCCTCTATCCTCACCGGTGTTTTATATTGACTCATCCCCGATTGGTGCACTTGCAGTAGTGACTGTGGATTTGTCTACAACAACTGAAGTTCATATCGGTTGCATTGTTCTATTGCATCTATATAAGCTTCTATGTTGTTTTATGGTGACTTTTATCTGCACATATAGCGAAACATAGTTCTCGTTTACCTTTAAATTTTATCTAAAATATTTCAGTTGGGAAGTAGGGTCTAGTCTTTCAGAGGTAAAAGTATTAAAGGTATTCGAAGGTCAATCCTTCATTAGTTAGAAGTGGTAGGTTAGGTTTTATGATATGGAAAAATTGACTACTTTGCATGATTTCAACTAGTTGTGTGAGCATGTTAATATTCATCCAGAAAATTCAAGGTAAGTCTCATCCATTACATATTGTTTTATTTTCTTCGTTTAAAAGTTTTGGAAAGATTTTGACAGATTCTTTTTCTAATTGCCTGTAGAAACCCTAGAATTTGTGGAAACTAGTAGAAAATTTAACATATTTATTTATTATTAATAAAAAATGGTCTGATATAATGTTTTTTTTTGTTGCATGTGCTGCAATCTAGGTTTCGTCCAGTTCTTTACTCAGTAACCAATACTATGGAGATTTTGCATCTAGGTCGGGTTGATCCGTGTCAATTTGAAAAAAGCTTATTAGATGTTGCTCCACCCTTAAAGCGAACTCATGTTTGTTGGGGGTAAGAGTAATATCCTTCTTCATCCATCCACCGAGGTCGTATGTAACTTCTTGTTTTCTTGAGCGCAATGATTTTAAGCGCTCTCCTCTGAAGCAAAAGAGAAGCTATGATGGTTCGTCTGTGTGTAAATATTTCTAAAGCTTCTTCTAAGTGATTGAAGAGCTCTAAAATGCGTGATTGGAATGGTGTTCTACTCCCTTAGCCAGTGTTTGAACTTGACGATCGTTAGGTTTATTGGACAAAGATGGTCATCTTTGATATCTTAAATCTGTTTGCATAAAGTAACTATGATATTCAGTTGTCTCTCTGAATAAGCATTTTTTCTTGAAATCCATCCTACTTTTTGCTAGGATAGAAATTTGTAAATATATGCCAATAATGATTACAAGAGTATTGTGTACTACACACTTGGTTTTTTTTCTTTTGCTTCCATGGTGGTCTGATTATGAAAAATTCAAAAGCTAAGGGCCAATGGTCGTCTGATTATGAAGAATTCAAAAGCTAAGGGCCAAAGGAATTTAAATAAGAGTCAATGGATATAATGTAAATTGTCTCATAGCTTCATCTTATGCCAGAGATGTCATCCTTCCGAGTTTAATTTGTTTCCAGAGTTCATTGGTTTTAAGATCAATAATTAATAATTTTTATATATTAGTAAAATCACAACGAGTGTTTAATTACACTCATCCTATTTTGAAAATAAATTTATCACAGACTTCATGTATTTAAATTCTTAAAATATACATGTGCAACAATCTTTGTGAATAAAATTCTTAAAATATATAAGTGCACCAATTATTTCTTATTATTTTCATTCATGTTTCTTTGAAGCATCTTTTCATATATCTATTTTTTTACAATATTTTATTATTTTTTATTCTTTTCATTCATGTTTCTTTGTAACATTTTTTCATGTCTATTTTTTGTTGAAATATTGTAACTTCAAAGAATATTATATTTGTATATTATTTATTTCGGAGATGTTCCATACCTCCGATGTGATTATACTATAAATCCGGAGATGTTTATTCCTCCAAGTTGGTTGTGGTAACTAGGGTTATTAGACCCACCATGTGGGGGTCGGCCCAGTCAGTTATAATGGGGTATTTAACCTAATGGTTAAATACGAGCCTACATGTACTTGTGTAAAATACATATCAAAGTAGTGTATAAATAGAGGAGGTGTGTTCCTCATTTGATACACACACACACTTGAGGATAGCACACTTGTGGAGGAGAGGTCTGCTATTGTGGAGGAGGAGATCATATCTCAGGGTTTCATCTTTGTATATTGCTGGTCATCTATATTGAGGAAGCTTTGCTGGGTTTTCTACCCCATGAGGGTTTCCCAGGATAAATCTCTGTCTCTTGTGTTTATGCTATGTTTGTTGTTTCTTCAGTGATCCTGTATATGCTATTATTGTGAAATGGAATGTAATGCTGCTATTTTCTGTCTTAGCATATTGAATTTTAACATGGTATCAGAGCTAACCTGAAGGAAGACAAGGTATGGCACTAACGACACTTGCTTTACTTACGACAATTTGAAGGTTAGGGTTTTACATAGCAAAAACCAGTCATCGTAGCACTTTTGCTATAAATCCGTTTTGGCGAAGTTTTCGGATCTGAAATTGTTACAGGATGAATATTAAATCTCCAGGTACCTTGTGTTCAAAGGAAAACCTCTAATTCGTTGTACTTTGTCATTTATGATCTGTACAATATAGGGTTTCTGCCTCTTCCAGATCTGAGTAAAAATCAGGTGACCTTGGGAAAAAGGTCATATCTTGGGCTACGAAGCTCCAAATGAAATTTCGTAAAAAGTGACAGGTAGTACACAGTCTGTACTATCTCATAAAACTTTTTCAGAGGCCGAAGTTGAACCAGTGACACGTGGCACTCTGTACAAGTTCGCTCTCCTGTATTATCCCATAAACAGGTCATGTTGCGACACTTGGCATAACTCTCTCTCAGAGAGTCCAATTGAGGTAAGACCTGTCAGGATGGAAAGATAACAGGCCGAGCTACCTCAGGAAATGTTTTTAGAGGCCGAAGTTCAAACAGTGACACGTGGCACGCCGTACAAGTTCGCTCTTCTGTTTTATCGCAAAACAGGTCACGTTGCGACATTTGACATAACTCTCTCTCAGAGAATCCAATTGAGGTCAGACTTGTCAGGATGGAAAGATAACAGGTCAGGCTATCTCAGAAAACTTTTTCAGACCCTGTGGATTGAAAAGTTTGGAGTTAGACCAGAAACAATCAGGTACATATTTCTGTCAAAACAGAATTATTTTTGAGTACCTTCATGGCTTTCGGAATTTAGGGCTTTGAAGAAAGTTGGAATTTTTGTAAACGGAGACCACGGCTGAATGCTACTCATCAAAATAGAAATTTAGAGACCAAGATCAGATTTTTTGGTTGGGCAGAAGGCCGGGCTTGATCAAACCCTAGTTCGGGACTTTGATCAGAAAAGTGGAAAATTAGGGCTTTTGCAAAAATGAGAATTTTTGAAATCTGTGACCATGGCTGGAAGCTCCTCAGAAAAATAGAAGCTTAGAGCTTTGGATCAAACATTTTGATTGAGCAGAAGAGTGGGATTTATCAAACCCCAGTTCAGGGTCACGTCCAGTGAATCCGGAAGTTTCAAAGGCAAAATTGAGGAGTGAAACTTTGCAGTTTTCAAATTCTGAATATATCAGTTTGATCAGCTCATCAAGGCGCATATTTCTATCCTTTCGGAAGTTTGAAATTCAAAGTTTGAATTTTTGGGGTTTCTCCGACAAACCCATATCCAGCTCCAGGTCCAGTTCTTGCAAATCAAGTGGATAGGGTTAATCCTAGAAGAAGATGGATTGGTCACCTGCATAAGTGAAGGAGTTCCTATTTCAGAGGGAGATGAGGCTAAGGCTTTACATAAGGAGATTACAAGCGATCTCGACAGGTATGACTCATCGAGGTATGTTTTGAGATTTGTTCATGATTAAGTTTATGGTATGTTTGTCTTCATGTTATTACGGTTAGTACAATCTTGATTTTAGATTTGTTGTATCACCTTAACAAAATTGTGAATGCATGATAGAAAATATTCATTGTTTAGGGTGTTGACACTTATGATTGTACTAATATGATGTTGTGTGAGGTTGATGTTGTCTGCTAACAAGATACAGGTACATCACAAAAGACAAATCAGGTTCCATGACCATGAAAACATGAAGACAAAGACTCATCCACAATCTTTGTTCTACTTACGAGGTATGTATGACTTTGTTATATTATGCTTAACCTATGAGACATGTAGGTTCTAGCTCAGGATCTCTAAATCATTGAAGAGATTGTTTAGGTATGTTGTACATAACCAAGTAGGTATACTAATCCAGGTATGTTTCCCATGAATCTTACCTTGTGTTAGGATCCCTTATATAAGTATACTTGGAATGATTGGTTATGATTATTCATAAAGTTAGTAATCAAGGGATTATGCATATTATATCTTTTAACTTGATTGATGATATGCATGAGTAAAAGAAGACTTCCCTGAAATCTTGAATACTAATGTTTATTAACTATAATCATGACTATACATTTTCAAGATTATTTAGTACTATAATGTTTTGATAGCATTTAGAATATACTAATGAGTATATGTTTGTGAGGATGACTCTTGAGCATGCACAGTGGTACAGAATGAATAGAAGTTCAAAAGATATGCAGAAGATCATTCAATGCTGAGTGTGAATAATGGACAATTGACAGCTTCATGACAAAGCTTGGGCTTTACCAGAAGTAAAGTTGTTCCTAACATTTGCCTTAAGGTTGTGGATGATGAACCTATCATACCATTATTGTATGACGATGATCTCTTTCTGACAAGGAATGAGAAACAGGTCGTGAAAATGGCTGCAGAAATGAAAATGAAAGATCTTGGATTAATGCACTACTTCTTAGGTCTAGAAGTATGGCAATATCCAAAAGGAATCTTTTATTTCAAGGTAAGTATGCTGTGAAGTTTCTAAAAAGGATTTGATGTGTTGGAGTATAAAACCATGGCCACTCCCATGGACTCCAACTTGAATTTGTTAGTTAATGACTCATCGTATTTAGTGGACCTAACCCTATTTATAGACAAATCATTAGGTCATTGACGTATTTAACAAATACTAGGCCAGATATATGCTTTGTTGTAAATACCCTAAGTCAGTATCTAGTAGAACCTAGAAAGGTTCACTTAATAACTACAAAGCATGTAGTGAGGTACCTAAAAGGTACATTAGATTTTGGTCTATATTATCTTGGAGGTCTTGAACTCCGATTACATGGTTACTCAAATTCTAATTGGGCAGGAAGTGTCTCAGACAGAAAGAGTACATCAGGTGGATGTTATAGTCTTGAATCTACCATGATCTCATGGTTTAGCAAGTAACAATCTAGTGTGGCTTCAAAAGCTATTATATGGAGTGTTTGACTTAGAAATGGACTCCACTATGATTATGTGTGATAATCAAAGCTGCATCAAGATGACTGAAAATCCTGTATTTCATGATAAGTCAAAACACATAGAGATCCGATACTTTTATATATGAGATATGGTGCAGAAAGGAGCCATCAAGCTCGAGTATATAAGCACTGAGGATCAAATTGGTGATATCTTGACCAAACCACTATCTCGAGTAAAGTTTGAAAATTTCCGAGACAAGCTTGGTGTAGTTCAAAAGGGACCTTCCTCGAAAGGGGGAGTAGCATAGTATCTAATAACTAGTCTGTCTCATCAATGATGAGGTTACTTTTTACTGCATTTAATTATTTAGAATTATTTAGATTTAGGACTCTTATATTTTGATGATGATGATACATGTTTTGATGATGATTATACATGTTTTGATGATATATGTTTTGATGATACATGTTTTGGTGATACATGTTTTTGGTGATGAGGATACATGTTTTTGGTATACAACATGTGAAGGGATTGGATCATTCCTGGACTTCAGTCCGAAAGAAGAGCCGTAGACGTATGTCTTCGAAAATGAAGTTCTTAGTGAACATATGAAGGGATTGGATCATTCCTGGACTTCAGTCCGAAAGAAGAGCCGTAGACGTATGTCTTCGAAAATGAAGTTCTTAGTGAACATATGAAGGGATTAGATCATTCCTGGACTTCAGTCCGAAAGAAGAGCCGTAGATGTATGTCTTCGAAAATGAAGTTCTTAGTGAACATATGAAGGGATTGGATCATTCCTGGACTTCAGTTCGAAAGAAGAGCCGTAGACGTATGTCTTCGAAAATGAAGTTCTTGGTGAACATGTGAAGGGATTGGATCATTCCTGGACTTCAGTCCGAAAGAAGAGCCGTAGACGTATGTCTTCAAAAATGAAGTTCTTGGTGAACATGTGAAGGGATTGGATCATTCCTGGACTTCAGTCCGAAAGAAGAGCCGTAGACGTATGTCTTCGAAAATGAAGTTCTTAGTGAACATATGAGGGGATTGGATCATTCCTGGACTTCAGTCCTAAAGAAGAGCCGTAGACATGAGGTCTCCGATAACTGAACGATAGGACTGGATCGTCCCTGGACTTCGGTTCAAAAGGTACACGATAGGACTGGATCGTCCCTGGACCTCGGTTCAAAATGTACGTGACAAATCCTAGAATTGCTCTAGGTTACATCCAGCATGAAACAGGGCTGGCTCTGTAGTTGTGATACATCCAGCATGAAACAGGGCTGGCTCTGTAGTTGTGATACATCCAGCATGAAACAGGGCTGGCTCTGTAGTTGTGATACATCCAGCATGAAACAGGGTTGGCTCTGTAGTTGTGATACATCCAGCATGAAACAGGGCTGGCTCTGTAGTTGTGATACATCCAGCATGAAACAGGGCTGGCTCTGTAGTTGTGATACATCCAGCATGAAACAGGGCTGGCTCTGTAGTTGTGATACATCCAGCATGAAACAGGGATGGCTCTGTAGTTGTGATACATCCAGCATGAAACAGGGTTGGCTCTGTAGTTGTGATACATCCAGCATGAAACAAGGCTGGCTCTGTAGTTGTGATACATCCAGCATGAAACAGGGCTGGCTCTGTAGATGTGATACATCCAGCATGAAACAGGGTTGGCTCTGTAGATGTGACACATCCAGTATGAAAGAGGACTGGCACTGTGGTCGGGATTGAAGTGTCCCTAGACATGAGACTTGTCTTAAAAGAGATAAGGATTGATCATCATGTAATATGATCGTGTGATGACGATGCTGCTGATCGTGTTATGACGATGCTGCTGATCGTGTGATGATGATGATGCTGATCGTGTGATGACGATGCTGCTGATCGTGTGATGATGATGCTGTTGATCGTGTGATGACGATGCTGCTGATCGTGTGATGATGATGCTGCTGATCGTGTGATGACGATGCTGCTGATCATGTGATGACGATGCGACTGATCGTGTGATGACGATGCGACTGATCGTGTGATGATGATGCTGATCGTACGATGATGATGCTGATCGTGTGGTGACGATGCTAATGATCATGTGATGACGATGCGACTGATCGTGTGATGATGATGTTGATCGTATGATGATGATGCTGATCGTGTGGTGACGATGCTACTAATCGTGTGATGACGATGCTATTGATCGTATGATGACGATGCTGATCGTGTGATGACAATACTGATGATAGTGATGATATCGATGCTGATGATCGAGTGATATCGATGTTCCAGTAACTAGTTAAGTTACTGATGATGATGAACTGAAGAAAGCTTCCGATGATATATAGATGTATCATGTATGATGTTGATGACTCCTTGCTCGTGCAGATACTGTTATAATATCCTTCTTGTTAAGGGGGAGTGTTGAAATATTGTAACTTCAAAGAATATTATATTTGTATATTATTTATTTCGGAGATGTTCCATACCTCCGATGTGATTATACTATAAATCCGGAGATGTTTATTCCTCCAAGTTGGTTGTGGTAACTAGGGTTATTAGACCCACCATGTGGGGGTCGGCCCAGTCAGTTATAATGGGGTATTTAACCTAATGGTTAAATACGAGCCTACATGTACTTGTGTAAAATACATATCAAAGTAGTGTATAAATAGAGGAGGTGTGTTCCTCATTTGATACACACACACACTTGAGGATAGCACACTTGTGGAGGAGAGGTCTGCTATTGTGGAGGAGGAGATCATATCTCAGGGTTTCATCTTTGTATATTGCTGGTCATCTATATTGAGGAAGATTTGCTGGGTTTTCTACCCCATGAGGGTTTCCCAGGATAAATCTCTGTCTCTTGTGTTTATGCTATGCTTGTTGTTTCTTCAGTGATACTGTATATGCTATTATTGTGAAATGGAATGTAATGCTGCTATTTTCTGTCTTAGCATATTGAATTTTAACAATTTTTTACAATATACTATTTCACTGTGTGAATTCTGTTTTTACAATATATTATTGCACTGTGTGAATTCTGTGTATTTAGATTTTTTATTCCTTTAATTCAATTATGTCATTTTTTCTTTAGATTTACGTAATTTTATGAAGAATTTAAAAATTGATAGGAGTATTTAGATTGTGCTATATTTAGTCACGGTTTAAGCTAATAATTTTTTCATCCGGAATTCCCTTTAACTCTCTATGTTTGAGGAAGATCGATCTGACCTGGACCAGAGGCCATCGGATCTGAGCCCTCGTGCTGAGCATTGGATATGAGTTGTGGCAGCAAGCTCTATTCGAGATGGATTGCGTATAGAGCTGGGGAATACCTGGACGTAGGCCGCAGGACCACTTCCTACGCACAAGGGCCTGCAGGGATCTCACCAGGTTCTCTTTGACTTTTCATCTCTCTTCCAGGGTAGGCTCCTAGCCTCTTATGGCTTCGGGAGCGATCTGTCCCCCTTCTGATCTAACCAATTTTTTGAACTTGATAGCTTCTCAGGGCAAGAAGCTCCTTTCTTCCTCCCAGCAAAAGTTCGTGAAAAAGCTAAATGAGATCCCGACAGTAGCACTACCGGTAGAACTCCCGTGCAGGATAGCCCTTAATGTGTCTTATCATGGATTGATTAGCCAATTCACAGGCCTATGGCCCTCTCTGAATTCTACCGAGCATTGGGTGCAAAAGAACTGGAGACCCCTAATTACGGAAGATGTGAAATCCTTCTTTCTGGGGAAAGGATATTTTGCATTCGTGTTTGAAAGCAAATAGGACCACGAGCTCATCTTCCAAAATGGTCCGTATTTTATGGGACCTTAGGGACTCTATATGAATAAATGGACTCCAAATTTTGATCCTACCCTTGACATCCCCTCTACTTTTCTCATCTGGGTGAGACTACCCCATCTACCGCTTCATTGCTAAAATATTGAATCCCTAGAAGCTATCGGAAATGACCTCGATAAATATATTGACAAAGCTGATCGAAAAGATCAATATGCATGTGCAAGGATTTGTGTTGAAGTAGACCTGGAACATGGACTACCAGAAGCAATAAACCTTACCGTGGCAGATTGGACCCACATTCAAGAGATCGATTACGAACAAATTCCTTTTAAATGCAAATTGTGTCATGAGTACGGTCACTTTTCCCGTTCCTATAAAAAGAAGCGAACAGATTCAGCACCAGAACGGAAGAAAGATCAATGGACTGCTATTCGGAGAAATAACAAAAGTGGATTGAAATCACAACCAAAAAGTTCAAACATCAAGAATCCAGATCAGCAACAACAAGATCCGTTAACATCGAACAATAGGAACAACTTCAAATTTTTAGAAAGTGTGGAGATCCAGATTGAAGAAGAAGGAGAAATACGTGAACAACAAGACTCTCAAACTACTCCTCACATCCTAGAAGCTCAGGAGCTACCTCAAAATACACCCATCCCTACTAGATCTGCCTTGATTAAAGAAGCCCCCTCTTACACTGAAATCACAAAAGTCAGATCTCCGAACTCCCCTTCCTCCTCGGAAGAACTCATTGATAAATCCGCCCAAAATCCTACTTGGAAATCAACCAAAGCGCTGAGAGAAGAAGAAGTTGAGCGAGAAAAAGTTCAAGGATCCCAAGCCACTATTTATATGGCATTCAGCAGAGATACTAGATCCAGGAAAGCAGGAAATAAAAATGGAGACCTATCAGGAGGAACCCCCTCCACCATCTACAATTATAAATGATGAAAATGGTCTCTTGGAACTGTAGAGGTCTAGGTAGTCATAGCAAGCTAGAAGCAATAAAAGACCTTCAAAAAATTGATATGCCAGATCTTCTATTACTCCAAGAGACCAAGCTTGACGATACTGTTGTCTTAGCTATCGGAAAAGAAAAGTGGAAGAAGAGTATCAGATATGCAGTTAGCACTAGAGGAGCCTTCGGTGGCCTGGCAACATTATGGTGCCCTGAAAAATTTCATCTCAACAACTCTTTCGCAACGCAACACTGGATTTATACGGATCTTACTCATATTCATAGCAACAAGCAAGTTGCCTTGTTCAACATATATGTACTCAATATTTATTCAGAAAAACAAGACTGCTGTAATTTACTCGAAGATTTCTTGCAGGCATATGCCCCTCAGAATATTATTCTAGCTGGTGATATGAATATCACCCTTTCCAAGACAGAAAAAAAGGGTGGCAACGGTGGAGCAGACTGCTTTCACTTTCAAGTTGAAGCTCTAATTCAAAAGTGGGACCTCATCGACATCAAACCCAAAAAAGGGAAGTATACATGGTCCAACAAGCGCATTGGTAAAAGTAATATTATGGCCAGATTGGATAGGTTCCTAGTCCATAGCAACCTCCTGACTGATAACCAAATTATCTCCTCTAATATTCTAGCCAATTTAGCTTCCGACCATAAACCCATCCAACTTCTCTTCCAGGAGAATGAGGATCTAGGCCCAATTCCCTTCAGGTTCAACCCTCTATGGCTTGCGCATGATAGCTTTTGGAACATATTGGAAAAAGCATGGAAAGTACCCATCACCGGATCTCCATGCTATGTATGGGAAAAAGAAACTCTCTAACACCAAAATTGCCCTTAAGTCCTGGGCCAAATCTAATTGCCCTGCTCCTGCAAATCCCAGGAAAATGGCAGTAGGCGCCCTTGTAGATTTCCAGCTCGATATGGAGGACCAGCCTAGTGAAGTCTCCACGCTGCAAGAAGAAGCCAAACGCCAAATCAACGCATCTCAAGCATTCCGAGCTGAAGAAGAATATTGGAGGCTCAAATCGCGGAGCATCTGGCTCAAATCCGATGATAAAAATACGGCGTATTTCCACAAGCAATTTAAAGTCAGAAAAAAATTCAATTACATTTATGAGATCGGTCTTAAGAATGGTACGATCGTAAAAGGAAATTCAAATATAAAAGAGGCAGCACATCTTCATTTTTCCAAGCTATACACAAAAGATGACAGCGCAAGCGGAGAGGAAGACCACATATTCTTGGATCACATTCCTAAAAGGATTACGCTGGAGGACAACAATAATATGCAGAAACCATTTACTGAGCAGGAAGTGCTTAAAGCAATCCACTCCCTCAATCTAGACAAGGCTCTGGGCCCCGATGGCTATTCGATCCATTTCTACAAATCTTGCTGGAAATACATCAAGAAAGACTTCGTGAGAATGATAAGGAACTTTCATACAAAGGCAAAAATTGGTGGCTGCACTAATTCAATGTTTTTGTCTCTCATTCCAAAAGAGACTAACCCCAGTACATTCAACAGATTCAGGCCGATTTCGTTATGTAATTCCTCATATAAAATCATTTCGAAGATGATAGCAATGCGACTGAATCCTTTACTCAACAATATAATATCCGACAATCAAGGTGGATTTCTGAAAGGAAGGCAAATTCTGGACAATGTTATACTTGTGCAAGAAGCACTACACTCCAGCAAGGCCCGAAAGGAAAAAGGTATGCTAATTAAGTTAGACATGGCAAATGCATTTGACGTAGTCAATCATTCTTATCTTTTTAAAATTCTAAAATTTCTTGGCTTCGAAGATACTCTCATTAGCTGGATCTCAGCTTGCATCTGCAACCCCTGGATCGCCCCTCTCATGAATGGTCGCCCAATAAAAAATTTTAAGTCACTTGGGACATTAGACAAGGTTGTCCCTTGTCACCCTTCCTGTATATCATCATCGTTGATTCCCTTAGTTGAAAGATGAATTATGACTTGAATTTTGGAACCCTCCCTGGTTTTCACTTAACCTCAGACTCCCATCCCCTCAATCACACCCTCTTCGCTGATGACTCACTTCTATTGGGTGGTGCCTCCTCTATCATAGCTCAGAAATTCATTTGGAACCTAAATGGGTATTGCAAAGCATCTGGAGGCAAGATTAACTTGCACAAAAGTGTTGTCTGTTGTTGGAATATAAAAGATTCTGTTGCAGCCAAAATCAACAGAATACTTGGCATCAAAGTCTATAATCAATGGGACAAGTTCATGTATCTCGGCCTCCCAATCACTAGAGGACTCATAAAAAATGGGAATTGGGAAGATACAATAATCAAAATCAAGAACAGAATTAGAAGACTGGGAGGACATTGGCTTAGCAAGGCTAGGAAATTGATTCTGATAAATTTAGTCTTATCTGCGCTACCCATCTACCAATTCTCCATTCTCCTAGCTCCAAAAGGGGTGACAGATGCGATAAGTAAAATTCTGAGAGACTTCCTTTGGTCCGGTGGGAAAAATAATGGAAAAAAGATTCACCTTGTGAAGTGGAAGATACTAAAGCAATAAAAAATAACAGGAGGACTTCAAATACGTGATCCACTCCAAGCTAATTTAGCACTAGGAGGCAAACTCCTATGGCATCTTATGCATAAGAAAGTACATCAAGTCAATCTAGTGCTCAGAAAGAAATACTTACAGGGCAATAGGTTAAGATGCCTTGACCATAAGGCAATCTCCAAAGGCTCTAGCACCTGGAAATTATGTAAGGCAGCATGGAACTTTTTCTCTAAAAATATTTCCTAGGTACCCGACAATGGCAGCAACATCGATATCTTCAAGGGTAAGATCATGAACAATGAGTAGTTACACAGCATTCAGGAACTTGATAACATTTCAAATTGGCTGAAGCATAATAGGATAACAACATTGAAGGATTTCAGCATTTGGGATATGTATGGTAACTGACAAAGTTGGAACAGCAGACTCATTCCCACATAGTTCGAGGCAACCAAAAACACCCTCATTGATAACCTGAAAGGCTTTATGCCCACACATTTGTTAGCCAAAGATGAACTGGGTTGGGGCCCAATTGGATCCTATACCTCTATTCTCGGATACAAAGCTCAGCAAAACCAAGAGAATGAAGAAAATATATTTGGAAATTAGTTTGGGATCCTCTAGGTCTCCCCAAAATCAACTTTTTTATCTGGACCCTTATCCATTGCAAAGTCCTCATAGGTGGAAATCTAATCAAGAGAGGTTTTCATGGGCCTTTCTGGTGTCCTTTTTGCAGAAACAATAATGAAACTCTCGATCACCTCTTTATAGAATGCGAGCATACTAAACTTGTCTGGAATCACATGCTTATTGACGTCAAGCTTCCCATGTTGTCCTACTCTTCCATTACTCATCTCTTTAAAGACTAGAAATCCTTGTATCCCTATACTCTGTCTAAAAAGAAAACCTAGCTACATATCTGGATTTCAATCCCCAAATACATCTGTTGGGAAGTTTGGATTGCAGGGAACACTATTATCTTTCAGGACAAGCGATACACTCCACTGCAAATTGCAGGCAAAGCCAAAGGCCTTTTGATTGAGTCTCTCATCAACTCCAATTACAAGGAAGATGCAAATTTAAGCAGGGATGAAAGGAACTAGATCGGAGTCACACTTCCTAGATCAAGCACTATCAATCATCAACGACAAATTCCTGACTGGCAAATCAGGTTACCCAATGCTGAATTCCTCGCTTGGAGAAACAATCAAGAGATGGACAGTCTATATTTTGATGGTGCCTCCAAGAGAAATCCTGGTATAGCAGGAGTTGGAGGAGTTTTGATGCTAAGAGGAGGAGCTTTGATTCTGAAGTATAGGTGGGGCTTAGGCACTTGCACAAACAACATTGCAGAAGCACTAGCCATGTTGAAAGGTTGTCAGATCACCAAAGAGCACAACATCGATAAACTACAGGTGTTTGGTGATTCTATGCTAATCATAAGATCCATCAACACTAACAACAATCTCAACAATATCACTCTAAACCGAATCATACAACAAATACAGAGCATTATTAGTACTTTTACTGAGTTCAGAGCTTATCACATCTTAAGGAATTTAAATAATGAAGCGGATACAAAAGCCGATGCTGGCACCAAACTCAGATAGGGAATTCTTAGAATAACCAATAAAGATACTGATGCTCATCATATTCCTTAATTTTGATTCAATTTCTGAATAGGACCTTCGTCTTCTAGAACTGAAAATCCCGGTTTCTAGAATAGACAATTTGCTTAAAACAGTAATCAATGAGCTTTGATCATTACAGGAATTAGATATGTGATAAGAGATACGGAAATTTCCTTTCGTATAGCATACAAATTGCAAACAATTCAGCAATCGAATATATATGGAAACATTTCAGTGTTAGGAAACTTGTCTAACGGTCTGGCAATCTGTATAAGAGATTAATTGGATGACGAATTAATAGACACGTCTGTGAGGTATATGGAGGCTGTAAAAGTCAATCAGATTGGCGTTTCAACAGTTGTAATTACAAAATGCAGGATACTCTGGTAGCTGATGTTGCTTATATTAACTCCGATATCGGGCCACACATCAACTTCTTATTTGGAGCTTCAGACTTTGTGTAATGACACTAAAAGGATCAAATCGAAAATTCTTGTGGAATATCCTGGCAAAGGGAATACAGATAACGCAGCAGTGAATCCGGACTCTAAAGAAACAAACTTTTAGTAGAAATTTGATATCCAGGCAGTGCATTTATTCGATTTGTGTAGCATCGGCAAGATCACTAGGAAAGGTTTTCAGAGGGATATAGAGCATCCTCATAGATGTCTAAAGTTTAGTCCATAGAGATTTTGTAGATGAATAGCCATGTTATGGCTTTTGTAACTTCCTTCTTTTCTTTTTTTTAATATCAAATATTCGTTACAGTTAAAAAAAAGAAGGATATTGTGCTATATTTAATAAGTTCAAAATTATTTATATGTAAGGTATTTTGGTTATCTATCTCAACTTTGTATGTATAGTATTCCTGAGATGATTTCAATTGATGCATCTCTCAGTTTTTCCAGGAAGTTGCCTTGAAAATTACAACACAATTCCTAATCATAGTTGCTAAGCCAAGCCTCAACATATAAATAATTTGGAGAAGCACCACAACAGGTTTTTAATTCTTTGATATCAGAGATTTTGAGATAAGAATAATATTTGATGCAAAACTTGTGTTAGATTTACAAGTCCTATAACTTGTTTTGCTACCTGTAATTGGTTTTGCTATGTAAAACCTTCAGGTTGAATCTTAAAGTTAAAAGATTTTAAACACTCAGTGTATGTCTTAATTTTAATAATAATAGATATACTTTTCTTACTTGGAAAAAATGGATTATTTTAATGGAAAAACAACTTTAATTGGCATGGGTAATGCATTCTTTCAGTTTGTATTCATTATTTTATCACATAAAGAGTCCATCCCATTGTATATTTTGCAAAAACAAATAAATAAATTGTAAATTTAAATTATTGAAAATATTAAACCATGGAGTCCATTAAGTTTTACAAAAGCCTTTAGGGTTTTACCTTTCACTCTCGGTTTTGATTGTTCTTTAGGGTTTTACCTTTCACTCTCGGTTTCGATTGTTTGGATTTGAAAGAGCCGGGTAAGTAGATTGATTTTTAACTCTATGTATTTTTTGATAGATTTTTAATATTTTTTTTATAATTAATCATTATATTTTTTAATACAAAATTTAATTTTATTTAAAAACTTATGTAACAGTGAAATTTTAAATTTTTTAGTATCACTTACTAAGAGTTAAATTTTTAAATTTATGAATCATTAATGCTCTCTATTCAAGTTTACTCAACCATATAGGAATTCTATACCCCAACTTTTCACAATATTGTAGAATTCAAAACCTTGCTAGTGCATTTGCATAAGTTTAATTATTTTTAAATTATTACACTTATAAAAATACATAATACCTAAATTCTAAATACATTTTGAATACTTGAAATACTAAGGTCGGAAAATAGTTTCAAACTAAGTAAACTAAGTATACTATAGACACATAAATAACAATTGCAAGATATAATATTTCCAAGTAACCCAGTAAATAATCTCTTCATATCTTACCATTCTTACAACAATTCTAAGCTCTTTGAAACACATAAATAACAATTGCAAGCTATAATATTTCCAAGTAACCCAGTAAATAATCTCTTCATATCTTACCATTCTTAGAGCAATTCTAGGCTCTTTGAAAATTTAACTCTAACACAAACTTGCAAAATTAGTAACATCTTATCTCTTGCACAAACTTTGTATTAAATGTATGTATATAAATATATAAACCAATGGCAAGAGAATAACATGGTGTTGGTGTTATCACATGTGGACTGCATGAGTAATGGGAATGGGATTCAGGTTGCCTTTTTACATGCACAATGGTGATATTTCGTTTTGAAGAATCCAAATACAGTTTGGTGTAAGTGAAAATACAATTCAGGTTTGATTTTTTTATTTTAAGAGTTTTTTGTATTAATATTTAATGAGTTGGGATGATATATTTGGTTTGAAGTAAAGAAATTTGTTTGGTAAGTTTTTTTTTTAATTTATTATTTGTATATAATATATATATATATATATAAGTTGTGCAATACAAAGAAAAATGATTGATAGTATCAGGGATATACAAAACATGTTTTTTAAGGTAGTTATTTTTGTGTTTTCTTCAAAAGATTAATTGCATGTAGTTTGAAGCATAATTTAAAATAATTCAATAATGATTCATGCATATGTGTTGGAGCATAGGCCGCAGCTATGGCAAAGCTGCCAATTTTGGGGAAAAAGCACTAAGTTTTGAAGGAAAAGTGCCAATTTTGAGGAAAAGCACCATTTTTGGCAGAAGTGAACAGTGCGCGGTATGGCGCCAGATGGACGAGCTCACCGCAAATTGCGGGCCGGAAATCGCGGAGCTCGTGTGCACGTCAAGGGAAAGAGTAAACAAGGTGGCCGAGTAGAAAGCTCAACCACCACAGTAAATGAAGTGACGGAATAGAGGGTTCATCTACCCTCATTAAGGCAAAGTACAAGAGTTATGGTTGCTCGGACCAAGGAAGAGCAATGGGATGAAGCATTGAAGGCGAAGGACAAGGAGCAAAGAACGATGAAGCGGCGCCCATACCCGCAATCTGCGCCGGAAATCACGGAGCCTGCAGGAAACTGTGACGCGACTGCAAGAGGCGCCTAAAGTACACCTAGCCGTGTCAGTGGTTAGGGTTTTTGGGGATCACTGTTGGGGAAAGGCCCACAGTTTTGTAAAGGTGCGACCCTCAGGGCCACCTATATATATGTGTAATTGTAAAGGGAAAAGGGTTAGAAGGGTTAAGAAGTTAGAGAATCGGATAGCTGTAGAGCTAGTCACTGAGTTTACAGACAGTCTAAGTTGATGTCTGAGTCATTGTAATCTCTGTAGAAGAAGAGAATAGATCTAAGAGAAGGGCTCCCAGCTGTGTGCGTGGAGTTTCCCAGAAAGATCTAAGGCTGCAGCTGTGTGCGCAACGGAACTGTGTAATTCCCATTTTGAGCTAATGTAAAATACAAGTTCCCGTGGACGTGATTTCCCCGTGGAGGTGAACCACATAATTCTTGTTGTTATGGTGATGTTTATGTGAATGCATGTATGTGTTACTATCTATGTTTACATGAATGTTCCGCTATCTTTATGAATGAGTATGTAAAGTAAGTCCTTGAAGCTCCCTTAGAAGTTATACTCGTGCACTGTCGAAGGAGTCTGTAAGAGTACTATCGCCGCAGTGCTTGAGGAGTGTGTTATTGCGCCGAGGCGCAAGGTAAGAGGAGATACATAGTGTATCAGACATAGCGGGAAAACGGCTCGTGCGCAGACGCGGAGATACTGCACATCAAGGCAAGGAAGAGTGAGTTCCTGCGCTGTAGCGCGGTGAGGTCTGAGGAAGAGTAAGATGTTATACTCCAAAGTATCCTCCCAATTGGGAAGGGAGAGGACTAGTCTCCACATCGCCTAGGTTAAGGAAACCTGATTCCTTAGCCCCCCCATAGCCACTTCGGGTGAGACTGTGGGCTGCGTGCAGCTCGTTGCCGAAAGGGCCAGTGCGCCAAGGGGTGTTTGTTGCTGCGCCACCTGAAAACCCGGGTCTGTCCAGAAAGCAGCCAACAAATGGTTCCGTTGCCTTGAGACTTGTTATTCCGGCGACGTGCGAGATTGATGCGAAACCTAGAGAAAAGGAGAGCCAACAAATGGTTCCGCCGCCGGTTTTAACCCTATTATTTTGAAGGCAATGTGGTGTTGGAATCCTACAGCTAAAGAAATTCAAGAGTGGTTTGATTTAAAGGCGAGAGAGTTCGTTGAATGTGAAAATAGAAGCCCTAGGATTCAGACAAAAGACTGGTTGCAGAAGCATATTTATACTGACCTTCACGAAATCTTCTTTTTAACATTTGCACTCGAGTTGCATGAGTGGGTATCCAAGCTAGCAAATACTCAACCCACTGTGCATGTTGATCAACCTACCGTTTGGTCGCCTGAGCTAGTTAGCACTGTGAAGCGGGTAGATAATCCTGTGTCCCGTGCAGTAGACTTTTGGTTGAACAGTCTGCTGGAAGGCTTCATCACCGAGTTTGCGGTAGATACGAGAAAGAGCTTCAGCGAGGATGAGAGGAGCTTCTTCAAAGCATACAGGGGTAAGTTCTTAAATTCTCTGAACCTGTCAATTGAAATGCTCTTATATGAAAAAGGAAAACTATGCATAGCTTCCGATGAATAGCATAGACAAGTAATGTCCGCAGATTCTGATAGTGATTTTGAAGCTATTGATTGCACTCGTAGTGGAAAACGGTATAAAGTAGGCCTCGACCAACATTCTTTTGAGTCTAGCCCAGAAGATAGTCGAGCTCGTAGAGCGAGCCATATAGAGAGACAAGGGAGTGTTCATATCCCTTATCACCCTTTTACACCACAAAAGCCAGACGAGGCTCAGCATAACCCCGCAATAACACCCTCTAGTAGCCCGCACGGTACTTCTAGTACCTCAGCTCCACCTTTGTTTAACCATCCCAGAGGTAGTGCCACAGCACCTCCACGTCAACCTAGCGCAAGAAGGATGGGTGATGACATGAAGCTACCAACTTTTAGAGGAACAGGGCTAGAAGACCCTGAGCAGCACTGGTTTCTATGTGAAGCCATTTGGACGATTAAGCAAATTAATGATGATGATGTTAAGCTGGTTCAGTTAGCAACCACACTAAGAGAGAGAGCCTTAACTTGGTTTATGAAATACTCAGCAGCACAGAATAGGACGCTTGCTGATGTAAGAAGTGTTATGCTTAAAGAATTCAAGAAACCTAAATCAGAATCACAGTGCATAACAGAACTCAAAGACATAAAACAGTTACCTACAAAATCAGTATGGGACTTTGACCAGAAGTTCAAAGCCTTGATAGATCAAGTAAGCTTTGAGTTTGCACCGTAGTAGCATAAGGAATGGTTCATTGCTGCGCTACTTCCTCACATTAGACTTCCTCTTATGCAACAGAATCTCACTACACAAGAACAAGCTCTAGAGATGGCTATGAAACTAGAAGCTTCACCAATTGTTGGAACAAGCAACGATGTTGCGCAGTTGCAGAACCAAATAGCAAACCTAACCTTACAAGTGCATGATATTAAGAAAGGAAAGGATGTCAAGGAAGAAATTTGGTGTACAAAGTGTAGAGCACAAGGACATTCAAAGGACCATTGTCCTGTTTTCATAGATTATATTGCAAGTGGAGCACCTAACCCTTTACCACAAACACAGGGGCCTTGGTGTGAAATTTGTAGAACTAGAGGCCACAGACCACAAGAGTGTCACTTGTTACAGAAATATGTACAAACTCCAAAGAATCTATATTGCAATTTCTGTAATTCAGTAGGCCATGATGAGAACAATTGTAGAGCATATGAGCTTATGATAGAAAGAAAGCATGATGTTTATAGAGTACAGTCAGAACCACAAGGACCCACAACAGGTCCGCAGTATGACCAAGCTCGCGAAGGCCGAGGAGGAAATTACAGGGGTCGTGGATGCGTAGCAGGGTTTGGTCGAGGAAGAGGACAGATCACTTTTTATAACTGCGGAGCTCAAGGCCATTATGCAAGGGATTGCCAAAATCCTACAACCATCTGCAGATACTGTAAATCTTATGATCATGTCATTGAAGAATGCCCTTAGTTGATGGCCAAGATGCAAGAAAAGAAGCCACTGGTTAACCAGAATATCCAGTTGATTGGAGCAGAAAAAAGAGAACCAGATCCTACAGTTAATATAGTGACGCGCAGTGGAGCAACCACTGGTGCGCCAGAATCGGGAACTGGAAAGCAAGTGACACAATGGGTGCGTCGCGCTAATATTAAACCATCCCCGCTTGACCTACAGAAGCAAAAAGAAGCATTCAAGCAAGCTCAAGAGTATTTCTCAGATCCGCGAGCTTCAAGTTCTGTCGCAATTCCGCATAATGATATTAGACCGCATGTGCCACATCAAGAGAACTGGGTACAAGAGTAGGCCACTACATCTGGAAGGCCTGATGAGGAGGATGCACTAGGCAGTGTTCATGCTTTCCTGAGAAACTGCTTAAAGTTGTTGTGCAATGAAAAAGAAACTATGGAACTCCAACACCTGTTGGATCAGTGTCAACAATTTGCTTCGATGAATACACCACAACGTGCTGTTCATCAGATTGGGAGTCATACTAGAACTGGAAGAGAGATGAGACTCACAGCGCAGATTGGAGCATTTGAAATGGACAAAGTCATTTTGGATTTAGGCTCAGAAGTTAATGTTCTCACCATGCAGACATGGGAACAGATGGGTAGCCCTCAGCTTACCAGATCTCCTATCCAGCTAAGACTTGCAAATCAGCAACGAGTTTCCCCATTGGGCAGATTACCCAATGTACCCATTGATATTGAGGGAGTAAGAAGTTCTGTAGACTTTGAAGTAATCAAAATTCTGGATGACAGTATACCTTACCCAGCACTTTTAGGCATAGACTGGGCATTTGATAATTTGGCTGTCATTAATTTGAAGAAAAGACAGATGACCTTTGAGGATGAGCAGATCAGGGTCATTGCACCGTTTGATCCCCTTCAAGGACCACGGTATATTGAACCCATTCGAGCAGAAGAAGAAGTGCGCCACATGGAAAGTTTGTATCAGATGACTGCTAGTCATAACGATTATGTCAATCCCACAGCGAACGGCCATATCAGCTAGCGATGCGATAGTTCGTGCACATCAGATTCGCAAGCTGGACTGGAAAATTGGCAGAATCGCTTACATGAGGTTTCTGCAAGGCGTTGCGCCATGATGACTAAATCCATTCGATGGATTGGCACAGAATTGAATAACACCCCGATCTTTGATGGTTTAACTGGAGTAAGTGAATTCATACATGCATATGAACAAGAAATCCCAGATGAGCAACGCATACAAGCATTGGATGTAGCACTGCGCGCTACACCCGCGAGATGGTGGGGTGCGCATAAAGAAAGTATCGACACATGGCAAGACTGTCGCAAGTTGATACTGCGTAGATTTCAAGAGACTACAGCAGGAGTCTTGCGCAAATATGATGGACAGAGTGACCCCAGGACACACGTGAAAGCATGTATTCAGCAATGGACAGATATTCCAGAGGATGAGTGGGCTCACCTATTCATCCACACGTTGGATATAGTTCCAAGGAACTGGTACACTGAAACAGAATTGCACAGAGGCACTATCACTTGGCCTCTTATGATTGAGAGTTTTCAACTCACTTTCAGCTTTGAGTCAGAACATCCAAGCATCGATCAGGCTTTAAAGTGTATTAGAAAGAAGGTATTTGAACAATGTCCGTTACCAGAGTATTCTCAACCAGACTGGGCTGTCCAGATGGAACATGCCCTGGAATGCTATAATTTTGCCGTTGGAGAAGAGGATGATGATCCTCGTAACATCAATATTCCAGAGTCAGAAGGGACGCGCAAAGTCGAAGGCCCTCAGCTTGATATCCTTGCCATTACAGAACACATCAGGCTCAAGAAAATTAACATTGGTACAGAAGCCGAGCCCAAGGTTGCCTCTATAGGAGATTATTGGGATGATGAAACTGTTGACCATATTGCAGATTTACTACATGAGTACCAGGATATCTTTCCTACCAAGTTTACAGAAATGAAAGGCATCCTAGGAGATTTAGGAGTTATGCGCATACCTTTGAAAGCGGATGCTAAGCCAGTAAAACAGCACCCGTACAGGTTGAACCCGCGATATAAAGAAAAGGTCAGAGAAGAAATTGATAAGATGCTCGTAGCTGGTATGATTGAGCCAGTAGAGGAAAGCGATTGGATTAGTCCTATGGTGGTACAAGAGAAAAAGGAAAAAGGTGAAATAAGAATCTGCGTGGACCTGCGCAAGCTCAACGACGCATCAGCGCATGATCCATTTCCTACGCCCTTTACAGATGAAGTGCTTGATAATGTTGGAGGACAAGAGGCTTACTCCTTCACTGATGGCTTTTCAGGATACCATTAGATCAGAATCCATCCAAAGGACCGCCATAAGACCACTTTTGTGACTGAATGGGGCTCATTCCAGTATACAGTAATGCCCTTTGGTCTTAAAAACGCTCCTGCTATCTTCTCTAGAGTCGTTGTTGATGTTTTTAAAGAATTCATTCATAAGTTTCTAGAAGTCTATTTTGATGACTGGACTGTATTTGGTTTACTAAAGAACCATATAGGGAATCTAAGGATGATGTTAGAAAAATGTAGACAGTATCAGATTTCCCTCAACTTGAAAAAATGTATCTTCTGTGCTCCTTTTGGTATTTTGTTGGGTCACATTGTATGCAGACAAGGACTCATGATGGATCCTGTGAAGGTTGCCATCATTGCTAACTTGCCTGAGCCCAACTCAGTCAAACAATTGCGCACTACCTTGGGACATACAGGATACTACAGGAAATTTATCAAGGGTTATGCAAAGATTACTGCGCCTATGGAAAGACTGCTGAAAAAGGACTCGAAATTCCAATGGACAGAAGAATGCCAACAGAGCTTGGACACACTTAAAGAAAAGATGATCACAGCGCCTATTCTAGTTTTCCCGGACTGGAGAAAACCCTTCCATGTTCATGTAGATGCTTCTTCCATAGCATTGGGGATTGTACTTACACAACCGGGAGAAGGAGGTATCGACCACCCCATTGCTTACCCTAGCAGAAAGTTGTCCACAATTGAGAAGAAATACACCACTACAGAAAGAGAAGGACTAGCTATGGTGTCTGCCTTACAGAAGTTCAGACACTATCTATTGGGTGCTCATTTTAAAATGTATACTGACCATTCTGCTTTGAAGTACTTGGTCAATAAGCCAGTGTTAGGGGGAAGAATTTGCAGATGGCTACTCCTCTTCCAGGAGTATGATTTTGAGATTATTGTGAAGCCAGGTAGATTGAATGCAGGACCTAACCATTTATCTAGGATAGAGTCAGGGGAGGAACCTACAAATTTGGAGGACAATCTGCCTGATGCGCAACTGTTCTCTATTCAAGCAGCAGATGGATATTATTCCGATATTCTTGAGTTTGTCACTACAGGGCAAGCGCCAGTTGAGTTCACAATACAGCAGAAGAAACAACTTGTTGTCAAAGCCGCAGACTTCACTTTGATAGCAGGCCAGCTCTATAAGTTGGGCCCTGATGAAGTTCTGCGCAGATGCATTTTACCGCATGAGAAGAACTCCATAATCGTAGAAGCGCACTCAGGAACCGCAGGAGGCCATTTCGCAGGAAAGCCGACTGCGCAGAAGATCTTAGCCACAGGTCTTTGGTGGCCAACCTTGCACAAGGATACTAAGGAATTCTACAAGTGTTGCGATGTGTGCCAGCGAACAGGAAAACCTTCAAGAAGAGATGAAATGCCGCTCAGACCCCAGATAACAGTGCGTGCTTTTGATAAGTGGGCCATTGATTTCATGGGACCTATCAACCCACCAGGAAAGAGAACCGGTGCAAGATACATCATCACAGCTACTGAATACCTCACCAGATGGGCTGAGGCGAAGCCAATTAAGAGTTGCGATGCTGTCACTGCCGCGCAGTTCATTTTTGAGAATATTGTCACTAGATTTGGATGTCCACTAATTCTAATGAGTGATCAGGGCACACATTTCCTGAACGAGACTATAGAGGCCCTTACTGAAGAATTCCACATTAGTCACCACAAGAGTACACCCTACCACCCTCAAGCTAATGGTACGGTGGAGGCATTCAATAAGATTCTGGAGAATGCCCTGACCAAGATCTGTAACCAACAAAGAGATGATTGGGACCTTAGAGTCACAGCTGTGTTATGGGCTTACAGAACCACATGCAAGAAACTAACAGGTCACACACCTTTCAGTTTGGTGTATGGACAAGAAGCAGTCATGCCCATGGAATACATTGTTCCCAGTCTCAGAATTGCTCAAATTACAGAAATGGCAGATACTGATACTATGAGTGAAAGGCTATCACAATTGGTTTCCCTAGAAGAAGACAGGCTTTTAGCTGGATTCCATCAACAAGTGCAGAAGGCGAGACAGAAGGCTTGGCATGACAGGCATATTAAGAATAAAGTCTTTCAGGAAGGAGACTTGGTACTCCTTACGATAGTAAATTCATCAAGTTTCCAGGCAAGTTTCGTGTACATTGGTTAGGCCCTTTTCAAGTGATGAAGATAACCGAAGGAGGAGCAGTTTAGCTTGCGAAGCTTAATGGAGAATTGCTGCCCACAATGATCAACGAGAGTCGGCTCAAGCTTTATCGAGACGGCCACTCCGCCCTATCGACCTAATCAGCTGCTAAAGTCGTGCAGATGTCCAGTGTAGTTGAAAGAGGCATCGCACTTATCACAGTCTACACGGAAGTCGCGAGACATTTTCAGTCTCTGGCTTCCCGCGCAGTTCCTCGAAGCATCCGCGCAGTCAATAAACTTGTTCTGAGCGAGCCTATTGTCGCTCTTGCGAAGTCCCCCGATTGGTCCAACTTTCGCTCTTGCGGAGTTCCCTGTTGTCTAGTTGTCGCTTGAGTTCTCGTTATGGAGCCCTCCATATGCACAGTTACCCATGCTGAAGTTACCCGCCGAAAATTTGAATTACAAAAGTTATGTAGCCACGTCTGAGTCTTAATGAAGGACGAGACCGCCAATTAATTGTATTTGCTCTAACAGATTCGGCTTGATTTCCCTAAGATCCGCATTTAATTAAGGAGCCAAACGTCTTAGCTCATCTCCCGAAGGCTGTCAGAGCCCGTCCATCGCATTTAATGAACCACAGAGGCGCGGGGGTAGGGGGGTTGTCAATTCATCCAAGTAGGCGCCAGCGGTTATTAGCCCCACTTGCCCACATCTACTACCGCCTTCAGCTATAAATACCCCTCATCCTTATATGCTTGGGTTACTTTCCTCGAGTTGTATAGTTGTCTTGTTTGAGAGTCTAAGTCATTGTTTTCAGAGCCGTGTTGTGCAGACTGCTGCCCTTTGTTTCAGAGTTCGTATCCTACGCTGTTCCACCCTTGTCTGTTCAGTGTTAAGTCGTGCATGCAAGTTCATGACGGAGAACCTGTCAACTGAAGAATTTGTCTGTCAGTTTAGACGCAGAGGGTTAGATTTCGGAATGGGTACCTCGATCAAGATTGTCGAGCTTCTTGATCCCAGACAGTCCCCGGGCATGAGGGCGTCTCAACAGCACCAGTAGTAGCAGACGAAGGAACCCGTTCCAGAGCCCTTGGCCACTATGGTTAACTACATTCCTCCACGCCCGGATGATGCACCCGAGGTGCGTATTCCCAAGAATGCCAAGTATCTGATTCTGCTGCCACCAATGGCGAAAATCATGCACGAAGAAGGATCCCTGCTCGGACATCTTCTGCTCGTTAAGTTTTCTGACTTTAACTTGGGAGACTATAGAACGTATCCATAGTTCGTGCCGGATCACTATCTGACAGTGGTCCATAACCCTGTTAAGAAAGTTGACAAATTCGTCCCGCAGCAATTTGCAGTAAATCTAGAGAGGCCTGGATTGTTGAACCTGTTTAAGCTACCGCACTTCGGGCATAGCAATGAAGTTAATGCGGTTGTCAAGGTCCTATTATCCTGTGTTCATGGTGGTTATCTTTGGCTAGGGAGGCCAATTGATTTAAATGTGGACCTGATTCACCGAATTACCGGCCTATCTAAGGTTGGTAAGGACCCCAACGTCCACTTCGTTGGTAAAGACAGGGACCGAAAGCTTGCTGCATAGGTGGTGCAGAAATACAAATTGTCGAGAGGAGGTCGGGCTTATGACCTCACTATAGTTGAAGATGAAGCACTCAGATTCACAGGCAGTCTGCTCGCAGGTAGACTTTTAACGAAGTGCCGACCTAAAGAAGTCCCTGGAGCTGTTGTAGAGATCGCAGTCGCAGCTGTGGAGGGAGAGCAGTATAACTAGTCTCTCTTCCTCCTAAATACATTCCTGGATGACTGCCGCAACGTTCAGGACACCGCCAATCAGCTGTTCCATTTTTCTTGGCTCCTGATCTTGTGTGCCTTTGTTGGGTGGAAGGAACCGCCCAACACTCAGTTTCTTCCGCGCCGTTCAGGAGAGGTTACAGGGATGCGTTATGCCAACCTCTGGGATTCTAATAATCCCGTGAAGCGCAAGATGAATCACGCTGTATTCTTTGAGTACTACAATCTCCTCAGAGATACCATCCTGCAGATGCCGAGGCTTACTGAGGAGACGACAGAAATTTATGGAGCGAAGTTGGTCTTTTCTGCCAACTTACATGAAATCTATTTCCGCCCTCGCAGAATTCAGTCGAAAGAATGGGCCGTAGGGCTCTACCGAATGACTACCCAGGATGTGGAGGACACTATGAAGTCCTGGCCAGATGAATGGAAGCAGGCCGCTGACATCGTTGCCGCGATGCCACCCCCTGCGGCGCCAAAAAAAGATAAGGGAAAGGAAAAGGTCGCGCAGAAGAATGATGAAGGTCCGTCGGGACCGCCTCCCAAGAAGCAAAAGCTATCGCACCCCGCAGAAGCGACTGGAGATCCCTCTGAGACCCTTGCCGCGGGGTTCGACCAGTACTTGAAGGAGAAATTTCGTGAGCTGCGGACCTCTCAGGCCAAGATCAGAAGTGCTCTGGACCTATAGCTCATGGAGTTGAAAGGTCTCACAGGACGAGTTGCGCAGACCCATGCGCCAGCATCCGGCTCGCAGGCGCCGCAAGCATCTACAAGCACCGAGCGGGTTGAAGTACCTACAGAGAGGCACACTGTTGTCCATATCCTGCCTGCAAGCATGACACTCCCGGATCCTTTGGCTGCACTGCAGGTAAGCGCGGTTGGCCCTGTTGAAATAAATTTGTCACTTATTCCGTTGGAAACTCTCCATTTGGTTCAGCAGCAGGTTTCTACTGAGCTGAGAGCTAGGGAGCTCTCCACATTCCATGCCAATCAAAGACTGCAGACGCAGGAAGCAGAGCTAAGGGCAGGCTACAAGGAGATCTCTACACAGCTTGAACTTCACGAAGCGCTAGACACTGGGCTAAGAAATGCTGTTGATGAAATCACCCAGGAGCTGCCAGCTTGCCAGATTCAACCAGACCTTCCGTTAGTTGAGAAAGTGCAACGCATTGGTAGAAGGGCGCAAGCCCTAGAACAACAAGTAGTTGTTATGGCTGAGGACCATAGAAAGCAGCTCGCCGAGTTGGAAGCTCGTGTCGCAGTGCCTCCCGTGGATGAGACGCAAGTACGACTTGAAGCACTGCGCATAGCTTCTATCCAAATGCAGCACAGAATAGATGAAGCCCAACAGTTAATGACGCAAGCTATGGAGGCTTGGGATGAGCTTGAGAATCTCCCTTCTAAAGTTGCCCTTGCAGAATAGGTGGAAGTGGCAGAACAGTCCCTAACTATTCTGAACGAAGAAGCTAAGTCCTTCGAAGGCTTAGCCAAAATGAGAAAGATGAGCGAAGTCCGCAAAGTCCAGCAAGAACTGCACAGGCTCAGAAACAAAGATGCTACTCTCGCCAACATCATTCAGCCGTTTATGGATGAGTATGCTGAACTGGCTACCCAAGCAGAGGCCAAGGTCAAAGCATTTGCTGAGTCTCAAGAGTTGGTCGATGGCATAGAAGGAGAAGAAGCTACTGCAGACCTGGTGCAGATAGCCACCGAATGTGTGCAAGACATGGACTCCGCTATTGCGCAGTGGAAGCAAGATTTCGCTGCGACCCAAGCAAAGTCAGATGCACAACTGAAACGACCGCAACCTAGTGCGGGTGGCTCGAGGACGAGCCACAAGTAAGTGTTAGGGGCCTGTTGGAGCATAGGCCGCAGCTATGGCAAAGCTGCCAATTTTGGGGAAAAAGCACTAAGTTTTGAAGGAAAAGTGCCAATTTTGAGGAAAAGCACCATTTTTGGCAGAAGTGAACAGTGCGCGGTACGGCGCTAGATGGACGAGCTCACGGCAGATTGCGGGCCGGAAATCGCGGAGCTCGTGTGCACGTCAAGGGAAAGAGTAAACAAGGTGGCCGAGCAGAAAGCTCAACCACCACAGTAAATGAAGCGACAGAATAGAGGGTTCAGCTACCCTCATTAAGGCAAAGTACAGGAGTTATGGTTGCTTGGACCAAGGAAGAGCAACGGGACAAAGCATTGAAGGCGAAGGACAAGGAGCAAAGAATGATGAAGCGACGCCCATACCCGCGATCTGCGCCGGAAATCACGGAGCTTGTAGGAAACTGCGACGCGACTGCAAGAGGCATCTAAAGTACACCTAGCCGTGTCAGTGGTTAGGGTTTTTGGGGATCACTGTTGGGGAAAGGCCCACAGTTTTGTAAAGGTGCGACCCTCAGGGCCACCTATATATATGTGTAATTGTAAAGGGAAAAGGGTTAGAAGGGTTAAGAAGTTAGAGAATTGGATAGTTGTAGAGCTAGTCACTGAGTTTACAGACAGTCTAAGTTGATGTCTGAGTCATTGTAATCTCTGTAGAAGAAGAGAATAGATCTAAGAGAAGGGCTCCCAGCTGTGTGCATGGAGTTTCCCAGAAAGATCTAAGGCTGCAGGTGTGTGCGCAGCGGAACTGTGTAATTCCCATTTTGAGCTAATGTAAAATACAAGTTCCCGTGGACGTGATTTCCCTGTGGAGACGAACCACATAATTCTTGTTGTTATGGTGATGTTTATGTGAATGCATGTCTGTGTTACTATCTATGTTTACATGAATGTTCCGCTATCTTTATGAATGAGTATGTAAAGTAAGCCCTTGAAGCTCCCTTAGAAGTTATACTCGTGCACTGTCGAAGGAGTCTGTAGGAGTACTATCGCCGCAGCGCTTGAGGAGTGTGTTATTGCGCCGAGGCACAAAGCAAGAGGCGATACATAGTGTATCGGACGTAGCGGGAAAACGCCTCGTGCGCAGACGCGGAGATACTGCGCATCAAGGCAAGGAAGAGTGAGTTCCCGCGCTGTAGCACGGTGAGGTCTGAGGAAGAGTAAGACGTTCCGCTCCAAAGTATCCTCCCAGTTGGGAAGGGAGAGGACTAGTCTCCACATCGCCTAGGTTAAGGAAACCTGATTCCTTAGCCCCCCCATAGCCACTTCGGGTGAGACTGCGGGCTGCGTGCAACTCGTTGCCGAAAGGGCCAGTGCGCCAAGGGGTGTTTGTTGTTGCGCCACCTGAAAACCCGGGTTTGTCAAGAAAGCAGCCCACAATATGCGATCTCATTTGATTTTGGGGTGATTGCATTTTTATTTTGATGTTATAGTAATTCAATTTCGGTTCAAAAACAAAAAGAATGAAATTTTATATTATTATGGTTATCTATAAATCTGTTTGTGTTTAATCACCTTTTAGTGTATGTTCCTAGAGCTTAAATTGAGAAAGTTTTTTTAATTGATGAAAAGTCACATTTTAGTGTATGTTCTTAGAGCTTAAATTGAGAAAGTTTTTAATTGATGAAAAGTCACATTTTATTGTATGTTCTTAGAGCTTAAACTGAGAAAGTTTTTAATTGATGAAACCCGGGACATTATTCATAATCATAAAAAAAACAAAAGATGAAAGGAAAGGCTAAAGCAACTATTAACTTTAATGATGATAGATAGATTTACACTTAAAAAGTGTTTTCCTTCACGCCAAAATTGTCATTATCTTTCCTAGTGCCTTGATGTGTTCCAAATGGATATTAATTTTGTCAACTCAATAACATTATTTTTAATTTTATTTTTGTAAATAAATAACAATTCATTGATAAGTAATATTGATTTGTGCATTGATTATATTGTTATCATTTGCACTATATATATATTCTTGTTCTAGATGAAACAAAATGAATGTGTTACTAGCATCAATTAAAAAAGGGGTTTTGTGGAACTTGACTTTTTAGAAATCATCAAAAGCCTATCAAAATCTAGTCAAGAGACTTATATATATAATCTTGGGTTTTTAAATTTAAAAGGCAGGGACTAAGCTGCATGCAGCTCTTGTTTTAAGTGTGTTGTATTTTTTCAAACTGTTAAGGTATCTTTAAAAGATAAAGACTATTTTCAAGGATAATTTCGTAAACATAAGAGATACTATGTTTATTTTTGCTATTGAAATGTTTAAAATATATAAAATATACAAGAGCTAATTAACAACATAATCCAAAAATAAAAATAAAAATAACAATAATATGATTGAAATATGTGTTTGTAGAATTTAATGACTCATTAACTAAACAACTATTTAAAATAGCTACTTTTTTCCAAATTCTCCTTTAAAAACAATTTTGTTTTTACAAAAACATTTTTGCTATATTAAATAGTACTTTGGTCTCTACCACAAGGCATTTGTGTTTGGGGAGGAAATGTTGTAAGAACTTTGGCTTACAATTTTGGAGAGGTTTTTGTATCTTACACATGTCAACCCTGATAAGATTTGATACTATGATTATGCATGATTGAACTATTTTAGCGGGTTGGAAGATGACAAAGGTTAGCTTTAAATTTTATATCAATAAGATCATACTTTCTAAGAATTCACTTCCATCTAGGTTTGTATGAGGTTTCACAACCACCACATCAACATAATTACATAAGGGATAATCTCGCATCTACCACTTACCGATTTATTCTCATACCTGTTTACCATGTCGGGGAAATGCAGTATAACCATAATACTATGACTCTTATCCATGCAAGAATACTATATGACTCCCAACTCCAACACCTCACCAAATAAGTAACTTAGATCATATTTCATCATTTTATTTAGTCAAATTACTATATCAAGTGACATCAACTGACAGTTCTTTAACTGTTGGATATGGTGAAGTACATTTTATATATTGAGTTACTAAAATCTCTTTCCAAATTACAGTTTCCATAATTTGATTGTCTTATAACTCCATTATACATGGTAAAGGAAAATATTTTGGTAAATGAATGGGAGAAGGTGTTCTTTATCTATATTAATATCATAGGGCATTGCTATTAGTTTGACTAAATAATCAACATTGTTTATCTTAAATGGTTAAGCACTTTTGATGTCATTATTTGTGTTGAATTAACTTATATGTCCACCCTTATATTTAAGATGATTACCTTGCAATTCCAAATCTTAGTTTGACTAAATAATCAACATTGTTTATCTTAAATGGTTAAGCACTTTTGATGCCATTATTTGTGTTGAATTAATTTATATGTCCACCCTTATATTTAAGATGATTACCTTGCAATTCCAAATCTTAGTTTGACTAAATAATCAACATTGTTTATCTTAAATGGTTAAGCACTTTTGATGCCATTATTTGTGTTGAATTAACTTATATGTCCACCCTTATATTTAAGATGATTACCTTGCAATTCCAAATCATTGAAAGAAGTATATGAAATCTATGAAATAACAATGATTAAATTCAACAACATAAAATAAGAATGATTAAATTAAACAACATTGTTTTAAGAAGTTGATTAATATGTATATGTTTTAGTAAGTCGTATATGTATATATAAAGAGATAAGACTAAGTATTATGAAAGATGAACAATGATAGGACACAAGCCTTAAACTATGAGGTTTGTCATCATCTAGTTTTCTTAACATCATTATGAAATGACAAATAATAATAATAATAATAATTTAATTTGAAAGTCATATCTTAGCAAGATACCAAATTGGTGTGTGAAACCTCTTCATTTGTCTCACTCAAGTTTTACAAAATGGAATATGACAAAACACAAAGATATCAATGTTAAATAGATTTGTGCATGGCAAAACAAGGCATTAACATAAATCTATAAAAGATATCAATGTTAAATAGATTTGTGCATGGCAAAACAAGGCATTAACATAAATCTATAAGTAAAATACTAGTGCAAAATTCAGATCCATTCTTAACTTTATATACTTATTTATTCATTTTATAAATTAAAAATATAGATTCTATATACTAATTTGTTTATTTATGTTCAAATATTTGTTTATTTATGTTATTTGACTTATCTATATTGTAATATATACTTTTAAATATTAACATTTAATATATGTGTAGCAATATAATGTTATTTATGTATATTTAAAAAAATGTTTTTAAAAAAAAAATTATATATATATATTTTATTTATAAGATAGGGACTATGCTGTATTAAATATTAACATTTGATATATTAATATGATATAAAACACTTTATATAGATATATAATTTTTACTTATTTATATAAAACTTTAATTGGATTTTATTTTTAAATTAATTTAAAACTATTTATTTATTTTTTATAAATTTTATTTATTTATTTTTAAATTTTTTAAAATATTTTTTTTTAATGAAAAAGAACTAAAGTGCAGCAATGGCTCTTGATAAAATCATAAATTTAAAATTTGAGGTTGCATAATTTAAACTACAAATTACAAATCTATTGTAGTAAATTGAAAGAAACACTATAGATGTGACCCTTTTCCACTCGAGGTTTGCTCACGAGAGACATTACCACCATTTTTTTCACCGGGATTCCATCCGAGGTTTTTCACGAGAGGCATTACCTACATTATTTCATGAAACTTGACAATTTTGATTTTGTTTTGATGAATCGGTTGGAGGTTTGATGCTTGTGGATCAATCTGCTAAAAAAACAAGTGAATTTTCTGAGCGTTTTCCTTTGAATTTGTTTCACTCAATTTCATCCAAGCGTTGGGGCCAAATCGGCAGCGATTCATACAGCGTCCCACAGTCACAAACTAAAAGGCTCCTTACCTACCTGGATCCCAACCTAATTCCTTTCCATTCTTCCAAGGGCCGTCTACTCTTTAAAGGCGCGAATATTCTCCTCAGTTCATTACTTGCTCTATGTTTCTTTTATTTGGGCGAACGTGGCGGGTACAATTGACATCGGACAGAGTCCACTAGACACCCAAAACTTGGAGTGTAAGAAAACCAAAACAAAAGCAAAGACACAAGTTTAGTAGGCTGCAAGACGGGGACGGAGGCAGAGGCAGAGGCAGAGGCTGATTGATTTTACGGTCAGCAAACAGAATGAAGGACGGGACTTCAGCAGATTCATTCGTAGGGAGCCTGATCAGCCTCACTTCCAAGAGTGAGATCCGATACGAAGGAATTCTTCACTCCGTCGATGCCGAGAATGCCAACATTTCTTTACAAAATGGTATTGCATTTTCTTCTGGGAATTCCTCTTTATTTCTGTTTTGATATTCGCGAGAATTGAAACCTACTGGTGACTAGTGCACGACCAGGCCCGCCTTTTTTATTACACAAGATTGTACTGAACCCGGACCTTAATTTGTTAGATAAGCCGAGTCCTTGTTGTTTTATTACAAAATTGGGATCCGTAGTTTTTTGTCACCAAAGGACAATGAAGAGTGTGTTAGTGTTAGGGTTCTGCTCTAATTATGTACTTATTTGTTAATTATCCGTATTGGACATGGATTAATAGTTGAGCTCTGAATTAATGTTTGATCTCGTAGGATTCAATTATGGTGTCATTAGGGTCCAGCATCTACCTTCTTTTTGTCTGGTTCTAAAGTATTTTGGCTTCATATTGTTATCCAGTCAGTTTTGGCTTCTTATTGCTATCCAGTCAGCTATGGACAATAGTCTCTATTCAATTTTGTTTATCCACATGCAATGCACACAACTACTTATTTCCACTGCCATTTTGAAATTTTCAGTGGTAAATTTTTTGACTCATATCGATATAGGTTGATTGACATGTATTGTAAGGTAGTTGTTGAATCTGTCGTTTACAAGTTGATGTGTATGACATTTTAGATGACCATAACGTAGCTAGGATTCTCATGTTGTTAGGGTTAAGGTTAGGGACCATGTTTCTGTGTTACTTTTGTTTTCTATTTGTATGCTGCTTAAGTAACATTGATCTATCTTGTGGTATGTGGCCCTTATAACATAGTTCTATCAAGTGCTCATAAGTGTTGTCCAAATTTGATAGCTTATTTAATGAGTTGATGTCAGTACAAGTAGGACTTGCCCCCTCTTCAAGGCATGTAGAGGTAGATTAGTGAGCTTTTATCATTCAGTCCCTTCCTCCCTCTCTCTAAGCAGTTTTCTTGGATCCTCTCAAAGTGGAGGATTTGAAGGGTGCTTCTGATCATCAGAATTCCTACGAGCAAAATGATGATAAAAAAATCATAAGCAGCTAGTTTGTGGACCTTCTAAGCGATAGTGTGTAGTGAGTACCTAATAAGCATGGACTTTAGAGTTATATTTGACCCTTGAGCTTTGCCAACTCAAAATCAAGATTCAAAATCGTCAAGGTGTTGTCCAAATTTTGGCACTTCCCTATAAAGTTAGCAAGGATCCAAACCATGTCTTAATTGAGTAGTCATGTTGTATCTCATCTAAAATTAACTATTCCTACTCCTTGACCCAAGAGGAAAAGTCACTATTTATTTAAGTTCAAGAAAACTGCATTACAATATGTCTAATTATAGAGAAAATCCATTATCTCATTGAGTGACTTGCTTATTGTGATTTGACCTTCAATCTTATGTAGAAATTATGAACAAAGGATCTCCATAACTATGTGTTCACTCCACTACATATGCAACAATTTAGCAAAATAAATTCGACTTAGACAAATAGAAGCAAAATTTACACAAAAGATTGAATGGTGGAGAATATGCTCCAAGATTTAGTGATAAATTCTAAAATAACCCCTATACATCCTAATATCCATACGAGTATCTCATCATTTATCGTCTACTTGTTCTCTTGTGTTGTAATTTGTTGTTTAAATGAGGCAAATGAGCCATCTATTTATACACAACTAATCTTTTAGAGGCATCTAGTAAAACATAATAAAATATATTTGTTGACAGTATTGATTTCCTAAAATACACCTAGAAGGCCACATAACAGGACCACTATGAACCTGGTGGGCTAGCTCTAGTGGTTGAATGATTTGAGCTTCATGCAGAAGGTCTTGGGGTTGATCACTCGGGTTAGAGGCCTTTGTTGTGTGCCTCACTCAATGTCCCTCTCGTGTTAGCTGTCACAATCAACATCAATGGGTTTATATTGGGTATCATCAATGAAATGTGGGGAAATTCCTTGGGGTTTCCTTGCGAGGTTTTCCTTAGAAAAAAGGAGGACCATTGTGGGTCAATAATGACTCAAACAACTTTACGGAGGTGTCATTAAGGTTTACATCAAAAAGCACATCCCCATAAGTTGCCACTTCACTCCACTTTGCAATAGTATGCATCCTAGCAGTCCCCTTAATATTGACTAGGGCATAACACAAATACATCAAGAAGAGGAGAAGGATGGTGACATTACATCACTTCCCCCCTTAATGTTCTCTCATCCCAAGCATAGATCTCAACTTCACGAACCTTTCTCTTGTCAAACATTTGGTGAAGATGTCTATTCATATTGCTTGTTCTTCACTTCTACAAAACTTAAATTCAATAATGCCATCATGCATAAGATCTTTGAAGTAGTGAGCATATAGCTCCACATGTTTAGTCTTCGCATGAAAAATCGGATTCTTTGTTGATTGAATTACACTATGGTTGTCACATCTAATTTCTGCAGCCTTTCTTTTATTAAGACCAAGCTCATATAAGACATTCTTGATCCATATAGCTTCCTTCCCTGCTTCCTTTGTTGTGCTATATACCTCACAAGAAGATAATGAAGTGACATCATGCTTCTTACTTGACCAAGTAACTAGACCTGTACCAAGATGAAACATAAAACCTGCTCTCTACTTTCTGTTACAGCACAAACTAGCATGTGAGATTAAAGTCCAAAAGAACAAGCTAGTGGCTTTACCCTTCAGATCTAGGGTTTCATCAGCTACTCACCTTATGTACTCTACTTGTTTAGTTTGATCTGGTGTGTTAGCTTTAGATCTTTTCTTCTAGGTTAGATCAGGGTCTCGCCCTCTGTCACTTGGTTTTCAGTGGCATAAAGTGAAGAGAGTCTTGATCGGCGTGACAACCGATCTATTCTGGGGATCGAGATTCTCTTAGGTCACCTCTTTAGTTGCCTAGCTCCTCTACCGTCCTGAATAGGATTCATCGCAAAGGGGCAACTACAAGTTGTGTGATAACAGGTCCCTGCATGTGTTTCATCCAATGATCTTGCAAATATCATTTCATGGAATATATTGCCAAGGGTCCAAAAGGAAACTTATTGGAAATATTAGGGAAATACCAGAAAGCATAAACTTGGACCTGAAAAGCTCGGAAATATTGGCAGAAATTGAAGATATTTGCATCACTGGTTTTATCGCTCCATGTTGCCCTCTCTCTACACAAGAGCATTTGGATTGTAGATGCACCTTTTGTCCTGATGTATGACTGCAAATTAGTATATTCACAATCTAACAGCCTGAAGCCTGAACGACTACTGTAAGTCTTGGAAGATAGTCAGGAACGGAAAACCTTGAGGCTAGTTGAAGTCTTGAGGTGCTGCATTTTAAATGCACAATCTGCTTTCGAGCTTGGAAAATTAACCAGTATTGGCATTGAGAAGAGAATTTGGGCTTTGAACTGAGCAATAATTCTGTGCTTCTGTTAGTACATTGTATGTATAACTATATTAAATGAAAACTAGAGCATAAAAGTTGTGGATATAATGGAGTTTCTATGATAGTGTTGTCTGGGCAGTGTCCTTTTGATATTTCTGTATCGAAGCTAATTTAGAAGTCAGAGAAGTGAATATATCTCGGGTTAAACATTTTGTATTTGTTTTAATTGTAACTTGGTGTAAACAGTATCTTCCTTCATGGGACTTAGTTTGGGCAGGGTATAGCATATAACAAGTTCTGAGGCTCCGACTTGGAAAAAACTTGGCCAGCTTGAGACTTGACAAAACTCGGCAAAACTCAGCAAATAAAAATTTAAAATACAGGAAATTTTGTGCAGAAAAATAAGAATGGCAGTGTTGAGCGATTTTTGGGCAGGTTTTGTCGAGTTTTAACTGAGTCTTGGTGTGCTTGATTGCTGGCAAGTTTCAGGGCAAGATTGGTGCCAAGTATCGTTTCAGAGATGACTCAGCAAGACTCACGAATCTTTACTGAGTCCCAATACACTGGTTATACTACAATTACAATATGTAGTATGTCATTTAATGGCCTCTGTTACCTTTATGTATGCGCTCCTGATTATAAATGAGCTAGATAAGAGATGACACATTTAATTATTTTCTGATTTGACATCATTTCCAATGTTTCTACGACACACCTAATATGCTGGTTTGTACCAGTTTAGATTTAGTATCAAATTTACATCATGGTTAAATATTTTGGGTTTGTTGGAAATGATTAGTTGCGTGATTTTGATAGCTGACTTAAGTCACTTAATTCTTAAGCTGTTCAAACACTATATTCTATGTTTAATAAATGTTTTACACAAACATCTCGATGCCCTATAGGAGACATACCTGGAAAGGTAATAGGTTTTTTTATTCATTACTTCGGTAAAGGTGATATGTTTCTTTATTCATTATGTTGGTAATAAGATGTGTATAATACAATATGTATAAGCCTGTTGCTTTGGTCAATTGAATCTTTGTGAGGTTGGAGATAAAACTTGTAACATACTTATATCTACTCTCTTGGATTCATGCACAACGTCAATTCTGTTCCACATGCAATGTTCCATTAATGCATGTCGTCCTTTGCAGACATCGTTCTTTCATAGTCATATGTTACTTTGCATTTCATGATTTCAAAATTGACACATGTTGTACTGTTTGTAGGTCTAGCATGCTTATTATTCAACTGTATTTTAATGCTTCCTTTCAATTCTGCAGTTTTTTTGGATGCCATTTTAATGCTTCCATTCAATTTTACAGTTATTTTGATGCTTTTGTATTGTCTGAAGATGCTATTAGTTTTGAAATTGTGTTGGTTTTGCAGTGCGCATGTTTGGAACAGAAGGCAGAAAAATGGATGGTCCTCAAATTCCTGCAAGTGGCAAGGTTTATGACTATATAATATTTCGAGGAAGTGACATTAAGGTTCTTTCTTACTTATCATTTGTGGCTGAATATATAGGCTGGAATACTATTTAAACTTTAAAGTATTAGTAAGAAGCATTTGAGATCTTTTGACAATCAACATAAATTGATCCTGTTGTTGAATACATCAAATTATATGTAATAGGCCATATATGCGTCTTTGGGCTATTTTTCATTAAATTTTATTCCTTTGACTTAGTTTAAACCTGATGGCTAGGCCTTCTTGTCAGCTTATTTTAGGTCGTATAGGTGTCTTTGTTGCCACTTCATGAGTTTCATATGGTGTCTTTTCTCGTTTCTAAAGGATATATCGGCTGCCAAATTTCTACAGGATTTGCAAGTCAAATCTTCTGCAGCTAAAGAAAAAGATGGACCAGAGCCTCCACATCCTCATAATGATCCTGCCATTATTTCACTTCAGGTAATCTGCACTAATATCAAATATGTATAAGCAATTATATTTCACCAATGGTTCTGTTTTCTGCTACTCCAGATGATGACATGTTGTAACTTGTGTGTATACATTCTTAAGCTCCTTGTATTTATACTTCGACCCATTGTGAAAACATTCATATATCTTGCACCAAATGTGATTTTTTTTTTGCGTGATGATTATATTGAAGCGTTTTTGTCTGGTTATTACCTTTTATGTTGGGCTTAGGATTGGTTTTTTTCCTGTTTGTGGTTATTATCCATGAATATTTTGATAATAGTATCAGAGTAAAATCCAAATTGTCTGTTGTGTCTCTCTAACACAAGTATTTTGCATACTTTGTGTGATCATTCAGAATGAACTTTTCAAAAGTTTATCTTGATTGATTCAGCATTGCTGTTTGTGGATACATTAACGGTGGATTTGACATTGATGGTTCATTAATATATCTTGATTGATTCCAAAACAACAGTTTGTTGATCTATCATGATCAATTTGGCATCAACGGTTTGTGAGTGCTTTAGTGAGACTTAGCATATGGTTACAGATCTTCATTCTTGGAGTTAAATATTGAACAAGTTTCCTACACGAGATCTTTAAAGGAGTTTGTGCACACTCATACCAGTACTAGTTTGACTTTGTTCTAGAGTTCGATGGGTTTCTCATGATTGCATGTGACATGCAATGCTTGGCGCATGCATGCGAAGCAGAGAGCTTCAAAAGGGTAATTACAGATTTCCAAGATTTGTTATCTTGGGAAATTTTCTATTTTTATAAAGTGCATATTTTTGGATACCCTTTTGGAGAAGTGCATGTGTTTCAGCATTGGTGAAGATTGGAGAAAGTAAAAAATTAGGGCAAAACCAAGGTTGCGGGGAAGCATCCTTCCCCCCCTCGCCCCCGCTCCAGAAGCTCGCTCCTGGCTAGAGCGCTGCAGGAGATAACGTAGAGCGCGCTCCCTGTTTCGCTCCCAGGCCAGAGCGAAATGTAGAGCGCGCTCTGAGGGGAGCAAAAAACGCTCCCTGGCTCTGTCCAGGAGCGATGAGGGAGCTATCGGGAGCTATCGTATTGCTCCCGATAGCTCCCTCATTGCTCTCGGGCGCTCTACACAACGCTCTACCACTTAAAAAAATGCTCCCGAAGTCGCTCCACGTAGCTCCCGAATTCGCTCCCGCTGTAGGTTCACGCCCGCGAAAAGGAAATCCGAGGAAGACGGATGGGGTCCACGGGTGGGCTTTGGAGGGAAGGAGTAGGGCTTTGGGGGATAAAGCCCTCCTCTCCATATTCATTTTCACTTTCATTTGCTTGAGAAGAGAATAGAAGAGAAAATAAGAGAAGAGGAGAGGAGAGGAGAAGAGGAGAAGAGAAGGCTGCCATCCTTTCAGATTGAAAAAAGTTGAACTTGTCACTACCATTGGAGAGCCAAAGAGGTAGGGTTTAAAACCTTCCTTGTTGATTTCTTTTGTGTTTGAACTTTGATGTATGTATTTAATCATGACTGTTTGGAATCTAGTCACTAGAATGTACATTGTAGATGTTCCTCTCCTACTCTTTACCATCCTTCCTTCCTCAATCTATTGCAGGCAACGGGTTAAATCTCTAGTTCCATCAAACATGATGATGGGTATGTGGTTTATTTTCTTGGTTCCATTTGTTATTTTGATGATGGTGCTTGGAAACCGGAGGAGGAATGAGGGAGAGGATGAAGAAGTGGGGAGTGGCACATACCGTGGAGAGGAGGAGGAGGAAGAGGAGGAGGAGGAGGAGGAGGAAAACTGAAAGAAAACCAAAGAGGAATCCACACCCTTATGGAAACATGTCACAAAGCAGGGAGGAGGCAGAGGGGGTGGAACCACCAAATTTGGTTGCCCCCATTGTAAAAAGACATACACAGGTTCATATACCCGTGTGAGAAGACATCTATGTGGGCACATGCCATGTGAAGAAAAAAAAACTATAGGAGTTTGTGTTTGCCCACATGTGACATCAACACAAAGAGCCATCTATAAGAAGGAAGAACTTGAAGCACAAAACAAATCAAAAGATTTAAGATGATCAATGGATGACCATGACCATTCTTTCTCACCGAGAACTGGAGGCCCATCCACCCAAGGCAGTGGATTCTCTCCCATGGGGCAGTCACGTGGCAGGACAATATCAGATTTCCTTGACCAAGATGGTAGGGATGATGTGGATTCAAAAGTGTTTCGGTTTCTCTATGCATGTGGCATACCATTCAATGTTCTTCGCTCACCCTATTCGCACGAAATGGTAGAGGCCATCCACACCGCCCCAACAGGATACAAGAGCCCTGGGTATGACAAAGCTAGAACTGTGGGGCTTGACAAGGAAAAAGCCAAGATCCAAAATGCTTTAGGGCAATTCACAAATGCTTGGAATGAATATGGGGTATCAATTGTATCAGATGGTTGGACACATGTAAAAGGCAAGCCATTGATAAATGTGCTTGGTGTGTCTTCTACTGGTGCAATCTTCCTTTCGACCCATGACTACTCAGATAAATTCAACACTGGCATAAACATTGCAGAACTCCTACTCAAAAACATTGAAGATATTGGTCCATACAATGTCATCCAAGTCATTACCGATAATGCTGTTAATTGTAAGGCAGCGGGAGCAATCATTGAAGATAAATACCCCAACATATTTTGGTCCGAGTGTTTGGTTCACACATTGAACCGTCTGATGCATGACATTATTGAGTTGAAGGAAAATAATTACAAATGGATTGGTGAACTGTACAAAATGGGCAAGCACATGATAAGATTTATTACCAACCATAGCAATGCCCATGGCATTTTCCGTTCTCACTCAAAGTTAGAGCTATTGAAGATAGCAAAGACTAGATTTGCTAGCTATTGCCTCACCTTCAGGCACCTTTTGAAGGTAAGAGAGGCATTGGCTAGCATGGTATCAAGTGAATCATGGCAAATCTTGAAAGATAGGGCTACATCCACATCTGACAGGCTTGATTTTCAGGAGGTGGAGACCACCGTTCTTGATGGTCAATTTTGGGCAAGTGTCAAGTTTGTTTTGCAGTTCACAAAGCCCATTTATTACATGATTCGGTTTGCAGATACAGATAAGCCGGTGATTGGGGAGGTGTATGAGCAAATGGATAGCATGTTGGGCCAAATTAAAGATATTGTTGAATCAAAAGATCCCATCCTGTATGACCATATTCACAAACATGTGGTCAAAAGGTGGGAACATCTCAACGTTCCACTGCATGCCTTAGCATATGTATTAACACCAAAATATTATTCTCCATCTTGGTTGGCCAAACCAACACCTGGGGGTGGGACTAGGAGAAAGCCCCACACAGATCCAGAGGTACAGGTTGGGTACATGGCTGCTATAGACAAGCTGGTCCCTGATGAAGAAGATTGTGCCTTACTGTGTAGTGAATTAAGCAAATACCTCAGTGAAATTGGTCCGTTTGGTACTTTGCATGCTAGAACAAAACCAACCATCAGTATGGAAGCTTCATAGCAATGCATTTCACCTTAATTACCTTAATTTTTTTTCCCTCTCTCTCTTGCGTAGAGCTTTTCACCTGTTTCTCTAAAGCTTTGCTTGATTCATTAGTGCCAGATCCTTCATTCTTGTTTTTCAATGCTCATACTATTTTCTTCTTTATTTTTTTCCCTCCTATTATTCCTTAGCCAATTCGATTTTCTCTTTCTCCTCCTTACTTTGTGAAAGGTTTCTTGGGCCATCGCAGAGTTAATGAAAGATTCCTGTCTCCTATTTTTTTCCATTTTAGGGTGGTTTGCAATCAAGTGACCTGCTTCCAGGCATTCCTTGCTCTTTAAGGCCAGGTTTTCAAAATCTATCTGCTGAAAACATCCATATTCAACTCATTCTAAGATTGTCTTATCTGGAAGACTTTACTTAAAATCTATTTCTACTCACATTATAGTGTAGGTGTAAAGTCTACTTTCTCTACTTTTATCATTGCTGACACACTTCCCCAGGGTGTTATTAATTTGTTGCATAACCTTCCATAAATGAATGGGGAGATTTTGAAGTCTTTCCCAAACTGGAGTGGATGTTTTCAATCATGGTCACTTGGTTAAATTTTTGGAAACCATGGAGTCATAAAGAGGCCAGCTCTGTCCCAAAATGGGGACCTCCCTCTATGACTTGTTTTTTTGTCTTCAATGCTATCAAGATAGATTGAAAAAACCTGGAGTGCAGAAGCTTACCGTAAAGTCAGAAGTCCAATTATCATATAGCTAGTTGATTAAAGATATTAAACTCAGTCAAATCCCTTATCCTACAAATCAAGCATCCTCCTTGTAGGACTCCATATTTTTCAGGATTGATTCCACCATTATTTAATATTTTCATGACTGGGATGCTTACAGATATTTAGACTATACATCTCCCTCTAGGATAATATCTCTTAGTTTGCAACATTAGAGGATGTCTGCACCACATCCTTAAAAGATTGGGGATTGTTGTTTACAGTTTTTTAGGTAGGAGAGTGGGTGTTCTGCTCAAGTCTCAGGCACAACCATGCTCATGCTGGCAATGCAAGCTCTAGGAATGTTTTGAATCTGCATCCAACTTTACCCGTACAACTGGGTGAGCATTGACATATTTTTGCTTGGACATGAATGGGTCTGTCATGCTGCTAGGAGGCAGAGTCAGAGATTAATGTGGGTACACTGAACCTGCAAAGATAGTAGGTTTTTGTTTGGTCACTTCCTTATGGGATGGCTTTGTGGGGATGCTTGCAGTTCTGCCGAAAGACAAGGACAGAGGGTGACATAGGATTTGGGGAGATCCTTAATTAATAAGCTTTTCCCCTTCCTCTGTTGGTTGAGCAATGGCTCTTGGAGTAGTCGCTGCTGCTGGATTGTAGTTGTACTCGTTGGAGAAGTTGTAGCAGATGTTTGTTCTCTATGACACCTAGATGATTTCTTACAGGCTATTACCAACTATTTTGTACAATAGTTGAACCTCCATTGAGCCGCCAGTGTTGGAACACTATCAGTGTTCACTTCCAGAGTATCAGGGGTTCAGATTTGCAATAATTAGCCAATTTTGACTAGCTAGTTTTATTTTTTAGTCAAAATGACCATGGCCCCATGGGGTTTGTAATAAGTGTGCTAGTAGGATTTTTGAGTGGCTCGGTCCCCCATGACTTGGTTATCAACTAAGGTATTCCAGGGAGTTTTTTCCCTTGTCAATTATGCTTTGCCTATAGCCGAGTCATAATCGACGAGGTTTACTCCCGCTTCCTCCAAAGCTGGAATGCCCGATTTTGAAAATTGAGCCTTGGGGGGTTATTAGAGCCCAACTGATGTGTATAAGCCTACTAGACACCATGTATGTCTTAGATGGTCATTTTATAGGGTCCTCGTCCAATAAAAACACTGTTTGAAAATTTTTTACTGGACGCGTGGGTTCGAGTTTTAATTATTTTTCCAAATATTTAATTGGAAAAATCTAATTTGTAATATGTCAGTCATCCGGGGTCAGAATTCAGAGTTTGAAGGCTTGAATCATAAGCCAAAAATCATACATGACCCCTAGACCAGCTAATCCTAAGTTTATGATGTCAATTCAGCCTCATAATTAATAATTTCTCAGAAAAACTCATTTACAGAGAAATTATTAATTAAAATATTAAAAATGAATATTTTGGAGATAATCCAAATCTCTCCAAAATAATCCAAATTGATTAAAATAAAAAGGCTAATTGACATGGCACAAGGCATTGATGAAGTTTCCAATCATCTCAGTCATCATTCAGTTAACTATCCAGTCACCAACAGTCAATCTCCTCAAGCAAACTCGCCCTCCTTCATGAGATTCACGTTTCAGTGTGTTGTCAATGGGTTTATGGATGGTTGAAAATGCATTAACTCCTTTGGTAGGTGCCTAAGCCACCTCACAGGCTTGGCTCCCTATGATCATGAGTTAGCATTTATTAACCAAAGATTTGAATCTCCTTGAAGGATCACGCATACCTCTTTTAGCTCACGCATATCTTCCTTGAGATCATGTGTATTGCAAGGTGGAGAGGTTTTATTGGAAGGAGATGTCTCCAAAGCTTGAGTGGGGGGCGCCTTGCGTAGGTGGAGGCCACCTCCCCACTCCCCATTGAATGTAAACTCGAGTTGATGGTGGATCTACACTCCAAGCCCTAGTTTTTTATTGGAATTCGAGTTTGTGACTTGTGCTATTGGCTTCTCTTGTGCCAATTCGAAATTGGGCTCTAAAGCTCTTGTATTTTTGTATAAATAGAGGTGCAAGGCACTCTATTCTTCATGGATCCTTTGGGAAAACTTACTCTACCAGATTGTAACTGTGTTCTAGCTATTGCTATTTTGGAATAAAAGGAGACTTTGGAGGTCTACATGGTGTGCCATTGTTTTTATGAGGAATGATCTACAAACCCTGAGGTGATATTGTGCTTTTGCATTTGTTTACAAATTATGATTCTTAATCTTGCTTAGCTTAGAATTCTTTGTTAAGAACATAGGATGGGTATTTGATGGTCCAACTTACCCGTTGATATTAGGCTTGATGCAATATAGGAGTACAAACTGTAGTCGGTTCTTACTTATGTACTTCTTATTTCATTTTGTTTGATATACTAAGCATGATCTAAGTTTTGTCTTGTAAGTGGTGCATATGTGCAGATCTTAAAGGATAGAGTGGAGGTTTGAACTTGGGTGTCTCTTCCTCCCTCCATCAAAGATTTTCTCTAACAAATTTTTCATTTCAGGGTCTCCTAAAAGTCTATCTTCAAATCTCAGTTGGGCATAAGAGATCAAGTTCGAAGTTTCATCCATTAAAAGAAATCTTCAAATCTTTGTCACTGGTTACATTGAGAAGCCTAGATTAAATTTTTCCTACCTTTGGCCTCTCTCTTTCATTCCATTCGCTTGCATCTCCATTTCCACCTTTTGCATTCACATCCTTGCCTTCATCTCCAAGCCATTTGCTCATTCTAGGCCTTTGTTGGCACCCTTCTCCATTGCATTCGCTGCCCCTTTTCGGTCATCTCAGTCCTCTCTGGTTTTCAGTCCATACCTCACTGTTCACTGCCTTAAAAAACTCAGTCCATACCTTACTGTTCACTGCCCTAAAAACAGTGACCAGCAGGCTCCCTCTAGCTGCTCCATTTCACCTTTTTGCATTTACTTTCTCCCTAGCCTTCCACTCCATTCGCTTTTCTCTGTCCCATCTCCAAAACCTCCTCTCCAAGGCTAGCTTTTGCTCATACATAAAGTCTCTTAAAAAATACTTAAAAGTTTGTAATCTTTTGTTAGTAGTTAGTTTTTTCATTTTTGTTTCAAAATAGATCTCACTACTTGTTTAGAATAGTTCCATTATTCGCAATTGATTAGATCTTACTTGCATTCTTAGAGTAGATCTCTTTTAGTTTTGATTAATAGTTAGATCTTAGTTTCTTTTTACTTTGCATTTCATTTTGATAACTAGGTCTTGCATTGCAATTTTATAGTTTGCATTTTGCACATCAGATTTTATTTTACAAGCCTAAGTTCAAAATAGTTTCAAGTATCATCTTTGATTCTGATTAATGCTAAAGGGTGCTTGTAGTTTGAGTCTTTGTTGTGTATAGGTGCGAAACAAAAAACAAAATTCAAGAGAAGACTTGAAGTGAAGAAGAAGAAGGACAAAACAAAGTGAAGAAGATAACCATTGCAAAAAACCAAGAAGGAGCTTGAAACCAAGCCTCAACCAAGCCTTAACACTCTCCTTTTTTATTGTAAAAGCTCTTAAGAGCATTTCAAAGTTACTTCTACTATCTTCATTTCTCATTTAAAGGTTGAAAATCCAAAATATTGTGCTTGTTCAATAAAGAGTTTCATAAGTGGGGTTTTTAATTCCCCACACCCAACTTCCCCTATTTGGGGAAGCCTTGTAGTGTCATTGTGTGTTTGCTTGCTTGATTTAGCTTAATTTACTTTTGCAAGTAGCTTAGTTTCATTTTTGTTGTAGAACACTAATTGCTAGATTAGTTCATTTTTGCAAAGTAGTATATTAGTTGCTAAAGCATTGTTTTATCTTTTATTTTGGGCTATTATTTGGTTTCTTTGTTCACAATCTGCTTGACTTTTAAAAAGAACCAAAGACTCTTGAACTTGTCATAATACAAGTCAAGAGCACTCTCTATCGGAGAGCATAAGCACTACATTTTCCTTGCATTAAGCATATAGATTAGTTAAAGTCTCTTGAACTTCTGTCATAAGACGAAGTCAAGAGCACTCTCTGTCGAAGAGTTTTACTGTGTGCTCTAAGTTAAAACACTTCAAACTCACATCCCCTTTAAAATTTATTTTGTTGCTTTCCACCACCAAGTATGCTTTGCCTTCCCTAAGGGGTTGGATTACTCAGAACGGTGATTGGATTTGTTAATCTTATAAGTGATAACCATAATAAAATTTTCACCCCATAACCAACGAATCGGCGTTATTTCGAGAAATACTCAGGTAGTGGGCAAATTCCAAGTGTGGGCACCGGGCTACCTAATCTGAACACTCGCTGGTTAAATTCTCTGAACACCTAGCTTGTGAGCCAGACAGGTATGTCATGTCTTCGAACGGAGCCACTGAAGGTATACTTTTCCGGTTGGATTCATACCTTGCTTCTTCTTAGCCTTAATAATCAAGAACATCTAAAATACTTCAAAATTTACCAAGAACAATTTCAAAACGATCTCACGAACACTATATTTGACTTACACTTTTCAGCATCCCAAGCACCATTTTGACTCCATAAGGCACTGGTCTTTGAAACGTACATTGTATCACCTTAATCTGGACCATATGTCCTTGTCATTTGCTTAAGTTTACCTTGTAGATGTTTATTTAAATTTCAAGTCATCATATATTGTTCATCTTGTAATCGTATTTTGTAATTGCAACGTGGATTGCATATTTTACAGTGTTCTCATCACAAAAAAACTCCTAAGCAACACCCATCCACATCATTCCATCACTTAAAAACATTTAAAAACAAGAGCCATAGAAAACTCTTTGTTAGGGACAACCCCCCTTGGCTTTGTTAGGAGTTAGCCTAAACAGAGGAGCTGGGATTCAAGTGACAGTACCTGGCTCATTGCTTGCCCCCAAGGCCACATTTCTCCCACTTGTAGTGAGGAGACGGCTTTCGAAAGATTTCTGCTGTTGGTGTGCATCTCGGCGGACAACACAGGCCATTTGAGCATATTCTGTTGGTTGTCACTGACTGTAAACTTGACTTGCAGTTAATTTATGATAGCTTACATTCTCTCCAAAGACATGAACAGACAGTTTGCATTGTCCATCCTTGTAAAATAAGACCTCTTCAAGGCACCAATACACAGTTGAACTTCAGTAATGGAAACCACCCACAACAAATGGGTAAAACCAAACTGAACAAACTGAATTGTGGAATATCTGTGCAATCAAAATAAAATTATATGGAGAATCAACACCAAATTCCAAGATCTTTAAATTTGGAAATAAAGGTAAAACAAAAAAGGTAGCGACGTAGAGCTACATTTAATGGTGACCCTACACCACTTCATTTAGGGGAAATCACAAATTTCAAATCAGAGTTAGCAATCCATTTGCATCCACGATGAGGATCTTCAGAAACGATATAGATTCTCTTATTGTTGGAGCCCAAGCATATATGGTGGTGCTCCCTTGCCTATGTAGGGAAGGGCAGGTTGCCTACCCAGACTTTGCCTTGATGTAAATTTGTATAATGCACTCTTTTTTGTTCATTCATAAAATACAAGATGTATTTCTCTTCACCCCCAAAACATCATCAAATGGGTTAATGTTTCTTGAATCTCGAAGAAAATTTCTCCCTTCTATACTATGCACTCATCATAGGCGGCGGTGAGGTTATTTACTTGCCTTTTACTTTATCTCCTGTGGTAAGACAATGAAAGAGACACAGAATTTTAGATCATTTTTTCTTTTGTTATTTTTAGAAATAATAGTCATGCATGTATGCTAATTCACACCTTTTCATGGGTATTTTGGAACATTTTTTCAGCTCATTATTTTTGTGTTTAGTTCATTTATATTTTTGTGCACTGTGAAGGAACCTCTGCACCAAACATGTATCTTTGAAATTTAAGCTCAAATTGAAATTTATATAGGTTGCTATGGCAACTATATAAGTTGAAAATGGTTTGTGGTTTTTGCTAGTATGTGAGGCCACACACAAGAAACATGTTTACCTTTTATGCTTTTAGAAACTTTAAAAGCAAATTTGGTATTGCAGAGGTTCACGAGGTCTGGCTGTACATGGCCATTCTGTATTGGTTGGTTTACAGTAAGTGGGGCCTAACTAGGCAGTGATGACATTATCTTGGTGCTTGAATATGGTTGTATCATGTGCATTTTACAAATTGCAAACTTACGGAAAGTTTAATATAAAACTGCTTAATGGTGTTCACTGTAAGTCTGTGGTCTGTTGAAATCTTTCTAGTAATAAACTTACAGTGTTATTATGAGTAGTCACAGCATTCGTGTTTATATGACAACCATTTAATGTCTGGTATCTTGTCATTTTAACTGAATTTGTATACCTTTTAGTTTTTGGAAAGATTTTTCTGAGTAGAATAAAGTTGGTTCAGACGTTCTTGACATTATATCTGATGTCTTCTGTTCTTTCCACAGTCTCATCGTTCACAAGTAGCCTCTGTGTCACCCCGGTTTGTACCCCCTGCAGCAGTTCCTATAACAGACTTAAGGTCTCCATACAATGGATTGCAGCCTTCAGCATTCCAAAACAACCTCCCTCTGATGTATCAACCTCCAGTAGGTTTGGGAACATGGGGAGTACCTCCTTCTGAGAATGCAAATGGAGCAGGATTGGATTTGCCATCCATGTACTGGCAAGGATACTATCAAACTCCTGGGCAACATTCTCAACTCCAGCAGCAATCATTGCCATCTCAAATTCTACTGAATATTCCTCCAATCCCACCTGCACAAGAACAGAAGCACCCAGCTGCTGCATCACCTTTTTCATTGGGTTTGCTTTTACCAGCGTCACTTGCCACTTCTCAAACAAACAATCTGAGCATCAATAGAGTATCATGTCCTCTTTCAACATCAACACTGACAACATCAGAGGGGGTTTCAAATGTTTCTCTTCCCTTCCCTTTGGATGTATACAGTGCCTCAACCTTTTCTAGTTGTGCTGCACCATCTTTAGTAAATATATCTTCTTCGACTGGACCTGAAGGTGACTCTGAATGGATAAATAGACAGTTTAATTTTGCACAACAGCAAACTCAAACTATAAGGTCTGGCACTGCAGCATCTTCAGTTGATAGTGCAACACAAGCAACAACCACAGATGGAGACACTCAAGCAGTGCATTTGCCTCACACTTCTATGGAAAAACCAAAGGTGGAAATAGAAGTTAGTGATTCCACCAATGATCCAACTATGCCGCACTTTAATGAGAGGAATTATCAACAGCATCAGAAATCATCGAAGGCACTGCTGCCATTTCCAACGTCAACAGTTCCCGAGAAGAAAACTGACCAGGTTTGAGGCAATGAGACATCTTTGTTTGACATTCTAGTTTTTGGTTTTATGTGATGCACTTCATTATTACATTGAATTTCAGAAACTCAATGAAATTCTGTTCTTTTCATAGGACTCATTGTTTCAGAAGCTCAAAGTGAAAGAATTTCTGTTCTTTTCATGGGAATAATTATAAGAGAAAACAAAGTAATTTTCAGCGACTGAGGCACCATGTGTCTCCAGGATAATGCAGCTGCTGGAAAATTAAATTTTGGTTGGCAAGGACAAGGACGACAACGGGGGCGAGGAAGAGGGAGATGGAGAGCTAGAGGGAAAGGTCTAGGAAGCACTGACAGGGGTCACATTGTAAGCAGTTGCATCCAATTGTCAACATTTGATATTTTCATTTCACTTTTCATGTAATCTTTTGACTCGAAATGAGATTAATTTTGATTATATTGGTTTGTTTTGGCACAATTATTTCTTCCACATTTTTTCTAATGTGCTCTGCTCTTTTACATTCTTTTAGGTTGAAATGTTCTTGAATTTTTTTCGGATAGTATCTGCATTTATTAATTTTAGTTTGTAATAGTCTAAGTTCTAATGTCATTTGAGATTGAAGTTTGATCAACACACCAGCTATACTCATATCTAGACTTCACGTTATATGTAATGTGCAATTTGTTTTCCTCCTGATTGCTAGGCAACAAGCTTTGAACATAAAGTAGAGGTGTTCTTTACTTCTTTTCAGTTTTATAGCTTCTCTAATATTGCCACATAATTTTCTCAGAATTTTACTTCTGCTTGATAATTCATGTATCGAAAATTTCCTATATTTTTCATTGCTAACATTGGTATTATTTTTCAGAGTATTAACATTCGAATACTAGGATTTGAATGTTTAATAAATTTACTTAAGTGTATAATATTAGTCACATTATGTAGAGTGGTGAACTAGATTAATAAGTGTCATTAGTGATAATATTTAGGTTAGATAGGTATCACAGACTACCTCAACAGTGGTTACATGCTCCTAGGGCCAAGTATACAACCTCCAAATGCCTATTGCTCCTCCAAAGTGATTACTCCACACATGCCAAGTGGTCATCCTCCTCATCAAGTGTACCCTTGTAAAAGATGCCAAATATGCCACATGTGGCAACTACCACATCAAGAAGTGCACCTCCTTAGTACTGATCCCAATGAAAGCATACACCCAATCTCAGCTCTTCAAATGTCAAGCAAAAATAAACAAAGGGGCTAGGAGATCACAAGCACCTCACATCCCATGAAGTAGGTGAATACACTTGGAGCAACCAAAAGCTAACAGAATAAATATGAACAATACCTTGTATTCTAATCATCAACGTGTTCATACTTTTATCAACTAATCAATATATATGGTTACCTGAATTCTCATTCATACTCACAAGTAACAGTGGTAAGGCCCGTTGCAGAGCATATGGCATTGACCCATGGAGATTAGGTATGTATGGTAGATTTGAAGGTTGTCCATTTGACCTTCCCTATACATGCAAGACTGTTAATTGCACTACCAATACATTTAACACAATTCTTTTATTGACTAATGATGCATTGCATGCTAAGTTGCTAACATATATATCTAACATCCATTGGGTATGTGTTATGACTAAGAAAAGACACCGATCTCCAAAGACATGCTAACCTACATTTTACACCAATTGTTTGAGTACATTGTGTTGGATGTATGGAGAATTTCATAATCTAATGCTTTGTGGCTCTAAGCTTGTTATTAAACAACATACCAAAGCTAATAGCTTGTAAAAATATTGGACAGATAAAAAGGGTGGCAATTAGCAATAAGTGAATCACTTTGTATTATTGTAACATCTCGCTGACCATATTACATTATCATGATTTTCCGTAGTGACAAATAAGGCAGGAGTGAGCTTCTTTAGTTCTTATTCTTCTTGAGATCCCAGGGACCTCAGTTGCTTGGGGCACATCAGTTGCTTATTTGTTGGGACCTGTTGTGCTATGTGAATGAATGCCTCATTCTGTTACATCTTATTAGATGCTTGAAATATTTTGTTTTGATTAACCCTTGATCAATGTTGTCACGTCTTATTTTGTCAAGAAGCAGAGCAGGCAAGAATTCTTGGAGGATTTTGATTTCGCTACCATGAATGAGAAGTTTAAGAAGGAGGAAGTCTGGGGGGAGCTTGGCAACGTAGACAAGGCTGCAGATTCTGTCCATGCAGAGAGGATTGCTCAAGACAGAGGATCAGAAATGTCTCCAAGCAAAGCTTCTGTAAATTTGTCTAGAAAGGTTAAGGTAAGAATTTGAATAAAATGCAGGTAAATGCTTCAGGTGTGTAGCATAATTTTGCCTTCATCAAGTATTTTCCATGGACATGCATTCCATTCTAGAAGCAATGAAATGAAAGCTTTTCCATCTCTCTCATAGACTGTTATGCCTTTTCCAGCCAATATATGTCAAAGATGATTTCTTTGATTCTCTCTCATGTGATGCCCTTGATCGCAAAGGAGGTCGGGTTGAGCATATTAAGTATTCAGAGCAGAGAAAGCTTGATAGTGAGGTTAGTAGATGACATCAAGAATGCTCTTGGGCAGTTGCCAATACTGAATTTGTTTTCTCTTCACCAAGTGGGCGATTCTAATGAATATGAGAGTGGTTTTTCTTGCAGACCTTTGGGAGCTTATCTCTTAGATCACGCGGGCGAGGTGGCCGTAGACATGGAAGTTTTAAGCACCGGTATCCATTTGATTACAACATCCATAGGGGAGGAAACCATTCTAGTGAGAGAAAGGATAAAAATGAGTATAATGGCAGGGCTTGTGTACCTTCTTTAAGTGAGAGCGGACAATGGGAAGGTTATCAATGATAAAAGTGTGCTATGTGATGGTTTAATTCCAAGGATTGACATGTTACATGGAATTCTTAGCAGTCTGTAATCCATTCCTCAAGCTGATCAAGACTGGTATTATAAAAATATCTACAGCATGTCAGTCATTACAGCCTGAGCATCTAATGCTATCATGTTCAGGCACACATAATTCTTTGTTGGTTGTTACTTGTATTTATAGAAAGAAAAAAAACCTTGCTTTATAGATCTCAATTGAGAGGATTATATTTAATTTATTGCAATAATGAAAATGCATGATGATGACATCAATTAAATGGAAATGTAAGTGTATGCAGAAGTCCTTTGCAAGAACTACTTCATGGAATGTATACTGTGGGGAAACAAATGGGAAAATACAAGATTCATCATAATTGATTGTTTATGGTCTCTTTTTTATTTTTATTTTTTCAATTTATTTATTGGACGGTAACAGATAGGGATTGTATTAAAAAAGCTGAGGCAAAGCCAAACAGTTGGAGCAAAATAAAAAACTAGACCAAGGCCATGAGTTCAAAATGATGGACTGATCCATGTTCTGCCCTAAAGGCCTAATCATCCAAAAAAACCCTATTCTATCTTTGCAAGTATATTTATATTTCCTCACAAATTGTTGAAGCAAACATACAACCCGAAAAAACATAAAAAAACATATATAAAAGAAGAACTAAACACTAAGCCTCTGATGGGTTTCTTGTACCCAGTGCTTTACAGCTTTTTGTTCCGAGTCTCTGCTCTTCTGATCCTTGCAACTAGCTTTGGAAAAAAGTACTGCCATGATCCAGTTCCAGTTTGGGAGAGACAAGGGGACCCCAGAGGCCCTGGAGGAGTCCACTGCTGGAGAAGAATCTGCATTTGAAGGAGGGTTTATCACACTACTTAGGATATCCGGATGACCCACTACATTTTTCACTCACCGCTTCACTGAATCGATTTGAACAGAGGACTCCAAATTCCTACTTCTTTACTATAAACGCATCTACTTCTTTCTGCCAATTCCTCAGCTCTACAACATGACTGGCTGTATATATTGCACAATTGTCTCTTGCTAGACTATTTTGCTGGTTTCTCTGTTTGAATTATGCTTGCCATCACTCCCTCTTGATCCTTGCATTAATAATTCTGCACTGGGCGTCTCCAATGTCCTTCATACGATGCTTGACACCTTTCCTGAAAACCCCCATCTCACACAGGACGCAGCATCCTTTACTGCAATGACACTGAGCCATCCTCCTTACGAACAAAGGAACCAAGTAAGATCTGAAACTAGACCTAGACAAGTCCAAGGCTAAACCAGGGATTACAGAGATGCAATTCCCTAGAGAAGCAAGAAGCCATGGCTTAGAAGGAGAGAAGACCCTTCCAAAACCTAGAAGAGCCAAAGACAAAAGAAGAGCTGAAACTGAAACCAAGAATACCAAACTTCTAGAATGAACCAAGACAGGCACTTGGCTCGACTAAAGAACCTACATTGATGCCACAGCTGTAGCTCCATGGAATTCTTTAATCCCTGCACAAACATGATTTAAGGAGCTATGAGAGGCCGGCAGTTCATAAAAGCGTGTATTTTCATGGAGGGAACAAATACCAAGTCACTTGCACTATATCTCATCATATATTACAATAACACTTATAGGGGTAGGAGAAAGGATGGACCCCCCATTTATAATACTTACCCCAAGCTTTAGACCAACTCCCAGGTTTGCATGGTGATCAGCAAGAGATTTTGGTGCCACAGCACATGGAGGAGTTCAAACTTACCATAGCTCTGCATTTCCAATAGAATTATTTTTACTACATGAGCTAGAAGAGGCTGTCTAATAAGAGGAGAATTGAATTGGACTGCTCATATAACAACCAATGAGTCTCCGACCACCAAGATTTCCTTTGCCACTTGAGTTTTTAGAAGAATACCTTTGTAGAGTGCTAGAGCCTCTGCTTCATTATTTGTATCTTTTCCAATCCCTCATGCAAATATGACTTCTTGATTTCCTCCAGAGCCCAAGATGACTATCCCACACCTGCCCCCCATGGCTGTTTAATCTTGAAGAAATACCGACATATAATTGAAAAAGCTATAGCTATCATCTAGAGTGTTTATTGAACAATCCCGTAGGAAGGCTTCAGGGATTTAAACCGTCTTATTTTCTGATTTGTGGCTTTGCAAAGAATAGAATCTGAGATTCCTGGGAGTTAGTCTTAACTGAGTTGTAATGATATCAAGGATTTAACAACCTCAATTACATGGCACTATGGAATGTCAATCAATATCTAAATGAATTGGGATTAGTATGCCAGAAATCCTGTATACTCCATAGTCAGGCCTTTTTCAGAAACACTGGAAGATGAAAAATGCGAATAACACATGCCAAGAAAATTTAAAAATTAAAGATAGTGCCATGTTTCATTCAAATATTTTTATTACTTTCTTGTTTTGTGCAAGAAATCAACCACAATTTTCTGCTGAATTCATGTTTTTTCTTTGGTGGGTGGGTGAGAAACTAATATGAGATTTTGTAAGTTTTTCAGGTATGTCAACTGTAATTTTCACCTTACAAAAACTAGTACACAAGTTTGAGCATTAAATATGACATTGAGGCTTCTTTAAAATGTGGAGTCTAGCAATTAGTATATATCATTTTTATTATAACATGTTTATTAAGTTCGAGCCTAACATACTGGACATGTTGATTTAGGGCCAAGTGTCCCGTGCCATTGTATCCGACATGGACATGATGATGACACGTGTTGGACACATGTTTTGACCGTGTCCTTTTTCGGGACATGGTCAAAACACATGCCCGACACTGCCAAGACCGTGTCCCGACCTATGTAGACAGTGTCTCGAAAACAAGACACGTAATCCATGGAAAAGAGGCCCGTGACTTCATAAAAGATGCTTTCTCCCTCATTTTTTTCATTTGCAAGTGAGTCTTAAGCCTTGAGAGTGGTTTTTTTTGCAAGTGAAGAGCATTTGAAGGTTTTCCAAGGGATTGCAAGTGACTTGAGGGTAGATTTCATTGGGAGCATTGCAAGTTTACCATCAAGCAACAAGAAGAATGTCTCAATCAACAAGGGCAGCTGGTAAAGGGCAAAGGAAAGGGAGCAATACCCCAGCTTGTGTCTCCCCTTCTCCTCTTCATCCAAGCTTAAGTTCATCTACCCTTGCTAGTGCTCCATCTGTTGTTAGTGGAGCTCAAGCTGCATATAACCCTGTATTAGCAAGACAACAAGTCCAAGAGAAGAAATATCCTTTGTGGAAGCATGTGACAAGGAAATCGGGGCTTGGAGCAAAGCTGGGTGGGGGAGGGATTGTGATTTGGACTTGTAATTTCTGCAAGAATGAGTTCATGAGCACTTGTTATCAGGTTAAGGGCCATTTGTTGGGCCTTCCTTGTGGGCTTGCTGCATGTAAAGTAGTGAGTGTTACCCAACGAAGGGAGATGGAAAGGGAGGATCATGTTGGCTTGGGGAAGGTAGCAACAACAAGAAAGAAACAAAAAAATGAGGATCTTTTTCCATTCTTGAGAAAACCCTCTAGAACTAGGCCTCCACCTAGCATAGATGGGAGTGAGGTTGATATTCAACCAATAAGAAAGATTCCAACTCCAAGTGGTCCAATGGACAAGATTTTTCAACAAGAGGCAGGAGATGAGATGGACCTTACCATTGCATTTTTTCTATCTCAACTTCATTTCATTCAATGTTGCACGGTCACCATTGCTTATTGAGATGTGTCGAGGTCTAGTTGACCGAGATCCAATTGGTTATGTGCCTCCTGGTTTAGAGAAGCTTAGAATCACATTGTTGATTAAGGCAAGGAAGGAGGTGGATAAACCTTGGAGCTAATTAAATCACATGGCCCTCATCTGGTGTCAATATAGTTTCTGATGGATCGACAGATGCAACACACCATTCACTCATCAATTTCATGGTGTCTTCCCTAAATGGACCAGTGTTCTTGAAAGCGATGGATGCTCTTGCGAAATACAAGGACGCACAATATATGTGTGAGTTGTTCATCAAAGTTATTGAAGATGTGGTGTTCATTCTTGTGTACAAATCATCACACCTATTTGCAAGGTTGTCGACATGATTGTGGAAGCTAAATATCCATAGATATTTTGGACACCTTGCATTGTTCATTCTTTGAATTCAACACAAGATTCATCTAGGGGAAAGATCATTTTATAGATTTGAGATGTAGACTCATTTATACTTGCGTTTATTGCTCTTACATGTATTTTGGACACCTTGCGTTGTTCATTTTTTGAATTTAGCACTCAAATCTATTAATTCAGATGTGATATGGATTGACAATCTTATTGATGATGAACACCATATTTGTAATTTTGTACAAAACCACACCAATGCCCTCACAATATACAAAGAGTACACACATCTATCATTGTTGAAGATTATTGATACTCTATTTGCTTCCTCATTCTTCATGCTTAAGAGGTTGAGAGGTCAAAACAACTCTTGGGTCCATGGTTATTTTAGATTTCCAGTCTTTTTGGAGAAAGACAAATCAAAATGCTTCAAAAAAGGCAAAGGACATAGTGTTAGATGATGGTTGGTGGGAGAGGGTAGATCTTACCATTAAGATCATGGAACCAATGATTTCTTTGTTGTGGTTTGTAGACATGGACCAACCTATCTTAGCAAATGTTTATGAGGAGTGAATTTCCATGAAGACCATTGTTATGGAGAATGAGTGTCTCGAGTATGAGACATCGACAAAGAACTTATGGTCCACTATACATGATATTCTTATTGTCGGCTGGAATACGAATTGCACACCTTTGCATTGCTTGGCCCACTCATTGAATCCCAAGTTCTACAGTCATGAATGGATCAATGGTGGGCCCTCACACAGAGTCTCTCCTCACATGGATGGAGAGATTTCATAAGGGAGGAAGATAACATTTAGACGATTATATCATGATAGAGAATCACTTGATGAGGTGGAGGAGGGATTTGTAGAGTTTCAACTGCCAGTGAGAGATTTAGAGGCTATGATGTGGTCGGAGATAGGGGGGTTAAGAAACCCTATGCTTGGTGGGAAACTCATGGGGCAGCATGCCCTATTCTACTGAAGTCATTCTTGAGGACCATCTCTTAAGTTACTTCATTGTTTAGTTGTGAGAGGAATTGGAGCACATATGGGAACTTGTACAGTTTGAGGAAGAGCAGGCTTGAGTAGTCAAGGGCAGAGATGATGGTGTATGTGCACACCAACCTTCAGGCTTATTTACAGGCAGAGAGAGGAGTGGGTGAAGGGAAAGACAAAGATATGGGATGTGTTTCTTGATGATATGAGTTTGGACAACAGTGTTGAGTTGGCATTAGCCAACATGGATCTTAATGATCTAGTGCTAGAGCTGATCACTTTTGATGATGGTGATCCTCTGGAGGAGTCATCCTCCACACCAACAGATGCAGATCCTGGGATGGGCAGAGAGGTGGAGGACGGTGAAGAAGAGAGTAGTGATGATTTTGTTGATTCAGACATGGAGGAGGACTACTGACAATCACATATGGGATTCTTTCATCTTGATCTACCCCTTTTTGTATTTTCCAGTGGCATTTCAACATCATGTCATACATTTTGATTTTGGTGACTTAATGAGAAATTTTATGAGTCTATGATTCCATCATTGACATATACATTGTGATTTGTGAATGTGTAATGTATATTAATTCTAATTTCTATTGAATATTTGTAAATATTCTAGTTTCTAAAAAAATGGATATATATATATATATATATATATATAATATGTCTTGATTCTGAGGATCGTTGTGTCTATGTCAGATACTCGTATTTCTGTGTCCTCCATGTCCCGTGTCCTCGTGTCAGGTGACTTAGGTTCGAGCAAAGTATATCATACTTTTTAAAGTCATGGATATTGTACGTGAGAGTTATGTTACGGTTACAATGATTTATGTATTGTTTGGTATAAACCAACAACATGGCATATACTGGTTTATTATGGTTGCAATAAATTGTAATCTATTTTAATGATCTTGCTACATTAGCTGATGTGGAAAGTAAAACATGACCAAAGTATTATTTATGCTGTTAACCATTGTGGCTTTCAAATTTTGTGCAACACTTTATTTCTGTAACACCCTCTATTTTGATTAAAGAGTTAAACAACATTAAGACCTATCTAATATTTCTTTGCTTATTATTTGTTGGACTCAACTCACCCGAGAAAACTATATGCGGCAATTATGTTTTTAGTTATCATTTATCTTATTAATGATGATAGTCGTGTGATTTACTTTTAGTATGCAAAATTGAATAGAATGATCAGGTATGTGGATACCAATGCATGTTATGATTAAATGAATAAATGGATGTCATGCACATGATGTATAGATTAACTTGTTTATAATGATTGATAATTGATAACTTAGTAATTATTTGGAAACAATGAAATAATATGCATGATCTTATGTTCTGGATGAGACTAACCCACAAGTTAGAAAGGCTAAGTGATATCTAGGTACATGTGAGACTAAAGTTACCTTGATGTCGTGGACATCAATAGAGAAAGGGTAAGCTATGAGGCATTAGTGTGTGGATTTATTTATTGGTTCAATACAGTGCTCTGATATGTGGGCAAGTGTCGATTTATGCTGGAAACTAGGTTACCCAAACTGATCATTTGTTGATGCAACTCTAAGAACAACAATAACAACGCAATGATCATTGATAGGGCATTGGCCCTAGTTCCATTAGGAGGGGTGGATGTATTTCCCATTGTTTATCTTCTCAAACTTGGAGTTGTGAGAGGGTTATGTTAAGCCACTCTCCCCAAGTTGTATGATGATGACTACCGGTTGCCTATTGGTAAGTTAGGTCAAATTAGTTGACACTCTTGCCTGAGGTTAGGTCAATATAGTTAACACTTCAAGATATTCTAGCAGAGGAATGGATAGGAATTGAAAGTTGGAAGTAGGTTATGAAGGATGATTTAGATTAGTAAGGATATGGTTTGGGATTTAGACGCCACTTTAGTTGTACTTGGTTCCTTACACCTATAAACCATTGCTAAATTCATTTAGTTAAACCTAAGTATAATGTTTGCTTAGAGTTAATGTATTGTGACTTAGTTAATCAAATTGCACCGTGTTGTGATTAATGGATTATTGTCTTGCATGTGTGGTTGCCATGCCTTGCAGTGATTATTGTTTTCTTGTCATTCATGTACTATGCATTAGATATTGTGATGGTTATCTATAGTACACGCACAAGCTATGTGTACATTGGCTATGCATACATACCTTGTAAACGTACACTAATATTAGTTATATATTTAGGTGATTAAATTGTTATTATCAATAATAGTTTGATGGATGTAATAATGATTAACTTATGGTATTATAATCAACATTCATTGCATTTTTGCATTAATAAAATTTCATGTTCGTACTAACTACATCTCATTTGTAATTAGCGTACACACATACACACCTTGTACACGTACACTAGTATTAGTTAATATATTTAGGTGATTAAATTGTTATTGTCGACAATGTTTTGATGGATGTAATAATGATTAAATTATAGTATTATAATCAACATTCATTTTCATTTTTGCATTAATAACATTTCATCTTGGTATTAATTACATCTCACTTGTATTGTATTAATTACATTTACTTGCATTTCACTTAATTATCATTTGGTATACATTATTGCTCATTTGTACGTAATTTTATAAGTCGATCCATATAATGGATACCAAACATACATTTCTGTGAGTGATTTTTGACATGCCCAAGAATAATTATGATGGGTAGATATTTTATTATTTTATTATATTTGGATTTGCGAGATTTGAGTTAATAAAAGAGATTTCCTCATGAAGAGGTTGTCAGGGGATTAGGTGAGTACGTGAGTTATTATTATATCATATTTGGACCTTCCTAGGTCCCTTCTCAAGAGGGAGGAAGGTGGTGGAAAGGAGGTTAAAAGGGGATATTGGGGAATGAGTTTGGAGTTGGTTGGTTGGTTATTGACACTTGGAAGGCAAGGAGTTGAGGATAGAAAACTATTGTGAAACTTGAGAATTGGAAATTGAATACTAGAAATGGATACTTGATCTTGGAAGGTTGAGTGGCTTCTATTGTTGTTATTGGAGTTGTGGGGGTGGAGGGCTTGGAAACCCCACAAGTTTCCTAGAACTAACAACTGAATTGCTAGTTGATTGGGAAGATTAATCACAATTTGGGAAACATTACTTGGTTGGACTAAGGACGAGATTGCTGCTATGGAATAGCTAATTCAACTAGTTACTATGGTAATTTACTATTCCTACATTGTTAATATTGTTTCCCTTAAATTTGCAATTAATTGATATGATTATATGTTGAAAGTAACAAGGTAGTAGGAACTGTTGCAATAAAGGAATTTATATGTATCATGTTAGAGCTTAAGGGATCATACACATTTTTATATGCAGAAATATACATCTAGAATATGTGTAGTTGAAATTTCAATTACTATTGTTAATGATTAGTTTACTAACCCATCATTGGGATGGGTGTTACAATTTCTTATTACCACTAAGACAAACATTTTATGCTTAGTGCAATGGAAAATAAGGATAATCAAGTAGTATTATGCTTGCAAAAATGTCAGCCATATTGGCATTGCTTTATGAAAATTTTGTTAATACTATTACGTGTTGTACGGTAATAGATCATTCTTATTACTATTTTCTCTTATGTGAAGTGAAATGTTTGCCAACACATAAGTTTCTAGGTCCACTATGATTGTTTTCAAATCATATGGAAAGCTTACCTTTTTTTCTTTTATGGAAGTGGGAGTTTGCATGACACATTTGCAGAGATTTCTTTTATTCTTTATCTTTAATGCCAGAAAAATTTAGGAATTTTTGCTTATGTTATAATCATAATAACTTTCACATCCTCTTCCATCGTGGCCGGTGAACATCGGTCGCTATCATCTTCTCGATACCAAATGGTCACCAGTTCTTATATTTGATGGTTACAAGGAGGCGGGGGTTGATTTAGTGATGTTAGCAAGACCTAGTAGAAGCGTTGAAGATAGAATTGCAACAACCTCCCCAACAATCAAGCGCTAAAGTGTTGGACGGTGGGAGTGTTGGCCGGATTTTATGTCTATGGCCAACTAAGGAGAACTAACCCACACAAGGTGCTTCATACAGCCCCTGATGTGTTTGGTGTAGCTAATTCTCGCAGGTTATGGTCCTGCTACCATCTAAGTTCCACCTTCTTAAGGAGAGTCCTAGTACTTAAACTTAGAAAAAGTATGTCCTAAACTAATTAACAAATTTAAAATTTAAACTAAATTCTAATGAAAACTACTAAGTTAAAACTAACTATTTATCTACAAGCTATACTAGTCTATTTAAAATGAAATATCTATTTAACAACTACTAAATCAAAGCTCATGGTCTATATCTAATCTGTGTTTTGCTCTCTTAAGGAGAGTCTCTGTTTAGGTTTTCAAAAAAGAAGTTTTATCAAACACTATTTAATAGATGAAACTTAAACTAACTTGCTTAACAACTGCTAAATAAAAGATAAAAAAACTAAACTAAGAAATGAAAATTAATCTAATCTAATGGATCCTATCTTGGCCAAGAGCAAGCTAGAAATTAAGAGGTTGTCATATGATCCTGGAAAAATGATTAAATTACTATATGAGTAAACGCGGACAAAGTAGAATTTAAATCACATGTAACTTAAAAGTTAAATTATATCATTATCATAGAAAACAAATATATAATTATTAGCATAGAATACAATGACAAGTAGTTGAAGAGAACATCTACCAAAATGATATCAAACACCAAATTATTCCATAAAATATATAAGTGTATAAGCATGAAAAAAATTAGCAGAAATATGTAGTATTGAAATAAAATTTACAATATTACCAAATATGAAGACGTTGTAATGAAAACCAGACTGCATTTGAATTAAAACCAAAACAAAATTGGAATATGCACAAAGGAAACATATCACTCATGTTGATATTCTCATGCTTCTCTTCAAACATACAGAAGAAAAAAAATATAAAACAAGGAAACCATAGTTTCCAGTCCTCCCATCGCATTCCTTCCCTCTGGCAACGTCTCCTCAATTCTCCCTTTCAGAGCAAAGTGTACAGAAAGGAAAATAACTACAGAAGAGAATAATTTCATCTTCAGATCTATGGAGGCCCCCTTTCCCCTGGCAGTCGAATTATCTCTGTTTAAATACAGAGGAGGGATCATAACAAACTCCAGAAAACGGATCTTACAGCTGGACGCAACAAAAAATTTCTGGAAAAATACGGCTCAAACAGGCTAGAATATCTCACAGATCATGCATTTGTTTGAGGAAAGGCCCACTACTACAGTTAAATAGGCCCATTTGTGAAGTGGGTTTTCAACCGTTTGAGCTAATTTCTCACGGTTTTCCTAGAATCATCCACGCAAAAACACGTCTCTTACTGGTGCACGATTCTCCATTTTCACGGTCTGGTTAGTTTGATGAATTAGCTCTCTTCTCTATGCTATCTTTCAAGAATCAACTTCATCTAGTCTTCATTGCTGAATCTTCAAAACAAGAAAGAAATAATTAATGTAAAATATTATTATGATGATAAAAATAATTAAGAGATTTCTTGCAGCATAAATATTAAATAGTGACCAAATAAATATGCTAAATGGTAAATAACAAGAAGGCAAAGAAATACTCCCTTCATTTCACCGATTTAATATGAATGGTCAACTGATGGAGATAAGTAAAAAGCATCTCGATTTGGTAGAAATGTGGATACCCAGACTAGGATTGAAAGATTTTATCAGTATAAAGTTTTAGGAGCAAGTTATGATCTTGGAAGGTAAATAATAAGTGATAACACTATTCAAGAGCAACTTGATGCTACTTCCAATAGCTGTTCACTTATTTCCTATCCAGCGTTATCTTCTATACTAATACTAACACATATTTTATTTTTAATCCTTTCTCGCAAACTGGTTGTGGCCTTTCCCCACATTAATGCTTTTGGTCATTTCCAAGTGCATTGGATACTTAATATATAACACCTGTGAGAAAAAAAACGTTATTGAGAACCAATATTTAGTCTTGCAATATGAGCAAAGATTTCATAGTTTCAAAAGACCTCTAGCAAAAATGAAATGAAAAAAAGTTATTGTTAACAATTTATAAAATTTAAACTTTAGCTAATTCCAAAGCAATGATAAGCCAATCTGATAAAGTTGCAGGAATGTGAATTCAAACAAAAAGACACCCCTTTAGAGCTTATTGATTTCCTTTTAGAGCAATTTAAATGCAACGAAGATTACAGTTACACACATATTTCAGTGTATGATAAAAATAATGATCATCAACTTTTATGCATTATGAGATATTAAGGATATAGATGAAATCTGATCTCAAACTTTATTAAAATATGTCAATGATAAATAAGATATCATAATGAGAGTGGCCATCCACGTGGTTTGCAAATTCTGAATAAGATTTTAAGTAAAGCTGAAAATAACAAAGATGAATCAATTTTGAAAAAATAAAGATGTATAAAATGATCTCAAAATATACTTCATTTTTTTCTTTTTTATGATTATTAATTCATCATTTTTAATAGGGTAATCCACTTTATTGGTTTAAGGATATAAAGTGAAACCAATCCTATTATTCACTAATCATATTTTCCAACTTCAATATAGTAACTTCTAATCAAACCAATAAGAGAATATATGTGTTATTAAAAGATGCAAATGAGTCTAATAAGATTTATTTGAATTATCTAAATTTGCCCAAAAACAAAACATAATTTATTAGACATTTTAGAGGCAAGAAAAATCGATGAATCAATCAAAAACCGAAACCAAAGGTATGGTTCCATTCTTTGATATGTGATCTTTGAAGACGTAGATAGAAATCAATAATGATAAATGTCTGCTCAATTCATTTCGATCCGCTAAAGTGCTTATTAAATCATTAATAATGTAAAGACTAAAATTTGGCAAGGCTGTTGTAAGGCTAAGATAATTGAATTATTTCAAAGTAAGGTGTATAATCAAATCGACCAAGGTCAAATAAGAGCATGCGAGTGTTCTCTAACCAATAGGAGGAAAAAAGATTCAAACGATAAAAGGGTAACTTGTCGACAAAAACAATCAGTAAAAAGATGTGATGAAAATAAATGATCATAAAGTCGCAAAGTCATCATAGCATAACCAATAAGCAAAAATACCATCATTTTCATCAGGAATAATCGAGTAATAAAAAGGGAAGAAAGTCAAATGTGGAATGCCCGCCTTAGTACCTTAACTGTTTAGAATAATGAGGTACTAGTTTTGAAATGAACCAGCTAAGTAAAAGACGAACCATTTGAATTCACTTTGAAAATGCTTGAACGACAGTTATAGAAACTATTACTTTACTTAATAAATGTTAGATATGCTCGACTGATTGAGATAGAATGACTAAATGTTAGATATGCTCGACTGATTGAGATAGAATGACTGAACGTTGGATATGCTCGACTGATTGAGATAGAATGACTAAATGTTAGATATGCTCGACTGATTGAGATAGGATGACTGAATGTTACATATGCTCGACTGATTGAGATAGAATGATGAATGATAGATATGATTTACTGATTGAGAGAAAATGATGAATGAAATATATGCTCGACTGACTGAGATATTATGATGGATGATGAAATATTTCATAGTGTAGCGCTACTAATGTGCGCTTGAGTGTGTGTGTGTGCAGTGGCAGGTAAGATGATTTATCCACTGACCCATGAAGGAATTATAAGGGTCGCAAGAACGGAAATAACACATAGGGGTACGACGACTGACTGTCGACCCTGGATTAGCAATCCACGCATGGGTGAAGCCGTTTCAGCTCACCCGGGGAAGCGTATGCCGTACGGGAAATGCCATAATGATTTGGTCGCGTACGATGACTTGAGGGGCATGCAATAAGGAGAGCCTTATCCCTCAACACCCCTTAGTCTCCAAGGAGCGTAGTTGAGAGATCGCGGTAACGGTTCCTGGTCGTTACGCAGTACTGCCCATAAGAAGGAAGAAATGAAACTGCCAGAAGGGCCCACCGAAGAGGCACCTAGACAAGAATGAGAGGAAGAAAATTAATCAATGGTATAAATGAAAATTTCACATAAAATTTAAGAAATACTCTATTTCATTTTGTTCTATTTTATTAATTTGAATAATTCTATTCAAGATTTTATTTTTAATTGATTTCATTAATTTGAATTATTCATTTTAATTGATTTTATCAACTTGAAAAAGAATTGAAGAGATTGATTTTATTCAATATTAAATTTGATTAATTATGCTGATTGAAAAAGATTAATAATAAGAGAATTATTTTTTATTCAAAAATTTTAATTTTATGGATTTTAAATCATTCTATTAAAGATTCTATTTAATTGACTTCATTATTTTGAGAAAGAATTGAAATAGGTCATTAATAAAAGAATTGTTTTTCTTTTATTATTATTCAAGATTTTACTTTAATTATTTTTCACGGGGGGTTCACTCAGTGAAATTATTACATAGCACGATCGTTCGCATGATATTAAAGAATATCCCTAATTTCACTCAATATTGGAAAATTCCTCATAAAATTTTATTTTTGAACCCCCCTCCCAATATGCATTTCCAATTAAGAAAACCCCTAGTTTCACCAGATATTGTATGTATCCATTTTTATCAACCCATTTTTAATACCCCTTTGATATCATATTATCAAGTTGTAACAAACAGGATCTCTAAGACATCTTAGTATAAGCAACCATGATGGTAAATAAAATAATAGTACAATGCTAATAATTATCCCACTAGGATTGCAGGGGTGATTGATCAATTTGTAGCATTGGATAGTGGAAGACCCACTGAAATAGTACTGAGGAAGGAAAAAGGAAACCCAATCAAGAGATCAACATAACAAAGAATGTAAAAGGATGATGGTCCAATAGTTAGTGCAATGCTTAAAAAAGATGAGAATTGCAGATGTTTCACACCACAACCTACCAATATACCACTTTTATGTCATGTAAATATAAGTATAGGAATAGAGAGCTCATGTTTTCTATAATTTTAATAAATTAAACTCTATAAAATGGAAAATTGAAACCCTTTCATGGATGGACTCCCATAACTTCCTATGAAAACAAACATCATTGATATTTGAACCCAAATGAACATAGAAAAATTCCTCTTATTTTTCAATAACACTATATGATCATGTGCATAGCTTGGATTTGGGTCATTCAAAAGATGCAATGAATTTCCTCCACTTCCTCTACATTTATTCTTGCAATCAAGGGAATTAACAACATTTAGTTACCTTTTCTTGGGTTATATCTAGTTTTGTTTTATCATTATAGGAAAGGGAAAAATATCCATTGTTAGGTTTTAATCATGCAATAGTTATAAAGATACACATGTGGTGAAACTTATATGATACCATTTCATGGTAACAATAACACATAGGGTATGTAAATAAGGATTTAGATTTTCACCTATGTCCATGTCAGTTCCAATACAATATTAAGACAGGTGCCTTGCATATAAGAATTGAAATTACAATTATGAATGTGCCAAATATAACTCAATCTAACAACTATTCATAACTGGAAATGTGAAAATTTTAAAGAATAATGCACAAAGTTGAAAGAAATAATTAGTTAAGAAATATTGATCTGACTTTTCTTGGTTCTAGTGAGCCAATAAAGATTGATCTCACTTTTATTGGTTTTCATGGAGCAAGGTTTGATTTAATCTCAATACCCACCTAAACTCCAACCTAAAAAATGAAGAGTTAAATCTTTTATTTCAGAACTCCCAATTAGCTAAAATACAATACAATTGTTCAATTCCAGAACTCCCAATTAGTTAAAATACAATACAATTTTTCAACTCCGGAACTCCCAATTAGCTACATCTCTTATCTTAAAGATGAAAAACAATATAACATAAATTCAAACCAAGCATAAATAAACTATTAAATGAGGATTTCTCAAGGCTATTAATCCAAAGAGACTTCCATCGATATTATCATTGGTACACGTTTATTAGATTTATGCAAACCTTAGGATCATAAGCAATATCAAATAAAAATTGAGGGTCCTTAAGTTTTAGGTGGGTATGAATTGAGCCCATTATTTGGAGGTATGAATCCATCCCACGACTTGGAGGTTATTCCTCAGTCATCCCAAATAAAATAACCCCCAATATTTATATTACTATGTCAAATTAAAAACCCCCCCTTGATCCCTTAATACAGGGCAATATATTTTTGAGGTTTTTAAGAGTATTCAAACCCCCAATATGAATGGATGTGGTATGATATTTCCTTTCTAGTGAACCCCCCGTGTTATTTTTATTATTCATTTAAATTATTTTATAAAGAGGAAATTCAAAATAGATTATACTTTTAGTAAAAGGAATCATCTTTTAATTCAATCTTAATGTTAGGAAAATAAAAAAAAGTAGAAAGCAATAAGTCTAACTAAAAGGTTGTTAAGTAAACTAAATGAGAATCAAAAGAGAAATAGAACTCTTATACACCTAACTCCCACTGATATATGGATTTAGGTGCACATTAAAGACATTAAGAAGACACATGTGTTTGAGAATATTGAAAATTAAAATATTAAATTAAATTAAATATGTGCATAGACAGACACATGGCACAAGGCTTTAGATATATAATGAGGAAGAAGAAGGAGAGAAGGGGGATCTCTTGCTCCTTAATGCTGGATGGACATCATAATCTCGGATTATGTTATGATCCTTGGAGTTGGGATTAGCCGAAACGGGGATTGGGAGATCCTTTCGGGAGGCTAGCTTGTGTGTTCTTGCGACCCCATTTACTCAGGGGTTCGGGGTGAAGAAAAATAACTCCGATACGGTAGGGAGGTCAACCAAGGGGTCATTCGGTACTTCGTCAGGAAATCGGATTGGATCATGCAGAAACCACTTCGAGGACTCCATCGATTCGCTGGACCAACCGTCGAAACAGGTTTGAAGTATTTATTTTATTTATTTTGCTAAATCTTTTTGACAATGAATAAATTTGAGTATATAGTTTTATATATTGACATTCATGTACTACAATAGATAGAACTAGATCTGTGGTTTCTATATCTTCTTTTAGAAGAAAAAAATTGTACTGGAAGTTATAAACTTAATTATACTTATATTTTCCAATCCCGTGGAAGTCTTTTTGGGGAACCCGAAATGGGGGTTCCTACATTTGGTTTCAGAGCCGGTCGAGCCTTGAGGGCATCGGACGCATATTTTTTTTTAACCTAGGTGTCTTTTCAGGGAATTGTCAAGCTAGAAAGGAGCTGTATCGGACGGTACTTGAACGTGCCAGCCATCATACACCTGATCGTCGAAAACAGGTTTATCTATTTAATATATTGTATTTGTAAATTTTTCTGTGGTTGAAAATATGAAAAGGAATATGTAGATTTATTTATACAAATCTCATGCGTTATACTCAGTAGGAATGGTTAGATCCAGATCTATGTCTGTTTACTGTGTAATGGGCTCAAATATTGGGACTGAAATTCGACTGGGATTATAAGGGTGCACTGTAATCGTTTAGATCTCTTGATTCATGTATTCTTTTATTAAGATTAAAGCATTTCTTGTTCTTCAGATATATGTATTTGTTCAGATCTCTTGATTCATGCATTCTTTTATTAAGATTAAAGTATTTCATGTTTTACTCAGATTTCTTGATCCCTGTATTCTTTTATTTAGATTAACACATTTCACGTTTTTCGGATGTATACGAGTCGGGACTGTTATATTTCTTATATCAGTGCTCCTGAATATTGATTCGAGAATAAAATGACTAGATCCCTGTAAGGCTCCTCGAAGTCATACTGAAGTTGTCTTTTATTTCTTTAAAAAAAAAAAAAATCCAACCCTTTTTGTTTACTGCAAACGACTCCTCGAAGTCATACTGAAGTTGTCTTTTATTTCTTTAAAAACAAAAAAAAATAGATCCAACCCTTTTTGTTCACTGTAAACGACGACTGGACAATAGAATCCAGCGCAGTCATGGATTGACTTTGTCTTCGCATGGAAGAGATCGGTGATGATCACTGACCAATAGTGATGATCGCAGATCCATAACTGAGCGTTTACATCAGTATGTATTAGCAATGTAAGGAATGCAAAAGAATTGATCCATGATTTTATGCTAGAGTTGATGGTTGCTTTGTAAATAAAAGTATTTACTGATAAATTAACTTATGCAATTCTTTTCTCGCTCAGTACAGAGATCTAAAGTTATTCGGGGTTTATTTTGGAGAGCTTAATCTCCATACCCAAATTGCATCTTTATAAACAAGTGCTGGGGTCTAGCTTGCAATCTATGTTCTGGACCCTTTTGTGACTCCACGCCCGATGTCGAGACACTTCCATTAATTCGCTGCATTTCCTAACTAAACTCCGCTATCGAAATTTATGGTTTATATATATATTTTGTGTCGAGCAGTTGGTAAAATTATCATGCGGTGTCGGAGGTGTGTGAGTTAGACTCTGTGGGGTTCGATGTTGAGTAACCACCCACCCAAATACTGTATCCTTCTATTACCCTGATCTCCTGTTGTTGGTAACCGATCTCCTAGCCTGGAGTTTGGGCACACTAATGTTGAAACCGCACCTCTCGCATTCCTAATGCCACGAACTGTAAATACCTGTAATTTCGGCCTGAGTGTGTGGGTTGGGGAAAGACCTGAGTTCTGTCAATGAGCTCATGCTTAAATACTTACCGACCTGATCACTAGTAGAATGCTACCGTTGAGTTTAATTTTAGGATAACTTTAGAAGCAAATTGAGTACTCAGTATATTTTATTTTAGGTACGAGCCTGAACTACAACGAGTGATTGACTCCTTTATGAGATCTAGGAAATCTCATGCATAAATGTTCTGTAATTAATAACTGACATGTCACTGTGGTAATATTAATTAAGGGTGGGTTGCGACTGCGAGTTTCTTGATAGCCAGTACCCCTGTATTAGATCTAATGATATCCTTTTAATCCTCGGTGGGATGGTCCCGCAAATTCTGGGGAAAAACAAGGGCCAGTAAGATTTCCCTAACTGTTCACTTTGCCCATGTCTTCCGTGAGATGAATATGGAGGCTGATTTCCTTTCCAAGAGGGTGTTGGATTCACCGGCTGGCACTGTTCTGTGGGAGGAGTGGCATGGGGACCTTCTTTTCTCTCAGGGCTCGATTGACCTGCTTTGGAGCTGACTCATCTGGATCGGTCTCTTTGGACTCTTTTTGATATATTTTCTTACATGTTATTTTTTACGGCTTTATATTTTGTGCAGGTACATAGATACTATCCAACTCCTTGTTGGAATTTTGTTTCTGGTTGTTCTATCCGGACCTATTTATGTCTTTTGATACTAGTGTCCAGGCCTATGGCTGTTTTGGACTTTATTTTGGTCATATTTATGTATTTATGTCATGACACTGTGATACTTTGCTTCTTGGAGGTATGTTAGCTTTTGGTTGTGCTGTTGGTGGATTGCTTGATGCATGGTGGCATCCTATCAGATACTTGGTTGAATATTGGTATGGTGCCTGTTGGCAGTGATGATATTTGGGGCTCATGAGCCGGTTTGTTATATTTCACATGCCCGATGGTATGATGACCTGATGTATTATTCCTATTTACTATTTCGCGGTATTAATAGTAAGATAAATTTATGTATGAAAAAGATTTCCCTAACTGAGATATTTCACGTCATGCAGCCAGCTGATAACCAGAAGTACATTTATTAGAACCTTGCATTCAAGTGTAACCGCGTAGACTTGGATTTATGATTTTCTGCCATTCCCTTACTGCAATTACCTTTTATTATTGATGTGTTATACTTGAGGAATTTGTGCAATTAAAAATCTTTTAAGTATAACTTTTTAGATTGGAAATTTAAGATTCGGCGCTATATAGAAATAAAAAAAAATTATATGGATGGTGATTTTCACGGGTTGAGTTGGTTCCTTTTATTTAATGCGCATGAGCATCCTTGATATTGATGTCTAGTATTTGACGGGTACCAACATCGAGTTAAATTAATACGGTCAGTCAAAAGTGTATCGGATTAGCATACATTGGAAATCATTGTATAAGGTTGACATGTTGCTAATTATCTCTATCGTTATGTTTTAGTTAGATATAAGAATGAGAAACTTATATGTCCACTTTATATTAGAGTGTAGTTTTAAGAGGTGGGTTGTTTCGAATAGTGGCGTGAGATAAATAAGAGATGTGTTAATGATGAGAATGTGAACTCTTATTTAAACTTTATGAAATAACAATAGGATACATTATAATATGTAATGACATGGATTGTATGAAAATATATCAATCATTATCATACTTTATTAATAGGAGACTAACTTCATATATGGTTAAAAATCAATATCTAATAGAAGGATATAAAAGGTGGAAAATAGATTAATAAATGTGATCAATTGCATGAGATGCATAGAAAAGTAGTTAACTTATATGAAATTGCCCTTTCACAAAAAGGAAAAAGTAAAAGTGTTTTGAATTTGAATGAGAGGGCTTAGTTATTAAAAATCATATATATATATATATGAGTGCTTAATATTGTATAGCATGTTTAGGGAAGATAACTTACTTTTGATAACATATTTACGCTCAGAAAAGAAGAATATTGTGTGTCTCCTTGGTGTGGATGGCAAAATGAAAGATAAATAATTTGTGATGTTATAGCTATCTTGAAAAGAACTTTATGTGCTCTATCAAATATGTCTGTATAAGACTTATAGAAATAGCAAATGTATATGCTTACATGTTTAAGTTTGGAATTGATATAAGATGTTAAAAGAGTAAGGGATGCCTAGTTAAAGCTTTACACTTATGTGATAATTCAAATAACTAATTGAATAAAGTGTTTCTAGTAATGCCACTAAAGCTTAAGTTGTAGTACTCTTGAGAGTGCTTATTAATTTATGAAACCCATAATTATTTCCGGTAAGAGTTTTAAGGAAGTACATTTAATTGAGTTAGGTTGGAAGATTATGTATCATCTTAGTTTTAAAAAAAATAATTAAAAAAAAACAAAAATAGAAGAGAATGACAAGAAGATGAAAATAGGAAATTAAGATAAAGCCTAGTGTCGAAAGTACAAGAATTATGGCATTATGTTATCTAAATAAAAGTGAATGAGTATAACCATGTGAATAGGATTAGAATATTATCTTATTTAATATTATTATGTTAGGAAAGGAATAAAGCTTATACTATTTAAACATAAGTATATAATGGATTGTAAAATTTACTTATGTATAATTGCATAGAGTAGTTTATATTTATGTATATAACTACTTATAGATGTACATATATGTAACTAAAACATATGAATACCACTCTTTTGTGTTATGAAGGATAAAATTTTAGTAAAGCCATATATGTGTATGTACAAATACTTAAATACATTCATAAAAAGAAGTTAGTTGCATGATCACATATATATACATATATATAAAGCAAAGTAGATATTTAACTATGTATTTAATGATGCAATGGTATGGTTTGTACATTGCCTAAATATACAATGATTTGTTGTGAATAAATATATATATATATATTTTATGAATTACATAAAATAGGAATCTTATTCTCTTGTGGAGAATTATATCTTTTAATTTCTTGATGTGTATTTTTGGGTATGACATAAATAGATTTCTATGTGTGTAAATCACATAGAAGATGTTCATTGTATGAGTTTAAGTGGCATTGAGAATGTTTATCTTTAATGGTATAAATGAAACTAATTTTCTTGCATGACAAGGTGTTAAAAAGAATGAGAAAGTACAACTCGACGTGATTATGACAACGATAAACGAAGAATTATTATTTGGGAAGGTTCACCGAAAAGGGCCAAATGAAGATGATTTTAGTAAAACAATGTATGGAGATGATCAACACAATGAACTAAACATAATGCAGCTGGTTGATAATTTGGATATCGTAGACCTTGATGGATGACTAGGAAATGTGCACTTAGTTAGGAATTGCATTGCATTCTCTTATGGTTAGAATTTCAATTCATTGAATTTAGAAATCCCATTATATTTTTACATACTTTTGAATGCAAAATCTTATGAGGTATTATCAACATGTACAGTATTAGATTTTGTACTACATGTAAGAGTTCTTATACCATAGATACATTCACACTTGATATGATTTGGAATGTAGGTATTATTATATATTATTGAATCCTTTATATGTTAAAGGTTGGAATGTAAGTATTATTATATGATATTTAATATGCACAGGGTTGAGAATTACCTTGCTTTTAAGGATTCCTATGGTTAGAATCTCCATGGTACTTATATTAGAATTACATTTGCACCAATGTGTCTTATGGCTAAGTTACATATGCTTTAACTAGTATATTACCTATGAAAAGTTAAAATCATTGGGCATTGTGGCAGGGGAATGGATTAGATAGGAATTCCAAAGTATTACTTGATTTTGTTCTAGGATTCACTTCTGAGGAAAACACCAATCTTTAAATTCAAAACCATGTCGTAAGGTGATTATGAATCTTATAGATGGGAAACCTGAATGATTCTTTAGATGGATTTCAGTAAGCTAAGGAAGAGAAGATGATATGTGTATTAAATGATTTGTTTGAAGTTATGGATTAAAGCAACTAAATCATGAGCTATGATTGTTATGCTAATTATGGTTCTATAAGAAGATTGGATACTAATGGTGATAATTGTCTTCCAAGCTAAGTTCATGACCTACACTTGATACGAAGGATATTAGTACAATTTTTTTTTTCACATGCTCATGAGAAGAGACCCTACATTTGGGCTCGTTAGTGATGCATAAAGATCAACATAGAAAAGTCAGAGCTGCGGTTTTTACTTCTTCATCCTCGGCAAGAATATTTCTAGCTTCTCGAACAGGTTAGAATTATTCTTCTCTAAAAATTGGTAGTATGAAAGATTGAATGATATTCAGGGTTCATATAGTCATGAGAAGAGACCCTACATTTGGGCTCGTTAGTGATGCATAAAGATCAACATAGAAAAGTCAGAGCTGCGGTTTTTACTTCTTCATCCTCGGCAAGAATATTTCTAGCTTCTCGAACAGGTTAGAATTATTCTTCTCTAAAAATTGGTAGTATGAAAGATTGAATGATATTCAGGGTTCATATACTTTGATGATGGGTTATGCATCAAGAATTTTATCGATTGGTTGTAAATGCTTATTTTCTGAAATCAAGGCGATGGCTTCGCAGGTATGCACTACTAGTTTGTAATCATGCGTTGAATTGTGAAAAGAGAGAAGTTAAACTTACTTGAATTATAGAATCTTAACTGTGCTTAAGTTAGGAAGAGAAGAAAACCTTACATGACTTTGTTTATAAAAATCTGAGATTATACTTTTAGCTATACTAAGTAAATGGCACTCTAGTATTTAATTATACTTTGGAAGAGAGGGGTTGCATGTAAGATTAGTTTAGTAATGGTTAAGGTATGTATTGAAGAATAGAATTGGAAGGGGTAAATTCTTATTTTGAAATTCAGACATTTTTTAAAAACATATGATAGTTATATGCAATTATAGAAAAGGAAGAAGTTGGAATTAAAGATTTTATCCCTTATGCTGAAATATGTTGGTGCTTTAAGGATCTTCATGAATGGTATACTTATAGTCTTGTTGAATGGAAAGAATTTGTTGTAGACGATTTCAATCCCGGTTACAATGAGTGAGTCAAGAGAGAACTGCTGTGGGGATTGCTACACCACGAAAGGTATGATTTAGTTATATTACCAATTATGCAGCTTATACTTATATGAGGGTAGAAAAGAAGAAATGAAATTTTATTATCAATTGTGGATATATTGAAGAAATGAATGTGAAAAGGAAGTGAAAACTCATCGTGGAAGCACATGAGACTTAACTTCGGGATGAAGTTTTAATAAGAGGGGGTGTATGTAATGCCCACCTCGGTACCTTAACTGTTTAGAATAATGAGATACTAGTTTTGAAATGAACCAGCTAAGTAAAAGACGAACCATTTGAATTCACTTTGAAAATGCTTGAACGATAGTTATAAAAACTATTACTTTACTTAATAAATGTTAGATATGCTCGATTGATTGAGATAGAATGACTAAATGTTAGATATGCTCGACTGATTGAGATAGAATGACTGAATGTTGGATATGCTCGACTGATTGAGATAGAATGACTAAATGTTAGATATGCTCGACTGATTGAGATAGGATGACTGAATGTTACATATGCTCGACTGATTGAGATAGAATGATGAATGATAGATATGATTTACTAATTGAGAGAAAAGGATGAATGAAATATATGCTCGACTGACTGAGATATTATGATGGGTGATGAAATATTTTATAGTGCAACGCTACTAATGTGCGCTTGAGTGTGTGTGTGTGCAGTGGCAGGTAAGATGATTTATTGACTGACCCACAATGGAATTATAGGGGTCGCAAGAACGGAAAGAACACATAGGGTTACGACAACTGACTGTCGACTCTGGATTAGCAATCCACGCATGGGTGAAGCCGTTTCAGCTCACCCGGGGAAGCGTATGCCGTACGGGCAAGGCCATAATGATTTGGTTGCGTATGATGAGTTGAGGGGTGCGCAATAAGGAGAGCCTTATCCCTCAACATCCCTTAGTCTCCAAGGAGCGTAGTTGAGAGATCGTGGTAACGGTTCTTGGTCGCTACGCAGTACTCCCCATAAGAAGGAAGAAATGAAACTGTCAGAAGGGCCCGCCGAAGAGGTACCTAGACAAAAATGAGAGGAAGAAAATTAATCAATGGTATAAATAAAAATTTCACATAAAATTTAAGAAATACTCTATTTCATTTTGTTCTATTTTATTAATTTGAATAATAGTGTTCAAGATTTTATTTTTAATTGATTTCATTAATTTGTATTATTCACTTTAATTGATTTTATAAACTTGAAAAAGAATTGAAGAGATTGATTTTATTCAATATTAAATTTGATTAATTATGCTGATTGAAAAAGATTAATAATAAGAGAACTATTTTTTATTCAAAGATTTTAATTTTATGGATTTTAAATCATTCTATTTAATTGATTTCATTATTTTGAGAAAGAATTGAAATAGGTCATTAATAAAAGAATTGTTTTTCTTTTATTATTATTCAAGATTTTACTTTAATTATTTTTATTATTCATTTAAATTATTTTATAAAGAGGAAATTCAAAATAGATTATACTTTTAGTAAAAGAAATCATCTTTTAATTCAATCTTAATGTTAGGAAAATAAAGAAAATTAGAAAGCAATAAGTCTAACTAAAAGGTTGTTAAGTAAACTAAATGAGAACCAAAAGAGAAGTAGAAATTTTCTACACCTAACTCCCATTGATCTAGGGATTTAGGTACACATTAAAGACATTAAGAAGACACGTGTTTGAGAATATTGGAAATTAAAATATTAAATTAAATTAAATATGTGCATGGACAGACACATGGCACACAGTATTTTGCTATATAATGAGGGAAGAGAAGGAGAGAAGGGGGATCTCTTGCTCCCTAATGCTGGATGGACATCATAATCTCGGATTATGTTATGATCCTTGGAGTTTGGATTAGTCGGAACGAGGATTGGGAGATCCTTTCGGGAGGCTAGCTTGTGTGTTCTTGCGACCCCATTTGCTTGGGGGTTCGGGGTGAATAAGAATAACCCCTATATGGTAGGGAGGTCAACCGAGGGGTTATTCGGTACTTCGTCAGGAAATCAGATTGGATCATGCGGAAACCACTTCGAGGGCTCCATCGATTCTCTAGACCAACCGTCGAAATAGGTTTGAAGTATTTATTTTACTTATTTTGCTAAATCTTTTTGACAATGAATAAATCTGAGTATATAGTTTTATATATTGACATTCATGTACTACAATAGATAGAACTAGATCTGTGGCTTCTATATCTTCTTCTGAAAAAAAAAATCGTACTGGAAGTTATAAACTTAATTATACTTATATTTTCCAATCCCGTGGAAGTCTTTTTGGGGAACCCAAAATGGGGGTTCCTACAAAATGTACGAAAATGAGACTATTAAATCATTGAATAAACTGAAGTAAAGAAAACCATAGCTAAATATTTACAAGATTTCTAATAGGGACCCTTTTTTTTGCAAAACAAAGGGGAAGTTGTTGGGGTGCCAACAAATGGCGACATGCTGGGAGAACCAATTATCTCTTGAAAATAAATTTGAATATTAAATAATATAAGAGAAATAATGATAAAGGCCTCTTCAAATGTCAAACTACCAATCACATAACTTAATCTCGCCACTGGCTTATATGGAAAATATTGAACCAAATCTTTCAAACTCAATCAAACTATCTCGACCATTATCCAAAAGCTTATAAAGATAAATGATTATTCTACAAATGCAGGAAGACAAATTTCCAAGGAATCAATTTCTCTTAATCAAAACAAGTCATAGAACACGTAGTATATAGGTATGACCTCAATACCATAGGATAAACCTTTTAACGTCACTTAGATGCTTGTATCCCATCCACTAGATATAAATAATTCAAAAGTATTTTTTTTTTTTTTTTAAACAGAGACATTAACTAAGGACCACTGTCCTAGCATGGTAACTAGATGATGACAGTGTCATTCACAAACACTATCAAAAATTGAGTAGGCCGACTCTGAGACCCCCTGTCTCTTGATTTTTAAAACCAAGAGCCACTACCCTAGCTTGGTGACTAGATATTGGTAATGTCAATCCAATAGGACCCATGATCATGAACAAACCGACTCATAACGACACCTTCTATCCCTTATTTAACCTCTTTGATTATTAACTTATTTACAACAAAACTAATATTAACAAGAACATCAACTAAAGACTACTACCTTGGCTTGGTAACCAAATGTTGGCAGCATCATTCACAAGAACTGTCGAAAAATGAAAAGGTTGGATCGTGATGAGACCTCCCTTCTCCTAATCAAATGACTAAGAGACATTACCCTGGCTTGGTAACCAGATACGGTAATGTCACTTCAACAGAGCTTATGATCATGACAGGTCGGCTCGTGATGATACCTCATGTTCTTCAATTAATTAATGTTATGTAAAATGAATATTACTAGGGTTATTTTTAATCTCAATAGAGATTACTTAGTGGATGGGGAAGTAGATCTAAATGGCTCACTTAAGAGCGAAGGATGGTGTAAAAAGTCTAAAAATAACTTACGATTCTTGACTTACTTCAATCTAGGGAAAATGATTCCCTTGAAATTAAACTCATCTACATTATAACATCATTTTGAAAGATAAAGATTCTAGATAATAGTCGGGTAACTCAATCAATCCATCAATATGGTCCACAATAGATTTTTCAAAGCCAAGGCTAATCTTGCCATGGTCAAAATTTTGACAAAAGAAGAGAGTCTTTGTAAGGACCCCCCTTTTAAACTTGTCAGGTTTATAAACAGAGAAGCATGTAAAAACCAGGTAGTGTACCGACATAGTGTTATTTATTTACAACCCCAAACTTCAAGCAAACTAATGAAAACAAAAATGAAAATTCGAAAGACTCAAAAATACCAAAACTATTATTGAAAACCAAGCTATCTTGAAATCAATAAAAATCACTAATTTAACCAAAACACCTAAAACTTATATACAGGATAGGACTTGACCAAATCAAAATTTCAACCAAAAGTATGTATCACAAATCAAAAGAAAAGAAGAATTAAGTAATCACAACGGTGTTAAATCTTTAAGGATAAACAAAAAGATTGGTACCTTTCCGAAAATGAAACTGACCGTCGAAGAAGGTAAATGAACTCAAAGTTCAAAAATCGATATACGGTCATATTCCATAAGACGAGCTATAAAAAATAATGTAGAAATCACAAAATCACAACATGCATAATGAATGACGACAAATCTCCCAATATTTAATTTGACCATGATATGGTAATACAAAAGATTAAGCTTTTAATAATTTCATCAAAAGGGTCAAATGAAAGATAGAAAAAGGGAGATAGTGATATAATATGCATATAGGAAAAATATATGATTTAATAAGTTCATTAGAATGTCGAATTTTGAGACTTATTATTGCAAAAATGTTTCAATTATAAAATTTCTCCTTCTCTTGAGGTTGTGATAAGTTCAAACGGTAAGTTTGAATAAACGAGATCCCTTTTAAAAACATTATTTACAAAACGAAGATGAAAATGAAAATTCTAAGTTGTACAGTTTTATGAAAATAATTACATAATGAGTGAGTTGTATTCAAAAGAGTGAAAAATTATATATGACTAAAATCTTTTACCATCTACCTTTTAAATTTTTCTTGCTTTAAATTCATTTTTTGTTAATTTAATCATGAAGTCTTAAATAATACTTTAAATGAAATGACTAATGAATAATTAAAAGAGATAAAAGGATAATGAGTACTCCCCTAAACAACAATTCATCCTCATCCTGAAATCAACACATCATTTATTAACTGCACATTATTAAACATAAAGCAAACTACTTGTAATAAGAAAAGAAAATAACTAAACTGAATCTAAAACTAGGTCTCTAAACTAAATATGTACACATGTACAATAAAATCAAATATACAACAAAAATCAAGTAAAATGAAATATCTAGTGAAACCATCTAAGCATTTGTAATCCTACAAAAATGACATGATTTCGAATTAGCACCCATAACTGATATGTCAATAAGAGAAAACTAAAAAGAAATATGTCATCCTTACCATTTGAAATTCTATTTACATGTAATGATAAGGCAAATTTACCAACTTCATAAATTCTTTTAAGATAACAATGTAACAACCCTAGAACTGAAAAACATTTTATTTTGAGAAAAACATTGATCTAATTTTACTATAAAGTTTTTATGACCAAGGTGGTCAAGGATGACTGTAATTAACTATTTTTATTTTTAATAAATTTAAAAGTGGAGACACTCATCCATAGGGGCCGTTGAAGAGTGTTCACTAACCCACTAGGAGGAATGAAATTGCTTAGGAGACAAGGAGACAAGTGGCAGCATCTGGAATCACTTACTAGTTGTTGTAGGAGGCAACTACCCTATATTTATGGTCATAACTCTCCAAAGGTGGAGGAGCTGAGCAAGTGGCTCAATAAATGATATAACTGACCAAAGACCTAGACAAGCTATAAAAGCCATCGAATTGAGCAAGAGGCTCACGATGATTATTTTCCCTTGGGATGGCTGGAAAAACTATCATAGTTTAAGCACACAAGGAAATTTGATGAGGGTTATCTAACTAATGATTTCCAGAGTGAGTCTGTTCATCAGTTGAGTACAAGGTAAGGAACGATGGCAGGTCTTAAGGACTGCTGAGTCTTTGAAAAGGAAGGCCTCCTACTCCTATTCGGTGTCTTCATCCTGGTGGTTCAGTGAATGGGCTCGGGGGTCCCAAGCATTCCGCTGAGTGCTTGAGAAATAGGTTGGGAGGAACGGTTTCCTGTGGATGTTTGCCCAGCTTTGTTGTTCAGGTTTCTTCTATTTCCTACTCTACTTGTTATTATTTTTGATGGAATGGTTATAATTAAAATGATCTTTGAATTAGGATTGACTGGTTAAAAATGAAAATAATTACCTTTGTATTTTTCCTTCCACCTGAAGGTGGTGTACTCTAGTACAGGGAAGAATTTAAGAATAGATGTAATAAATTACAGATGCACAAATAAGAATTGGTATTATTTCATTTTCAGAATTTATATAAAACATTCTTTTCAAAACAGTTGATCGGCTTGGATTTTGTTAAATATCGATGAAATGAAATATACAGTTCAGGATTAAAAACCAGTTATGTTTCAGTTTTCCATTGCCCTAACCCCTATGTTATCCATTCAGAGGACCTTTTTGTGTTCAAGGGCAGGTCAGATTTTCTTGCATTTTTAACCATTAAAGGACAAACAAATTTCTGTTTTGGTATCTCCAAAATACTGATGCTTTAAACACAACCAAATTATTTTAAAAGAACAAATATATTTCAGATAACAACAAGCAGAGCCATCACATACAACTCATGACAAGCAAGCATACACACTGTTGTAGAAATTAGTTCAACATTTAAACTTTGTTAGGTCCATGTACAAGCGAATGCCCTCACATCCAAACATAAAACCAAGAGCATGGAATTTTATTTTTAAAACCTAGAAATCAAAAGTATTACAACCTAAGATGGAATGTAGAACTGTCGAAAGACCTTTTCCCATAAACGAGTTTACCATCGCATCTTTTATAAAAAAATTGTGAACCAGGTTAGCTAAACATCGAAATAACCCAACCTAGCTTCTTTCATTTTAAGAGTTATGTTATACATCTTAGGCTCGGGATCGAGTCCCCACCGGTTTACATCAAACAACTGCATCCAAAGTAATGACTTCTCTACCCGAGAGCATAACCCTACATAGTTAGAAGTCCTAACATCTTAAACTATCTCTACCAAATCTTACGACAACACTAAGAAACTACCTATTTTATCCATATAACCTTTTTATACATAGTCCCTTATTATACAACATATAATCGTACATGAAACTAGAGTGTTCATGTAATGTCCCCTCCCATCATACCAGCATGATAGAGAGGATGTGACACTAAATCCGAGCATCTAGCCCCATATCCATTAAGTAAAAACTCATTGATAAAAATACATATACATGTGCATGTTATAGAAACACAGCGGGATTAAAAATCATGTTTAATATCTAACATACATTCAACATTTCTATGACAGCCATTAAATAAAGATATTGCAGAATTTATAAAAGAGAATACTTATCTTAACAAAGTAGTCCCAAGCAACCAGCTATGCATCTGCAACGTTCCACCCAACCATAGGCCAGTTGTGCTTATCAACCTCTTGATACAACTGCCACCCCCGAGCTGGGCATGATTTCTACAAGGAACCATGGAACAACAGACTCGCACATAGCCAAGCATACACCAATATGAGCCAAGCCAATCTACAATTGGGTTTATCAGGCTGCTAGGAAATGGAAGGGAAGAGTTGCTAAGCTAGTGAGCTCAAGCACAGAGCCAGGGATAACCTTACAAGATCTATCTAACTTGGCACCCACAATACCTACACACCCAGCACAAGGAAGTATTATTTTCACTACTGTACAGTCCCTCAAGCCATACCTTCCCCATCTAGTGCTCTCAGGGTGTGCATAGAAGAGTAGCCAAAGCCCTCTTGATCTTCTTGAGAGGTTATCTCCCCCACTAGGTTTATCAAGCCCTCTCTGTCCACTACCACTCCAATCTATTGCTTACAGTCTCCAAATCAAACAGGGATGCAAATAATCAACTAACTACAATGGCTAGACAGGAGAAAAACGTTTGTATAGTGATAAGCATGAAAATGATTCCCTGAGCTTCAGAAAAATGTGGGAAGGCTAAAAATGAACAATGGAGGTTTTTTGGGAAAACCCCAGGAAGCAGAAATCATTTTTAGGAAAAATGCCCATGGCAATTTTGGGACAAAACGACCTCCATACGGTCCCAAATCGCAGCCCCTTCTTCCCAGCTACTGTCCAAAACCCTGCGTTTTTTATGAAAAACGTGAATGTAACTTCCAGCAGTCTCAATCTGTGTGAGAGGATGAAAGCCCTGAGTGAGGAATGGATTTGGGCACCATTTAGTGGGTGTTTTCTTTCCCAAGAAGAAAAAATACGAAATCCCAAGTTGATGGCTTTCCCATGCACAAAATTGGCTTCCATACCTCTCCATTCCCAAGGCATTAACTGCCTCAACCAACTCTTGGAAGAATTAAATGATTGGGTGCATAACCCAAAATGGGTAGCTGGTGGTTTATGGGTTTTCTCATTGACACATGGATTAACACCATTGGATCAAGGGTTTGAATAATTTACCTCCCTATTCCTTGTAGAATCATGCCCCCATCTCTTTGTTGCATTGCATAGCCAGTTGTGGGTTTTTCATTAAAATTCGTATTTACATGATGTCTTAATTTACATTGTGCCTATCTAGCACAAGAACCATAGGAATCTATTTTTAATTGCCGATACATAAAACGCTAAATCAATGGTGGGGCCTTGGCCTTGAGCTCCTCACCATGATTAAATAACAATATTTACATTTACGATTTAATGCGAAGGGGGTCAAAATGGGGACATTACATTCCCCTCCCCTTACATTAGCACTGTCCTCAGTGCTCATCAAAATTGAACAAAAATGGATATGCCACCCTCATGGCATCCTCCAGCTCCCATGTAGCCTCATCAGGACCGTAGTGCTTCCATTGCACCTTTACCTATCCGATGGCTCGGTTCCGGAGCAATGTTACCTTCTTGTCTAGGATGCACAACGAATCAGTTTGAAATTCTCCCTCGGGTTCCACCTGGATCACATCCCAATTAATCACATGGTTAGGATCATGTACATATTTCTTAAGCAAAGAGACATGAAAAACATTATGAGCTTTAGTGCTAACAAGCAATGCAAGTCTATATGCAACTGGCCCTATTCTTTCAAGCACTTCAAATGGCCCACAATATCTAGGTGATAGCTTGGCACAACTCCCAAGCTTCAAGGAACTCTTCCTTGATCTCACTTTAAGATACACATGATCCCCAACATTGAATTCCCTATGCACTCTATGTTTATTTGCATAGCTTTTTTGTCTATCCTGGGATGTTTTTAAATTCTGTCTGATCTTGGCAACTTCTTGCTCCATTTCCTTAAGCAATTCTAGCCCAAGTACAATTCTGTTCACTGGATTGTCCCAATTCACTGGTGTCCTACACCTTCTGTCGTACAAGGCCTCATAAGGACTCATTCCCAACGATGCTTGTTTCCCATTTTTATATGCAAATTCTACCAAGTGTAGATAATCCTCCCACTTGGATGGTTTGTCCATTACATACATGCGGAGCATGTCTTCAAGCACCCGATTTACTCTTTCTATTTGCACATCTGTTTGAGGATGGTATGCGGTACTAAAGCTTAGATGTGTACCCAAATATGCAAAGAGACCTTTCCAAAAATTGGAAGTGAACTTGGTATCCCTGTCAGAAATTATTGCCTTAGGCAACCCATGTAATCTGAAAATTTCCTTCACGAAAATATTTGCAATGGCATCGGCTTTATGTGTGGATTTAACCAGTATAAAATGTGCTGCCTTAATTAACTTGTCCACCACAACCATGATGGAATCATGTTGTCTCGCAGTCATTGGCAATCCTGTAATAAAGTCCATGGATATGACTTCCAATTTCCATTTTGGAATTGGCACTAGGAGCAATAAACCTGCTGGATGTTGGTGTTCACTCTTCACCTGCTGACATTCCATGCACTTATAAATGTATTCAGCGACGTCCTTCTTCATGCCTAGCCAGAAATAATATTTTCTTGTTGTAGCAATTGTTTTCTGATATCTTGGGTGACCAGAGTATGGAGCTTTATGGATTTCATCCATAACAATTCTCCTCAAATATGCCGCATTTGGAATATAGACTCTATTCTTTTAAGTAAGAAGTCCGCCTTCTTCCAAATGATAGCCTTCATACTTCTTGCCAAGATCATGCTGCTGCAATTGGTCCTTTATATGTACGTACACTTCATCCTCAACAATATGGTTAACAATCTGCTGCTTCAAATCTGGTTGGCAAGTACTAAGTGCTGCCACATGCATTTCATGTGCCTTCCTGCTGAGTGCATCAACCACCTTGTTTTCTTTCCCTTTTATGTGTTTGATTTCAAAATCAAATTCACACAAAAATTTCAACCATCTAGCTTGCCTAGCATTTAAAGTTGGCTGATCAAACAAGTATTTCAGACCACAATGGTCTGTCCTTAACTCAAATTTTCTTCCCATTAAGTAATGCCTCCACATCTTTAAGGCATGTACTATGGCTGCAAGTTCTATATCATGAGTAGCATAGTTCTTCTCATGCTCCTTCAACTTTCTTAACTCATAGCATATCACGTGGTTGTCTTGCATAAGAACTCCTCCAAGTCCTTGATTGCATGCATCGGTACACACCACAAAGTCTTTTTCTGGGTCTGCAATTTTCAAAATTGGTGCACTTGTAAGAAGATTTTTCAACCGTTGAAAACTTTCCTCACATCTTGGTGACCATTCAAACTTTATCCCCTTCTTTTTCAAAGAAGTGATCAGGTTTTCAACCTTGGAGAATCCTTCGATAAACCTCCTGTAGTAACCAGCAAGGCCCATAAAAGATCTCACATCAATCACATTCCTTGGAGTTGGCCAATTCATAATGGCTTCAATCTTCTCAAGGTCTACAGATATTCCTTTGTCGGAGATGATGTGACCCAAATAATGAATTCTATCTTTATAAAAATCACATTTGCTCAACTTTGCATACAGCTTATGCTCCCTTAGTAATTGCATTGTCATTCTCAAATGTTCTTCATGCTCTTCTTCATTCTTAGAATATATGAGAATGTCGTCCAAGAATACAAGAACAAACTTGTCCAAATACTTGCTAAAAACATTATTCATGAGACACATGAATGTAGCTGGTGCATTTGTGAGACCGAATGGTACCACTACAAACTCACAGTGTCCATACCTTGTTCTAAAGGCATCTTATGAATATCTTCTTCTTTGATTCTTACCTGATGGTAACCAGACCTCAAGTCAATCTTTGAAAATACCTTTGCTCCTCTCATTTGGTCAAAAAGGTCATCAATTCGGGGCAATGGGTATTTGTTCTTCACAGTGACTTTGTTCAACTGCTTATAGTCAATACATAACCTGAGTGTTCCATCTTTCTTTTTCACAAATAGAACAGGTGCTCCCCACGGGGACACACTTGGCCTAATATATTTCTTTTCCAGCAACTCTTGTAATTGCATTTTCAATTCTAGAAATTCCGGTGTACTCATCTTATAGGGTGTCTTAGACACTGGTGCCGCTCCTGGCACAAGTTCAATTATAAAGTCAATGTTTCTCTTTGGAGGGAGTCCTGGAATCTCATCAGGAAAAACATCCCTGAATTCTTGCAATACACGATAGTCCTCCAAATTAAGAGTTTCATTCTCTGTTGCCTCTAAAATGTGGGATGCATACAATTGACATCCCTTCCTACAGAAATTATTCAGCTGCATGGATGAAACCTATCTAACAGAAGTCACCTTTGGAATGCCTTTTACAACCCTTGGGTTTCCTTCTTCGTCCATGCATTCAAATGTCTTATTGTAGCAGTCAAGTTTAACCCTGTGTGCTTCTAACCAATCCATTCCAATGAGAATATCATAGGAACCAAGTGGCAAAATATTCAGATCTGCATAAGTGAATAGCCCATCCATCTCTAATGGACATTTCTCTATTATTTCACTAACTTTTCTCTTGGTTCCAATGGCTAGTTGAACTAACCATGATTTACTATGCTTTAATTTCTTGAAAGCACAAATCTCAACAAGCCTAGGAGTGACATAACTGTGAGTAGATCTAGGATCAATCAAAATAGAAACAGATTGCTTAGCAATCTTACGTTCAACTTCAACCACAGTTGACTAATGATATGCTTGGCGGTCATCTAGTGCTGCATAGATTCTAGGGATTGTCCTCGCCACTTGACCCACAGTTTCAGCTCCCTGGATGTTGTGGACTTGATTTGCATTCCCATTCCGATGTGGACAGTTCCTAAGCATGTGGTCTCCTCCACAACCCCAACATTGAAGTGGTTCTCTTGGCTCCTTTGGATCTCTTGGCTTGTCTCCCATCATTCTAGTTGGCTTAGTCACAACCTGTGATGGCTGCCTTTGCTGATTTTGGAATTGAGGAGGCTTGAACCCCTTCTTCCTTTGATCAAACTTTTTCGTTTTTCTTATCCTTCCATGCCTTATGGAATTCTGGTTTGCTTTTGTTTTGATCAAAGCAATACTTGGCCTTTCTCATGGCCTCCTCTAGAGTTCGAGGTTCATCGAAATCAATTCTGTCTTTATATGACTGGGGCAGTCCACTCAGGAAACGCTGAATTTTCACCTTATCATCTCGAATATACCTGACATACCTTAGAAGCTCCAAGAATTTGTTTGCATATTCTTCCATGGTCAATTGTCCCAATCTCAGCTCATGGAACTCTTTGATCTTATCATCATAGTACCTATCAGAGAGGTACTTCTGCTTGAAGTATTTCTTGAACTGCTTCCACACAATCTTCCTTTCGTCGATCTTCTTCACTTGCCTGATGTGTTCCCACCATATAGATTCTCTTCCATTCAAGTTGAAGATGGCTACCCTTGCCTTCATATTTCCAGAGTAGTCTTGGAATTGGAAATATTTTCTCATCCCAAGAAGCCAAGCTTCAGCTTCTTGACCAGACTTTACCTCTCCATCAAATGTAGGAGGTTTTGCCTTCTCAAATTCCCCATGCGAACTGTTCTTGTAGTGCCTCTTCCTCTTGCTTCTGCGAGATGAAGAGCTCGAACCCTCAATGGATTCTTCAAAGTCAAATGATTCATTAGAAGATATTTCTGGAGTATAGGTCTGGTCTGTATAAACTCTTCTTGAGCTACTAGCCCTTTTACGGGAATTCCTTCTAGAACTACTCCCACCCCTTTCTAGATTTGATGTCAGATGCCCAGAGTTTATTTGCCTTTGGATGTCTGTCAAACTCTGTAGCATGGCTACATTCAACTAATTTTTTTTTTCCTGAGCTTTAATCATCCTTTCATTATCTTCTCTACAGCTTTGCAATTCCACCCTTAGGCTTCTCATGGTGGCTGTAATACCTGGAGGAGTCTCTTGATTTCTTCTCCCATTAGATTCTGTTTCAGCATTTTCAACATGTATGTTCTCCCCCATAGCATTTATCTCAGGCTCATAGGGATCCTGTGCATCATCCATGATGTTGATTTTCTTGGCCCAACCAAGATCCAAAACTTTCCAACTATACTATCTAGAGTGCTGCCCTGATGTAACTGTGATTCTGCAAAATGTGTTCATCAACACAATTGTGAGCTGCATTATATTCTCAGAAATTCATAATTTACTTTCATGCACGTGGGAAAATATTATATTGACAATTTGTCAAATCATAGAATTTTCTCACAATCAACGACATATGAGGGGGACGACGGGGGTCAAGGGGGCTTGCCCCCATGTGGCTTCCCTGCGCCACTACAGGGCGGGTCGAGGGCAGCGCCCTCATTTTTTTTTTTTGTAAATCTTTCCATTTCGCGCAATCTAGCGCATAAGTTCCATGGCAATTTTTCCATTTTCGACACCTGAAAATCTCCCTGAAAAAAAATGGCTGAAATTCCTTGTTTCGGAGCAACTTGTGGAGTTCTTCTGCAATTTCGGAAGAGATTCAGAAATTCCTTCTGCAGTTTCGGAAGAGATTCAGAAATTCCTTCCGCATTTTCGGAAGAGATTCTGAAATTCCTTCCGTAGTTTCGGAAGAGATTCAGAAATTCCTTCCGCAGTTTCGGAAGAGATTCCGAAATTCCTTCTGTAGTTTCGGAAGAGATTCAGAAATTCCTTCCGCAGTTTCGGAAGAGATTCAAAAATTCCTTCCGTAGTTTCGGAAGAGATTCAAAAATTCCTTCCGCAGTTTCGGAAGAGATTCAGAAATTCCTTCCGCATTTTCGGAAGAGATTCAAAAATTCCTTCCGCAGTTTCGGGCCAACTTGTCGAATTCTTTTGCGTTGTGGAACAACTTGCGGAATCCTTCCGCAGTTTCGGGCCAACTTGCCGAATTCTTCCGCATTGTGGAACAACTTGCGGAATCCTTCCGCAGTTTCGAAGCAACTTGCCGAATTCTCCCGCCATTGCGGCAAAGACTTCCGAGTTCTTCTCGAAACAGTCTTAAACAAAATTTTCAAAAACAGTTAAAACAATTTCGGATTCTTCTTTTCTTCTTTCTGTGATGACTGCTGCCCAGCAGGAGGTAACCTTACCTCTGCAACCTATCCAACTTATCCAGTTTAGGCCCGATGCTGAGACCTGTGGTGCTTAGGAAGGGACCTTCCCATGTGACTGTAATTGGATTTGGCCCATAGAGGTCCAATGCTGCAACCAGCAGCTCTGATACCAAAATGTAATGTCCCTTCCCATCATACCAGCATGATAGAGAGGACGTGACACTAAATCCGGGCATCTGGCCCCATATACATTAAGTAAAAACTCATTGATAAAAAGACATATACATGTGCATGTTATAGAAACACAACGGAATTAAAAATCATGTTTAATATCTAACATACATTCAACATTTCTGTGACAACCATTAAATAAAGACATTGCACAATTTATAAAAGAGAATACTTATCTTAACAAAGCAGTCCCAAGCAACCAACTATGCATCTGCAACGTTCCACCCAACCATAGGCCAGTTGTGCTTATCAACCTCTTGATACAAATGCCACCCCCGAGCTGGGCATGATTTCTACAAGGAACCAGGGAACATCAGACTCACACATAGCCAAGCATACACCAAGATGAGCCAAGCCAATCTACAATTGGGTTTATCAGGCTGCTAGGAAATGGAAGGGAAGAGTTGCTAAGCTAGTGAGCTCAAGCACAGAGCCAGGGATAACCTTACAAGATCTATCTAACTTGGCACCCACAATACCTACACACCCAGCACAAGGAAGTATTATTTTCACTACTGTACAGTCCCTCAAGCCATACCTTCCCCATCTAGTGCTCTCAGGGTGTGCATAGAAGAGTAGCCAAATCCCTCTTGATCTTCTTGAGAGGTTATCTCCCCCACTAGGTTTATCAAGCCCTCTCTGTCCACTACCAATCCAATCTCTTGCTTAGAGTCTCCATATCAAACAGGGATGCAAATAATCAACTAACTATAATGGCTGGATAGGAGAAAAACGTTTGTACAGTGATAAGCATGAAAATGATTCCCCGAGCTTCAGAAAAACGTGGGAAGGCTAAAAATGAACAATGGAGGTTTTTTGGGAAAACCCCAGGAAGTAGAAATCGTTTTTAGGAAAAATGCCCATGGCAATTCTGGGACAAAACGACCTCCATACGGTCCCAAATCGTAGCCCCTTCTTCCCAACTACTGTCCAAAACCAAAAACGAGTTTTGGGGCAAGGAAAACCCTGCGTTTTTTATGAAAAACATGAATGTAACTTCCAGCAGTCTCAATCTGCGTGAGAGGATGAAAGCCCTGGGTGAGGAATGGCTTTGGGCACCATTTCGTGGGTGTTTTCTTGCCCAAGAAGCAAAAATACGAAATCCCAGGTTGATGGCTTGCCCATGCATGAAATTGGCTTCCATACCTCTCCATTCCCAAGGCATTAACTGCCTCAACCAACTCTTGGAAGAATTAAATGATTGGGTGCATAAGCCAAAATGGGTAGTTGGTGGTTTATGGGTTTTCTCATTGACACATGGATTAACACCATTGGCTCAAGGGTTTGAATAATTTCCCTCCTTATTCCTTGTAGAATCATGCCCCCATCTCTTTGTTGCATTGCATAGCCAGTTGTGGGTTTTTCATTAAAATTCGTATTTACATGATGTCTTAATTTACATTGTGCCTATCTAGCACAAGAACCATAGGCATCTATTTTTAATTTCCATAAAACGCTAAATCAATGGTGGGGCCTTGGCCTTGAGGTCCTCACCATGATTAAATAACAATATTTACATCATTTACGATTTAATGCGAAGGGGGTCAAAATGGGGACATTACAGTTCAACTACCATGCACGAAAGCCAAACAATCAAAAATCTTACACAGTTAATCAACATGGAAAGCACAGTAAATTCATGGCAGTTGCCTTTTCCAAACAGGCTGCAAGGGACCATTAACAAATTAACCAACCTTTGAAATGTATCATTTAAATGTCCATTATAAACAAAACCAAGGTCCATTCCAAGAATGGGACAAATGTATTCAGGATGAAACCATTCATTTAAGAACTAAGACTAAACCCTCTTAAAACTTCAATAATCAACCAAGTTCGTATGAACAGCCCCAACCACAATGCATGTTAAAATTTTACAAAGACGAGAACTCCAGCATAACTACCAACGGCTGTGAAAATCTATACATCTAACTCACACCAGAACGGTCAAAGTAAAATCTGTCTTCCTTTAACCCATGTTACCGCGGGTTGCAACTACCGAGATCTCCCATGGGGGACTAGGGTCGAAGTTCCATTCTTATTTTCCATCAAAACCTCTCCTCTTTCCTTGATACCTGGAGCTTGCTGCCACAAGAAAACCAACAACCAGTCCGTAACTAGTTTAGATGCATGCAAATGACGACATAAAAACCCCGAAGTGTTGATAGGTTACAAATATTTTTACCTGGCAAGAGTTTTCACAAATCCTTGATGAACATGCCAAGACCCAGGCTAAAGGCCAAAGCCGAGGCCGAGGGCTGAGCCCACCGAGAACCAGAGATTCGGAGGAGACAGACCTCAACTTTCCAAACAATAAAAATGATGAGAAACACATCGATAAGGGAGTTAGGGTTCGAAGGAGCCATGTGGCCGAGAGCATTATTGTGATTCAGACAGTCCAGACAGTTGCAATTAAGACCTCGAGATTCTACTCACACCCACAAGCAATTGGAATACGTTGGAAGATCACCACAATCAATTTTACTAGTCATCATAAATACAAAGACCCGTGTATCGAGTTGAAAAGACCTTGTCCATCACTTCCCCATCTTAAACATTTCTCGATTTCCCAAACCCCAATTAGGGCCCGACTTGTGGACTTAGCATAGTACCTTAACCTGTTCCAAAATCTTTTGAGTATTTAGGTATGTGGACCATAGGATAGGATTATTCGCAATGCTATTAATAGTTTTTCCCATCGACATTGAAATTACAGGATAGTGAACTCATAAAAAGAATAATAAGTGTAATGACCTTTGAGATATTTCTTTATGCACGTAGTATCAACTTTGTGTTATTCAAGGGTGCTTAATATATCTCTTAGACCCTTTAAGAATTCAAACACGGTTTAGTACCTTAGGATACCTAGACAGAGACTTGACAATCACAACATCTTCTAATCCTGAGTAACTAAGCTAAAGGTCACTAAGAAAGCTTACCATAAATGACGAAAGCCCTCACTCCGTTGACGAATCTATTCAAAGTATCAAGTGCATCATTAGCTTTGCAAGCTAAGTAAGCCCCAGGATCTCTTCTCAAAGAACCCTTATATTGAAAGGAGCATAAGCATGACAGTTGACATCAAAATAATTTAACATGCACATTCAAGATATAATTTACCGTCAGTTATGCATCCCAAAACCAAAAAAACAAAAAAAAAATGATTTATGAATTTCTTGTTCTTTTTCGGAGATGTTACAAACAATCTTCAATCCATTCTACAATCCTGTCATGGAAATCAGAATGCAAAATATGGCCTAACAACATGAAATCCATATGTGGCAAATACATCTTAGGAGAATCAACTTACTAGCGCTAGTCACACTAACAATTGGAAGAATTGGTTTCAAATACAAAGTAGAATTATGAAATGATGTAATAAGTGAATAAATCAGCAGTGGCCTAATATCGAAAGAAGTAATCTCGTTAAAAGGGTCAACAGCTAAAGGTGAATCAATTGAAAAAGAATGCAAGTATTTGATGATCACAAGTTATAGGAAATTATTCGACAAAGATTTTACTATCACCAATAAAATTAGATCCCTCATATAAGCGATTCTGATGAGAACAAGCATGTTTAGTTTCAAGGAAAATTGGTGTGTTGATCTCATAAAAAATTGGTTGACTATAACTATCTTGCGATGAACCCTCTTTCTCTTTAAAAGATTGTATCAGATGACGATCTAATAATGTAATATTTCCTAATCCCTCAACTTCATGCTTAATAAGTGAATCACCAATGCTAGATATCTCGTAAAAATGTGATTTTGACGGCACGTAGTTAGGTAAATTTGATGGGATCTTATGCACATCAAAATTAGAAAATAAATCGGGATAAATAGAAAAGTAAGAATTAGAAGTGAGGAAATTAAAAGAGTCTCTCAACTTAGAAAGATCATTAATATTTATATTTCCAAACAATTTCTCTTTTATTACCTCATCATTTTCAATACAATTTGGTGATGTTTTGAGATCAAGATCAATTGATAATCCTTCATGTAAATCAAAAATTTTATTAACATGCCCTTGAAAATGATCAATCTCTTCTTCACAACAACACCTAGTTGACTGATTAAGATTCATGTCATCTTCCCCAACCCGTTCTATTGAAGTAACAGAACACATAAAATTATTATTAACATATTTGTGTTCATTGATAATTGAATTGAAAGAAGAATTAGTACAAAAATCAGAAAATGATGAACATATAGTTTGCTTTATAATTAATTGATCTTGATCTATTTTCATAATGATAGCATAAGAAAATTGTTGTTCGTTAAGATAATCAACTTTCCTCTTAGTATAAATAAATTCATCCTTAATACGTTTTTCCACATTTGATTACTTAATATATATAGGTTCAATATTTTGAATAAAATAAGTGGTCCTCTCTCCTCTGAGAAGTAATGATGGAGAATAATAAGGAGAATACACCTCTTCTACTTGAATCTTCTCACTTTGGGGTTGGGTAGAACTTATAAAAATAGTTGAATCAATGATAGGGGAGGAAGTTTCTTGGAAGGTTGGTAAATGATTTATTGAAATATCCTTTTGACAAGCGTCTTGAATAAGAGGATCATGAGAGTTCAAAAGGTCAAATTCCGAAGGTAAATCAATGATATGAAATTTGCAAAGGACATGAGAAATTCTTACTAAACATTCTTGTAGAGGCTCACCTTTCTTCCTTCGAAGAGCCTGCAATTCACTGCATAGTTTATTAGTATCATAATCCTTGAAAGCATCTAAAAACTCATGTGCAAATTGAAACCATGTAAAAAATAAATTAGGTGGAAATGTTTCCAACCAACATTTGATTCGTCCTTTGAGAGTAAGGGAAAACAAGCTGCATGTAGCACTAAGATCAACAATCTTATGTTTGTTACATTTACACAAAAACTTCTTGAGGTGTTTTCTTGCAGATATATCGCCTTCACCATCAAATTCGAGTTTTGAAAAGAGGTTGACTGTCTCATTGGGAATGTTGACTAATGTAAAACTAAAAACTGATTCTCAAATAGGAATTTGGGCATGAGCCTTGAATGATAAACAATCAAGTTAAATTGACTCTTAAAATGGCTACCTTGTCATCTAACCAACCCTTAAGCATATATGTGACGACTAAAAGAATAAAATAATAAAACTAAAATACTAGAGCTGGAGGATGGTTACTGAAATAATAAAAATTAAAATAACACCACCTATTTACCTTCAAGCCCTCCTTCTAGTGCCATTTGTTGGCCGTATTTTCTGTCTATGGCCAACTAAGTAGAACTAACCCACACGAGGTGCTTAATGCAGCCCCTGGTGTGTTTGGTGTAGCTAATTCTCGCGGGTTATGGTCTTGCTACCATCTAAGTTCCACCCTCTTAAGGAGAGTCCTACTACTTAAACTTAGAAAAGGTATGTCCTAAACTAATTAACAAATTTAAAAGTTAAACAAAATTCTAATGAAAACTACTAAGTTAAAACTAACTATTTATCTACAAGCTAATATCTATTTAACAACTACTAAATCAAAGCTTTTGGTCTATATCTAATCTATGTTTTTCTCTCTTAAGGAGAGTCTCTGTTAGGTTTTCAAAAAAGAAGTTTTATCAAAAACTATTTAATAGATGGAAAGTAAACTAATTTGCTTAACAACTGCTAAATAAAAGATAGAAAAACTAAACTATCAATTGAAAATTAATCTAATCTAATGGATCCTATCTTGTCCAAGAGCAAGCTAGAAATTAAGAGACTGTCATATGATCCTGTAAAAATGATTAAATTACTATATGAGTAAACTCCAACAAATTAGAATTTAAATCACATGTAACTTAAAAGTTAAATTATATCATTATCACAAAAAACAAAGATATAATTATTAACCCAGAATACAATGACAAGTAGCTGAATAGAACATGTACCAAAATGATATCAAACACCAAAGTTCCATAAAAAATATAAATGTATAAGCATGAAAAAAATTACCATAAATATGTAGTATTGAAATAAAATTTACAGAAGAAATTTACAACGTCTCCATATTACTAAATATGGAGACGTTGTAACATAACCAAACTGTATTTGAATTAAAACCAAAACAAAACTGGAATATGCACAGAGGCAACATATCAATCATTTTTATCTTCTTGTGCTTCTCTTCAAACATACAGAAGAAACAAAATAGAAAACAAGGAAAACATAGTTTCTAGTCCTCTCATCGCATTCCTTCCCTCTGGCAGTGTCTCCTCAATTCTCCCTTTCAGAGAAAAGTTTACAGAAAGGAAAATAACTACATAAGAGAATCAATTCATCTCCAGATCTATGGAGAACCTCCTTTCCCTTGGAAATTGAATTATCTCTATTCAAATAGAGAGGAGGGATCATAACAAACTCCAGAAAACGAATCTTACAGCTGGACGCAAGAAAAAATTCTGGAAAAATATGGCTCAAACAGGCCCAAATATCTCATAGCTCGTACATTTGTTTTGGAAACGGCTCATTCTGAAAGGTAAATAGGCCCATTTTTGAAGTGGGTTTTCAACCGTTTGAGCTAATTCCTTACGGTTTTCTCACAATCATCCACACAAAAACACGTCTCCTACTGGTTCGTGATTCTCCATTTTCATAGTCTGGTTAGTTTGATGAACTGGATCTCTTCTCTATGTTATATTTCAGGAATCAACTTCATCTAATCTTCATTGTTGAATCTTCAAAATAAGAAAGAAAGAATTAATGTAAAATATTATTATGATGGTAAAAATAATTAAGAGATTTCTTGGAGCATAAATATTAAATAGTGACCAAAGAAATATGCTAAATGGTAAATAACAAGAAGGAAAATAAATGCTCCCTTCATTTCATTGATGTAATATGAATGGTCAACTGATGGCGACAAGTAAAAAGCATCTCGATTTGGTATAAATGTGGATACCCAGACTAGGATTGAAATATTTTATCAGTATAAAGTTTTAGGAGCAAATTATGACCCTGGAAGGTAAATAATAAGTGATAACACTATTCAAGAGCAACTTGATGCTACTTCCAACAACTGTTCACTTATTTCCTGGAGTGTTATCTTCTATATTAATACCAACACATATTTTCTTTATAATCCTTTCTCCCAAACTGGTTGTAGCCTTTCCTCACATTAATGGTTTTGGTCATTTCCAAGTGCATTGGATACTTAAATATATAACACCTTTGAGAAAAAAAACGTTAATGAGATAACCAATATTTAGTTCTGCAATATGAGAAAAGATTTCATAGTTTCAAAATACCTCTAGCAAAAATGAAATGAACAAAAGTTATTGTTAACAATTTATAAAATTTGAATTTTAGTTAATTCCAAAGCAATTATAAGTCAATTTGATAAAGTTGCAGGAATGTGAATTCAAACAAAAAGTCACCACTTTAGAGCTTATTGATTTCCTTTTAGAGCAATTTAAATGTCAACGGAGATTACACTTACACACATATTTCAGTGTATGATAAAAATATTGATCATCAACTTTTATGCATTATGAGATATTAAGGATATAGATGAAATCTGATCTCAAACTTTATTAAAATATGTCAATGATAAATAAGATATCATAATGAGAGTGACCATCCACGTGGTTTGCAAATTCTAAATAAGATTTAAGTAAAGCTGAAAATAATAAAGATGAATCAATTTTGAAAAAATAAAGATGTATAAAATGATCTCAAAATATACTTTTTTCTTTTTTCTTTTTTTTATGATTATTAATTCATCATTTTTAATAGGGTAATCCACTTTATTGGTTTAAGGATATAAAGTGAAACCAATCCTATTATTCACTAATCATATTTTCCTAGTTCAATATAGTAACTTCTAATCAAACCAATAGGAGAATATATGTGCTCTTAAAAGATGCAAATGAGTCTAATAAGCTTTATTTGAATTATCTAAATTTGCACCAAAACAAAACATAATTTATTAGACATTTTAGAGGCAAGAAAAATTGATGAATCAATCAAAAACCGAAACCAAAGGTATGGTTCCATTCTTTGATATGAGATATTTCAAGACGTAGATAGAAATCAATAATGATAAATGTCTGCTCAATTCATTTCGATCCGCTAAAGTGCTCATTAAATCATTAATAATGTAAAGACTAAAATTTGGCAAGGTTGTTGTCAGGCTAAGATAATTGAATTATTTCAAACTAAGGTGTATAATCAAATCGACCAAGGTCAAATAAGAGCATGCGAGTGTTCTCTAACCAGTAGGAGGCAAAAATATTCAACAATAAAAGGGTAACTTGTCGACAAAAACAATCAGTTAAAAGATGTGATGAAAATAAATGATCATAAAGTCGCAAAGTCATCATAGCATAACCGATAAGCAGAAATACCATCATTTTCATCAAGAATAATCGAGTAATTAAAAGGGAAGAAAGTCAAATGTCCGAAAAGGAGACTATTAAATCATTAAATAAACTCAAGTAAATTAAACCATAGCTAAATATTTACAAGATTTCTAATACGGACCCTTTTATTTGCAAAACAAAGGGGAAGTTGTTGGGGTGCCAACAGGGAGTTTAAAGGTGACACAACAATTGAATTTATCCTCATCGTCCAATCCTTCACCTTCCACCCAATTCCAAAATAAAAATGGCTATTGGCATAATTATTTTAGGACATTGATAATTTGAAAGGGGTAATGTAAAATTATATAATCATTTAATTTTCTCTATACTTGGGTAAAGTGTAAAAGAAAAAGTGAACATTGTTTCTGCCAGATACGCACTTGGTTAACGCATCTGAAATCTCCATGTTGCTCAGTGCGCCCTTGGGGGAAAGTATCGAGTCAAGTACTGTCACTTGATCTTGACTCCTTTGTTTAGGATAACTCCTAACGAATCCAAGGGGGGTAGTCCCTAGGGAAAGTTACTAAGGAGGTTAAGTTTTCTTAGTTCTTAGAATGGGGGTTGTCTTTAGGAGTTTGAAAGTGAGTACTGTCCAAGTTACACAAAAACGTTTATAATCAACAGAGTAAGATTAAATACATTCACAACATAATGAAAGTTGAAAGTGAAATAAAGCAAAATACAATATCACATCAGTGTCGTGGAGTCAAATGAAAATGGAGTGTTGTTGTTGTAGTAGTGAAATGTTTTGCAAGTTTTTTCTTGGTCAGTTTTAATTTATTAATGATGAAATTGATTAATGGGGAAGGGGAACTCCATATATACTATGAGGTACGAGGAGTATGTCCAGAGTTAATTGAGAGTGGCTCCTCACGAAGACGTGTGGGATGGACGGAGTCTTAAAGAGATGTCCAACACTACACCAAATGAGGGTTAGCCTAACGGGCCCCAAGGTTAGTTTCCAGTGGTTCTCGCTTCTTCTGAAGAATTCCCCCACACAAGTTTAATATTCGTGATGTCGGATTTTCATCGGTTATAAGGAGTAAATTTTATTAAGGTGAGTTCCTTTGTTAAAATGTGAAAATTTATTGAATGCTACAAATCCATTTTTAGATGGAAGATAGAGAAATGGTTTATTCCAATTGTTTGTGAAGAAACAAAAGTGTGTTGTGCTAATTACTACTGACTATGTGTCAACTTTCTGATCATCCACCACTAATCAGCAAAGCCTTTAGGTGGTGGCGAGAGAATACTTCGTGGCAACGATTTGGGTTCGTTTATTATTGCGAAAAAAGAAAATTGTAAAGATTGTACAAGATAACCAAATGAAAAAAAGTGAAAGTTTTTATAATTACTACTTACGAATCTCTTTGTGGTTAAGTACTCAGGAAAGCCCTTATCCATGAACCGTAACTTGGGAAAGTGCAGGAGTTAGTATTCAGTTTGCAAAAATTAAAAGAAATTATACAAGTTAGATCTACTTATATAAAAAAGGAATTTCTAATCTAATAATGAAACTAAGCTAAAGCAAAAAATGAAGAAAAACCACACAAGACAGATACAGGCTTCCCCCGGGTGGGGGAAGGGGGCTGTGGCTACTGTGTAGCCCACTTTGTTTTTATTATATTTTTTACAAAGTGCTAAAATCAGATAAAGAAAACCTTTGATACTTATAAATTTGTATTAGGGAGGTTTACAATGCTTAGAAATGACTAGGAAAGAGTGTAGGAGCTCCAAGAGCTTTAAATGGCCAAATTTATTGAAATTTCGCTAGAGTTTCCTTCTCTTTTTTCGTGGAGTCTGTAAAAAAAGACAATAAACTAATGTTAAATTTAGTGGATTAGCTAATAAAGATACAAAAATTTACACAGCTTTAAGTACTTGGAAAATTGTAGAAATTTTTAATGAAAACAAGTACTTAAAGCACTAATCTAGATCTAGTTTGAATTAAAACTTTAAAGAGTTTGTAGATCTGATATACATGCATAATAAAAGAATATAAGTGATTAAAATTTATGGATCTAACTTTTATTAAGAAAAAAAGAAGCAAAGTAACCAAGAAAATTTTGAGTTTAGAGATGGTAGAAAGAGGTCCTCAAGCCCAAGCTTGAATACTGTGAAGGGGAGAAAACACATGTGGAAAAAAACACGTTAGATCCAAATATTCGAATGTGGTGGAAAGAATATGGATGCAACCGAGCTCCAAATCCATTTCATCTTAGGTAACCTGCAAATCTACACACTTCTCCAAACAAGCACGATTAATCTAGTATATTTTATCAAGAAAGAGAAGGAGAATATTAGTATAACCGAATACAACCTATCACTCCTAAAAAATTAATCATAGAACATACACAATTAAATTGAAAACTGCAATTACTTATTCAAAGAATCTAGAATCAACCTACAAGCTTGCAAGAAAGAAAGTAAAGCTAGCTAAATATCACCTCAATAAACACCAACATGCATAACCATGGGGGGAATGCAACACATGAGCCTTCAAAGCCTTCACAATATTATTCAACAAATAACATAAAATAGAAATAGTACATGAGCATAGGTTTAATGTTGCATGACAAATGATGGAGATTTCCTCGCTTTATATAGGGAATGAGAGAGGGAGAGGGCGCATTAGGTTAGAGAGCCACATCACTAGAAACGAGGAGCAATTAAATCCATAAACTAAGCCTTGATTCAAGTGATATGGATAAGTTGGATGCCACATAAGGAGAGGGGCGCATCACATCCCATTGTAAACTCCATCCAACCACATGAAAGCTGCCACATACACGAGAAGTCTCCCACATGGAGAGGGGGCGCATCCTCCTTGAGAGATACACTCGCCCTCCTCATATCTTTGATTGAAATCACTGTGATTTGATTGATATTGCCTCTGATATGATTTTCCAACTCAACTGCCTCTTCAATGGGACCAAATTCCTCTCATATCTTTATTTTTTGAATTATTTAATTCTTTTTTAAACTTTTCGAGAGAATATTTATTTAAGTGAAAAAAATCACTTTAAACTATGGAAAAGTGGGTTTAGGGGTAATATGGGTGCTCCGAGTTAGAAAAAGAGCACCCCCATGGTGAATTTCACCTCCTAACCACTTTTCTAAGAGATTTTCAACTTTTTTAATTAAAACATTAAAAAAGTGCTTGTTTGCGGGAAAAAAATTGATGTCTCAAAAAAAAAAAGGGGACCTAGTACATGTCCATAGGACTCATTATTGATGGATAGCATGTAAAGATACATAGACACTTAAAATTTAATAACCTCCCAAGGTTTATCCACCAAGGAAAATAATCCATCTTTGGAGCCATGTGAGTGAAAAACTCATAAATTATGTGTCACTAAAATGCAACGCATAATGACCGAGGGAAAAAAACACTCTAGAGTACCACATTGATAGATAAACCTAAGGGAATCCAAGTCTGTTACCATAAAAATACCATGCTAGACCAACTTATTACAATATCCCCAAAGGGTATGGACATGCAATTTTTGGTCGAGATTGGCCCGCTGAACTTCAGAACTCTAGCAATGAACAATGTATTTTGTTCAAGTATTCTATGGTTCACATGAAATCCAACTAAGTGAAACTTAGTTGATAACATCTGCCTTCAATAGTGGGACGCATGATTGATTTGATCTTTAGAGCAGGAAATCATGCGAGAATACTAGAATCTTATGGTTTCTGCATAACACCAAAAGTGTATTAATCACATGTATATAAAAATATGCCAAATGAAACATTAAGTTGCATAAAAACATAATATACAACAAGACATAATGTACAAACTATGATACAAAACTAGTATACATAAATAATATACAAAATTAATGTACATAAACAAAAAAATTAAAAAGTAAAAGGATAGGGTTTAGAAAATCCATATCCGCGGATGCCCCTTTGGGCATCAGATATTATCTCTGAAGAATAACTTCAAGAACTGCCCATTCACAAGAAAGGTAAGTTGTTCTCCATCCATATTGTTGAGAAGGAAATAATTGGCACCGACCAAGTCATATATCATGAAAGGCCCCGTCCAGAGGCTGTCAAAATTCCTATGCTTGCTCGGCTTCTCTCTTCTCTTATCCCAAAGTAACACAGTGTCACCCTTCTGAAAAGCTCTCGGTCTGGAAGACTTGTCGAAATTTTTATTTATCTTGTCCTGACTTCAGATGCTTTGATCAACAACGTTCCTTCTGCTTTCATCCAAATCAATAATCTGATTGATTTTGTTCTGGATGGAATCCTTATCTGAACTGAAAGGTTGAAGCAATTGATATGCTGACATCTTAAGATGAATAGGCAATGTAACGTCGAGGCCATATACCAGCTCAAAGGGATACTTCCCAGTTTCACTCTTTTTGGTTATACGATCATCCCATAGTTCAAAATTTATTTTTCTATCCAACGATTTCTTATTATCTCCAATAGTCTTCTTGATTATGGTGATTAAATTATTATTTCTAGACTCAGCAAGGCCATTCCCTTGGGGACAATAATTTGACGAGTGGGATAGGATAATTATGTATTTAAAAAAAAACATTGAGAGTTATGCCGAGATGAAAGCTTTGGCATTATCAATTGTTATTTTCACGGGCACATCGAACCTTGTGATAATTTTGTCTTCAAGAAAGCCCATAACAACTTTATCGGTTTCTGCTTTGGTAGGAATTGCCTCTACCCATTTAGTGAAGTAATCGATCGCAGTAAGGATCCATGTATGACCATTTCTTGAGTTATCCTTAAACTGCCTGTTGAATTCAAGCCCCCATTGCTATAAAGGGGCTTAGACTACTACTAGTCTTAAAGGAAAAGCTGCTAGGTTTCGTTTTCCAACAAAAATTGACATTCTTGAAAATTCCTAACATACTTGTGCACATATGAAAAAAGGATTGTCTAGTAGTAGCCTACTCGTAGGATTTTGTGGGCTGTTGTTTTGGCTACGAAATGAACTCCACAAAATACCGAGTGAAAATAAACCAAGAGTTTTTTCAAATCTCGTTCATGGACACACCTAAGTATTAATTCGTCTAGGGTTCTCTAGCCCAGTCCATCTTGAGTGATGCAATACTTAGTGGCCCTCAACCTCAATGTTCTTCTTTTATGTACTACCAAGTGGGTTGGGCAAGTGAGGTTGATTAAGAAGAAAATAATTTCTGCATACCATTCATTCTGCTATAAATGTTGAAGCTCTATTGACTTAACCTTCTCCAACAAACCGTTTTGAAAAACTATTCCCAAATCTTCTCCATTCCCCTGAGTCAACATCTTGGAAAGACCTTGTCCCTTAATGAGCTTGGTGGATCTAATCTCCAAGTCATACTCTTGGATCTTGGACACCCACGTTCCTCTTATCCCCAAGCAATATTGTTGGGATAATATGTCCTTTACTACTGCATGTGGAACATAACCAATTATCTTAGGGTAGCTAACATACATTCTGAAATGCTTAAGGGACTTTACTAATGCATAAGATTTCTTATCCATTAGAGTATACTTTAATTCATATTTCTGCAATGCTATGCTCATGAAGGCAATGGGTTTCTCAAATCCTTCGTTATTATTTTGGAGAAATACCCCTGCAATCATGTCTTCCAAGGAAAATAAAAAAATATGGAAGTCCTTGGAGTAATTGGGGATGACTAAAACTAGTGCTCTCGCAATACTGTATTTTATGCACTTAAATGCTTCTCTACCTTCATTCCTCCATATAAACTTAGCATCTTTTTTCAATGAATTTTCGCAATGGCTTCATTAGTTCTACTAAGTTCAGAATGAGCCTACTTATAAAGTCTATCTGACCGTTGAATGATTGGAGGCCCTTTAAATTCAGGGGTAATGGGACTTTCTTAATGGTTGTTACTCGCTTAAGGTCCACTTTTACTCTGTCTTTTGTTATTATATGGCCCAATAATTTTCCCTCATCAATATCGAGTACTGACTTAGATGGATTTAATGAGATACCAAAATTTCAAAATTTCTCTAATACTTGCTTCAAGTTATTAACATGGTTTGATCTTTTCTTGGAAAAAATAGTTCAGTCATCCTAATATATTTCAATGATTTTCCCAATCACCTCCTCAAAAGCATAATCAATGTCATGCTGAAAGGGAGCTCATGCATTCATTAAGCCAAAAGGAATTCTAATGTGCTCAAAAGTTCCCCACGGGGTTGTGAAGGTATTTTTGTGCCAATATTATTTATTCATAAGCACTTGGTTATAACCGAAGAATCCGTCTAACATGGACATCATGCCCGAACTTGTCACTCTCTAGAGAAGAGTTTCCATGTTTGACAGTGGGTAGTTATCTTTAAGGCATGATGTATTGAGGTTCCCGAAGTCTATGCAGATCCTTATTGAACCGTTCTTCTTTTGGACTACAACCAATTTGAACACCAAGTTGAATGCCTTGTTGGTGCAATGATTCCTACATCCAACATCTTTTCTAACTATTTCTTAACAATTGGTGCCATCTTTGGGTTTATTTGTCTAAGTTTTTGCTGGAATGGCTTGACCTCTTTCAATTATTTATTTAGGGGGGTGGTATATTGGAATAAATCACCTTGATATGCCTTAAGCTTGTCATATGTGAATGCAAAAACTTCCCTATATTCTCTAACCAGGTTTATTAGGTCATTCCGTGTTAAATTTTGAGCATTAATTCACAATACTCTAGGATCTTTGCTGAGAGAATAACATATACAGTATATCAATGCATGACAATCACAATAAGCATCACAAGCATCACAAGAATCAAAAGCATGAGAGACAAGAGACACAGAGTTTCCGTGGGGAAAACCCTAAGGTGAAAAACCCCACAACTTCCTCGGAGATAGAGAGAGCAATGGCTCAACCAAAGTACAACCAAAATACACTGAGATAGTCTCCTAGTAGTAGATGATCCTCCTCCTCACTAGTGCACCACTTTCTGAGTAAGAGTGAGTTACTTGTCCGAATGAGTAAAATAGAGATCGGAGATCTCCATTTATACTAACCTTTTTTGCCCAGTGACCTTATGGGGCTGACTTGTCTAGCTAGGTACATCCACATTATAATATATATAATTCAGGGCCGACCCCACATGGTGGTCTAATAACCCATCGACAAGTACACACACTTGCGACACTTGTCAATCCACATAACGACACTTCCTTATAGAGGAATGACACATCTTTTATAAGGGTACAATAAATATATATATAATACACAGATGAAATACATTTCGAAGTTACATATACATCAACACTCCCTCTTAACTAGGAAGGTATTTCTCGACACAGATCTGCTAGACAAGTCTTCTTCTCGGGATCATCGTCATCGATGCATCGTCATCATCATCGTCACTGCTGCTGCTATCTCAACCAATCTCTGAATCTACTCGTCATAGGAAGTTCTACAGAGCCAGTCCTTTTTCATACTGGATGTAGGCCCACCACCTGCAGGTCTTCATCATCACTGGCCATACTGTGGAATTCTCAGGACTTATTACGTGCATCACAAAACCTGGCTGCAGCATCCTAGGCTATTACGAGCACACAGCTCTACCTGTAGGATCTCCCAGGAGCACATTACATGTGACCCATCACAAAACCTGGCTAAAGCATCCCAGGTTGTTATGAGCACACGACTCTACCTGTCAGATCTCCCAGGAGCACATTACATGTGATCTCACCACAAAACCTGGCTGAAGCATCTGAGGCCTTTTTCATCCTGTCCAGATCTCCCAGGAGCAAATTACATGTGGTCATGGCAAAACCTGGCTGAAGCATCTGAGGCCTTTTTCATCCTGTCCAGATCTCCCAGGAGCAAATTACATGCCATAGGACAAAACCTCGCAAGAGCATCTGCCAGATATCCAAGGGCACGAATTACATGCCATAGGACAAAACCTCGAAAGAGCATCTGCCAGATATCCCAGGGCAGGAATTACATGCCATAGGAAAAACCTCGAAAGACTATCTGTAGATCTCCCAGGGCACAAATTATATGTCCTCCCAAGCAAAACCTCGAAAGAGCATTTTCCAGATGTCCCAAGGTACGAATTACATGCCATAGGCAAAACCTCGAAAGACCATCTGCAAATCTCCCAGGGCACAAATTACATGCTTACCTGCACAACCTGATCCACGGCCACAAAATATCATCTGATACTCATCATACATCATCCTGATGTACACATGATAACCCTGATCATCATCACTGCAACATCTTGTTGCATGTCATCTGGAGAAGCTCGTCATCCATGATCATCCTGATCATACAATGCATCCATCTGATGCACACCATGTATCTACCTGATACATATCATCATACATAGTGTATCCACCTAATACATAGATACATGATCCACACAATGTATCCATCAACATACATGATCTACCTGATCATACCTGATACATATCAATATACATGATCTACTTGATCATACAATGTATCCACCTAATACATATACAGATACATGGTCCAAGCATCCAACATGATGCATATACATACAAATGATCCAACCGATCATATCCAGCATCCAACATGATGCGTACATACATATAAATGATCCAACTGATCATATCCAGCATCCAACATGATGCGTACATAAATATACATATAAATGATCCAACTGATCATACAAAGCAGAAACTAGAACATCATCCTGATGCTCATCATCCAGCGCTTACATCCACAGCCATGTGAAGGATCCTCCTTCCAACATGCTTGGAATGGCTTCAGCAAATGTGTCCATCACTTCTTCCTCGAAGTGTCATCAATCTGAAGAACGCCAAGTATCTCCCTGAAGTACTCGAACTTCACCCTGGCTAGTGGCTTCGTCAGCACATCTGCAATCTGCTCGTCCGTCGCAACATACAGGAGCTTCACAGATCCTCTCTGCACCATATCCCTGATATAGTGATATTTGATCTCTATGTGTTTCGACCTATCATGAAACACTAGGTTCTCGGACAGCTTCACACAACTCTGGTTATCACAAAAGATACCAGTAGCATCCAACGGGAGATCAAATAACTCAGACAGTAGCTTCCGTAGCCATACTGCCTCACAACTAGCTGAACAGGCTGCAACATACTCTGCCTCAGCTGTACTCAGTGCTACGCAGGATTGCTTCCTGCTAAACCAAGAGATCACACCTGATCCCATACTGAAGCAGCACCTAGATGTGCTCTTCCTATCTACAGCACTGCTAGCCCAATCTGAATCAACATAACCCTGTAGGTTAAACTTTTGATTCGCCTCATACTTGAGCCCATAATCTACTGTACCCTTCAGGTACCTCAGAACATGCTTTACAGCAACCAGATGAACACTCCTTGGATCTGTCAGGAACTGACTCAATGTGTTCACTGCAAAGCAAATATTTGGTCTCGTGTTCGTCAGGTACATCAAGGACCCAATCATCTGACGATACATAGAGACATCAACCGGCTCAGATGAAGCATCACAGAGAAGATTCAGATTCGATGCCATAGGTGTGGCCATGGCCTTGCAATCCATCATCCCGAATATCTTTAGGATATCTACTGTGTATTTCCCTTGACCAAGGAAAATCCCACCTGCACTCTGCCACACCTCCATACCTAGGAAATAATGCATCATTCCCAAATATTTCATATCGAACTCAGCAGCAAGCTTCCTCTTCGTATCTGCAATCAATCTGTCATCTCCTGTTACAAATAAGTCATCCACATACAGGAGTAGAATAACAGGATTCCCTTCCTCAACCTTGTAATAAAGGTTGGAATCCGCTTTACTCTTGGTAAAGCCCAAACTAGATAGGAAATTGTCCATCCTACCATACCAAGTTCTGGGAGCTTGTTTCAAGCCATACAAGGCTTTCTTCAATCTGCACACATATGACTCCCTGTCATGTATTTCAAAACTGAGTGGCTGCTCCACATATACTTCCTCTTCAACTACACCATTCAAGAAAACAGTCTTCACATCCATCTGGTGTATTTTACATTTCATAGTTGCAGCCAGGGAAAGTACTGTTCTGATGGAAGTATACCTGGCTACAGGTGCAAAAGTTTCGTCATAATCTATTCCCTCTTTCTGAGAGAAGCAACGAGCTACGAATCTTGCCTTGTATTTCTCTACACTGCCATCTGCAGCATGCTTGATTTTGAAAATCCATTTGGAAGTCACAACAAACTTCTCTTTAGGTCTTGGGTCAATATCCCAAACATCATTATTCATTATTGATTGGTATTCCTCAACCATGGCATCCTTCCATTCTTTCTTTTCTGCTGCTTCTTCATAACTAGAAGGCTCTTTGTTCATAATGTCACAGAGTAAAGCAACATAGCTGGTATGTGATCTGGTTCTCTTCTTTGCTCTGTGTTCTTCTTCTGGAATGCCAAATCTTTCTACATCTTGAATGAGCTCTCTAGCCCATGCAAGTTTCCTCTTGTGAGAGTTATCCTCACAGGGTGGATTTACAGGTTCTTGTGGATCTTCAAACTCACGAACAACTTCTGGAACTACTTCAGTCATGGTAGGGTCTTGAAATCTAGTTTCCTTAGGTTCTTCATAAACTTCGATAGGTTCCTTCCTTGATTTGATGAATGCTGAGTTTTCATCAAATGTTACATCCCTGCTGACATCAATCTTCTTGAACCCTGGAAAGTATATTCTGTAAGCCTTCGAGCTTTCACTGTAACCCACAAAGATACCCTTCTTTCCTGAAGGATCTAGTTTAGTCCTCTTTTCCTTTGGGACACGAGTGTATACTGGACAACCAAATATTCTGAGATGTCTGACTTCAGGTTTCTTACCAGAAAAGACCTCTTCTGGAGTCTTGTTGTCCAATATCTCATGGGGTGTTCTGTTCTGCACATATACAGTTGTTCTAGCTGCTTCTGCCCATAGATGCATAGGTAGATCCTGGTCATGCAGCATTGCCCTTGCTGCTTCCATGATAGTTCTGTTCTTCCTTTCTGCAACTCCATTTTGTTGAGGATTATAAGGAGCAGTCAACTCCCTCTTAATCCCTGAATCACTACAAAGCTTCTTGAAGTCACCTGAGGTGAATTCTCCACCATTGTCGGATCTGAATGTTTTGATCTTCTTGTCAGTTTGATTCTCCATCAAGGTTTTGAATTCCTTGAACTTATCAAACACCTCATCTTTGTTCTTCAAAAAGTATACCCAAGTCTTCCTGGAGAAGTCATCAATAAATGAGACATAGTAAACATACCCACTTAGAGAACTGGATGACATAGGACCACATACATCTGAGTGGATGATTTCCAAGATATCTTTTTCCTTGCTTTCACTTCTTGGGAAAGCCTTCTTAATGTTCTTACCTTTTGCACATCCTTTGCAAACACCTTCATGTTTGGTCTTGATTTTAGGAAGACCCTCTACAGCCTTGCTTGCAATTGGAAGTGCCCTATAGTGCATATGAGCAAGTCTTCTATGCCAAAGTTCACTTGGCTCCATGGATTCATGCACCATGGCATGTTCAGGTTGTCCCTTCAATTTATACAAACCTCCCTCTTGCTCTCCAATCACTACTGCATCATTTATGTTCTTTCCCTTTGGCCACATTAGGACTTGGCCATCCACAAATGCAACCCTCATACCTTTTGCATCCAATGCAGAGATGGATAGTAAGTTCTTCTTGAGCCTAGGTACATAAAGGACTTCTTTCATCTTCAAAGATTTTCCAGAATCTAGGTTGTAGGAGGCTTCACCACTTCCTTTGATTGGGTATTGATAATCATCCCCAAGTTTCACCTTATGGGGTGATTCATGTTCAGATAGATTCACAAAATATTCCTTAAACCCAGTCATGTGTTTGGAAGCCCCACTGTCAATCAACCAATCATTACAACCATGGGAGATAGTACCTATGAGAGCAGAAATTAGAACATATTCTTCTTCACTTGATGAGTCATCATCACTATTACTTTCTACCTTAGCTTTCTTCTTTGGGGGTTCATCATCCTCGACAACATGAGCATGAAACCTTCTTTTTCTGCCCTTCTTCTTCTTGTTGGAGTTGTTGTTGTCCTTCTTGTTCTTGGGACAATTTATGGAAATATGTCCTTTCTCATTACAGGTGAAGCATATTCTTCTTTCTTTGAAGTGATGTGAAGATTTCTTGGAGTGAGATGGCTCTCTCTTGGACTTCCCTTTCTTGGTGTGAGCTGTGAGAGCTTGATCTTCATTCCCCATCTTTTCTTCTCGTGCCACAAGCTTAGCTTCTTCTTGAGAGCATTCTTCTCACAATCTGTTGAAGGAGATCAACTTCTTCCTTGCACAAATTCCTTGAATGAAGGAATCTCATGACCTAGGTAGGCCATTTAGAGTGGTCATCGCCACTTCACCATTCTCCACCATTTCATCCACTGCTTCTAGTTGTTCCTTGATTTGGGAGACCCTTGAAAAATAAGATTGAATGGTTTCTCCATTCTAAAACTTTACTCCTTTCAATTGGTTCCGCAGGGTCATCTTCCGATTTATGTTCTTCCCTTCAAATAGCTTGGTCAAAGAGTCAAACATTTCCTTGGGTGTCTTTAGAGAGGACACATGGGGTATGAGATGATCTTTAATGGAATCAGCAATGATTCTCTTTCCCTTGACCAAGTTCTTCTTATGCAATACCTTGGCCTCTTCATCCTCTAGGATAGGGATGTCTTCTTTCACATATGAGTCCAACTCATTTTCTTCCAGGATTAACCCAATCCTATACTTCCAGGCTCGGAAGTTATCATCCCCTTCAAGCTTATCCTCAAGCTTGGTGTGGATAGACATCTTAAAGATTACTTCAAATGGAAATAGAAAATATTTAGGTCTTACCACTTGAAATGCTGAAAACTGGATCTGGTCCCGGATTAAGGTTTGTCGAAAAAACCCTAAAAATTCAAAATGTGAATTTCAATTTTCTGAAAGGATAGAAAGATGCGCCTTGATGAGCTGATCAGCCTGGTGTATTCAGAATTTGAGATCAGTAAAGCTTTACCCTTCAGATTTTCCTTTTTGTCCTCCCGAGTTCACTGGGGAGAGCCCTGAATTAGGGTTTGAGTTTCCCGGAGATCTACATAGCCAAAAATCTTGATCCAAAGCTCTAAACTTTGATTTTTGCAAGGAGCTTCCAGCTATGTCTTCAGATTTCAGAAATTCCTATTTTTGTGGAAACCCTAATTTTTAGGGCCAAATCTGAAAATGCTCGGAATTGAATTCTGACTGGATAGATAGATGTGCCTTAATGAGTAGAGTCAATCTACTATACTGCTTTTCCAAAATCTGTGGAGAGAAACCCAATAAACAAGAAACTCAAGTTTCCGTGACTACAAAATGTCTTCTTCTTAGGTTAGCTCTGATACCATGTTAAATTTTGAGCATTAATTCACAATACTCTAGGATCTTTGCTGAGAGAATAACATATACAGTATATCAATGCATGACAATCACAATAAGCATCACAAGCATCACAAGAATCAAAAGCATGAGAGACAAGAGACACAGAGTTTCCGTGGGGAAAACCCTAAGGTGAAAAACGCCACAACTTTCTCAGAGATAGAGAGAGCAATGGCTCAACCAAAGTACAACCAAAATACACTGAGATAGTCTCCTAGTAGCAGATGATCCTCCTCCTCATTAGTGCGCCACTTTCTGAGTAAGAGTGAGTTACTTTTCCAAATGAGTAAAATAGAGATCTTCGATCTCTATTTATACTAACCTTTTTTGCCCAGTGACCTTATGGGGCCGACTTGTCTAGCTAGGTACATCCACATTATAATATATATAATTCAGGGCCGACCCCACATTGTGGTCTAATAACCCATCGGAAAGTACACACACTTGCGACACTTGTCAATCCACATGACGACACTTCCTTATAGAGGAATGACACACCTCTTATAAGGGTACAATAAATATATATAAAATACACAGATGAAATGCATTCCGAAGTTACATATACATCAACATTCCGCTCCTTTTCTGAAGTTCATTTTCCAATTTTTATCATTTTTAGATCTCTACTTGTTCCGATATTTACTTCTATATAATACCCATGTTTTGATTGTTTGTTGCTTATGATTTTTACCATCCTATCGATCAAACATATGCTCTAATGCCACAAAACCTCTAGGCATTGGATTGAATTGATCATCTCCCTCTTGATACTCTTTACCCTCTTCTTGGAAGCTAACCTAGAAGTCTAAAAAATCTTCAAATTGTGGATGAATCTTAGGATTTGTTCATCACTCTGAAAGACCTGCCAATGGTGTACATTATCCGGAACTGATGGTCTAAAATTGATCTCTAGCTTACCATTCCCATTTATTAAACAGTTCTTCTGAAGGTTGGAGTGTTGAATCCGCTACTACTAGTCTGTATGCCATGCAGTTATGATCTCTAGGAATCTCAATAAGGTTTAAAGCATCAAAGCATTTCATTGTATCCCATATTGCATTCCTATACCTTTGTAATCTCTCACACTTGCATGCATACTTATTTCTTACTTGGAGAATTATTAATTCTGAGTCGCCTTTTATACTTAAATCTTAATACCCATGTCCTTAGCAATCTCCAATCCCAAAATTAGTGCCTCATACTCCGCCACATTATTAGTTGCCTCAAACTCCAACCTAAAGGAAAATTTGAAAATTTTCCCACTAGGTGAAGTGATGACAACACATGCTCCTTTCCCTGCTCTAGAATGTGCCCCATCAAAATTGATCCTCCAGATCTCATCAAATTTCTCATCTTTAACGTTTTCTTTTACAGGGGATAGAAATTTGGAGTAAATAACATAGTTTCCATTATGATTAGTATTATACACATATTCGTTTGACAAATTAATGGGATCTTCAACATGATGTTTCTTTGCTTTCTCACTATTCAATTTAACAAGGGAATCTTCTAATGCAGGTACCATGGCATAACTCCAATCCATTTGGATGGAGCCCCCAAATCAGCAGGTAATTTTATTGAAAGGAGCATACCCCACATATGAGGTACATCAATCACTAGTATATCTATGGTGATATGGATATCAGGGGTACTTAGCCAATCTTATTGGAATATTCAGAATGGTTCCAACCACATCAACTTCTCTAGAATCCATGGCACAAACATTCTGATATGGCCTAGTGATCTTCAAATTTAACTGTTCCATAACCCTTCTGGTCATAATATTCGATGATACCCCATAATACAACATTCAATTATGTAGAAGAATAATATTTATCATCAATGATACATAAAAGGTTGGGTGATCTTCTTTACTTGAGTCCACAGTATGCAAGATAACTGGGGGGTTTTCTCGACAATTTTCTTACGAGGGGTTGTTACTTTAGGATTTTCATGGTTAAATTCTTTGGGAGGATCTATAACATTCATTAATTTATTTCTCTGACAAGGTCCATCTCAAGGGCTTCAGTAACATGGATCCACACCTTTTCAGACTCAAACCATTTACCTAAATCAATATCAACATCAATAGTTTTAGGATTATGTGGAGTTATTACCTTTGTCTCATACTGTTGCTTGGATTTTGGGACTCCAGCATAATCTCTCCTCTAATATGTGAGTCCTTTAAATTTGGGCATTTCTCTTATCTGTTTCGGAGTAGGAATCTCACCATAGACTTTAGTCAGTTTATCGTTTTCTTGACTATACTCTATAGCCTGATTCCATGATTCTTTAAAGATGGGTTGAACATTTCCTACATCATTAATAAACCTAGGCTCGCTTGAAAAATCATCACTACTACTCGTTCCAGGAATTTCTTGCTCTAAGGATTGAAAGGATACATAATAGGTAGTATCTTCATGTAATGCATCACAAGGTATACAATATGGAGGGACTTATTCTACCATATTGTTTGTCTCTAAATGATGATTTAATCTGCCATCCCGAGGGGGTCCTTTGTTATTCCACTTGTTCTTTGGAGGAAAGGTCTTCTGATTTGAATAATATCTCTCTATGAAAAACACTCTATTCTGCATTGTTTTGAGTTGAGTGACGTGGTTGGCTTCCATTTCCTCCATACGTTCATTCATCTCCTTCATTTTATTTTCATAAGACTCTTGAATTTGGCTCATGGGTGCCTTTTCCTTGTGTTCATGATGTTTATTAGAAACAATAGCCCTTGTGAACCCAGGGATGTTAGATTTACCCGATGAATACATAGTTAGATCAACTTTTACATCCAAATATTGGGGAAATTTTAGAGTATCCAGTTCTTTATCCCTTAGCATGAATATGATATCACCACTTAATGCTTCCATATAGTAAACTAAAATAGATTTGTTAGTGGGATTGAATTCAACATGGAATATTGCAACCAAATCTATGAATTTCTTGTTAAATTCCTCCATTGTTTCATTCTCATTTCTTTGGATGGAATGGAGGGCATTCGACAGGTGGCGTGATTCTTTCTTTTCTCATCACCTTTCAATAAAACCTTTGGTCAAAGCATCATATGAGTCATAAGTATTGTCAGGAAATCCTATGAACCATTCAAAGGAATCATCCTCTAATGATACGGAAAAAATCCTCATGTGGACATCATCGTGTTGCTGGGAAGGTGTTCGACACCATACCAGGTTCCTAGAAAACTTTTGAAGGTGGACTAGGATAGTGACAACATTATATCCTTGAAATGTGGGAAACTTCTCTATAGATTTATCAGGCATCTCATGGGGATATCCTGCAATCTGAGAGAAGTTAAGGGTTTTTAAAAACAATTCCATCGAAGACAAGTCTTTATTTATACTACAATTGCTAAACAAAAATTGGATGTGTAAGATGTACTTAGATCCTAAATGTTCAAGGATCCTACGAGAAGTTATTTTAACCTACCTATTTCAATAAACCCTTTTGAGTTCAGGAATAAAGCTGACTAAATCATCATAGGTTCTTCTTATCGAATACTGAGTTGTGTTTATTGACAGTGGAATCGTCGGGTGGATCGAGTGCCAAAAAGAAACCAAAAATTCGTATCCAGGGATAGAAATATTTATCCCTGAAAATGGTGCCAAAAATATTGTCGCTAGATGTGCACCTGGTTAACGCAGCATAAATATCCAAGCTACTCGGTGTGCCCTTGGGCGAAAGTCTTGATTCAAGTACTTCCACTTGATCTTGACTCCTTTGTTTAGCATAACTCCTAACAAAGCCAAGGGGGGTAGTCCCTAGGGAAAGTTGCTAAGGCGATTACGTTTTCTTAGTTCTTAGAATGGGTGTTGTTCTTAGGACTTTGAAAGTGAGGACTGTCCAAGTTATGCAAAAAATTTTATATCAACAACATAATATTAAATACATTCACAACATAATGAAAGTTGAAAGTGAAATAAAGAAAAATAAAATATCAAATCAGCGTCGTGGAGTCAAATGAAAATGGAGTGTTGTTGTAATAATAGTGAAATGTTTTGCAAGTATGTTCTTGTTCAGTTTTAATTTATTAATGATGAAATTGATTAATGGGAAAGGGGAACTCCAAATATACTGTGAGGTACAAGGAGTATGTCCAGAGATGAATGGGAGTGGCTCCTCACGAAGACCTGCGGGATGGATGGAGTCTCGAGGAGATGTCCAACACTACAACAAACAAGGGTGTAGCCTGACGGGGCCCCGAGGTCACTTTCCAGTGGTTCCCGCTTCTTCTGAAGAATTTCCCCACACAAGTTTAATATTTGCAATGCCGTATTTTCATCAGTTATAAGCAATAAATTTTATTAAGGTGAGTTCCTCAGTTAAAATGTGAAAATTTATCGAATGCAATAGATCCACTTTTGGATGGAAGAGAGTGAAATAGTTTATTCCAATTGTTTGTGAAGAAGAAAAAGTGTGTTATGCTAATTATTACTAACTATGTGTCAACTTTATGATCATCCGCCACTAATCAACAAAGCCTTTAGGTGGCGTCGAGAGCATACTTCGTGGAAACTAGTCAGGTTCATTTATTGTTGCAAAAAAAGAAAATTGTAAAGATTTTACAAGATAACCAAGTGCGAAAAAGTGAAATTTTTTCTAATTGCTACCTATGAATCTCTTTCCGTTTCACTACTTGGGAAAGCCCTTATCCACGAGCTGTAACTTGGGAAATCGTAGGGGTTAGTATTCATTTTTCAAAAATTAAAATAAATTAAACAAGTTAGATATACTTATAAACAAATGAATTTATAATCTAATAATGAAACTAAGCTAAAGCAGAAAAAGAAGAAAAACCACACAAGACAGATACGGGCTTCCCCGGGGTGGGGGAAGGGGCTTGTGGGCATTATGTAGCCCACTTGCTTTTTATTATATTTTTTATAAATTACTAAAATCAAATAAATAATACCTTTGATCCTTATAAATTTGGATAGGGTAGGTTTACAATGCTTAGAAATGATTAGGAAAGAGTGTAGGAGCTCTGGGGGCTTTAAATGGCCAAATTTAGTGAAATTTCACCAGAGTATCCTTCTCTTTTTTCGTCAAGTCTGAAAACAAATCCAACAAACTAATGTTAAATTTAGTGGATTAGCTAATAAAGATACAAAAGTTTACACTACTTTAAGTAATTAGAAAAATGTAGAAAGTTTTAATGAAAACAAGTACTTAAAGCACTAATATAGATATAGTTTGAATTAAAATTTTAAAGAGTTTCTAGATCTGATATATATGCGTAATAAAATAAGATAAGTGATTAAAATTTATGGATCTAAATTTTATTAAGCAAAAAGGAAACAAAGTAACCGAGAAAAGTTTGAGTTTAGAGATTGTAGAAAGAGGTCCCCAAGCCCAAGCTTGAATACTATGAAGGAGAGAAAGCATATGTGGAACAAAACACATTAGATCCAAATATTCGAATGTGGTGGAAAGAAGATGGATGCAACCGAGATCCAAATCCCTTTCACCTTAGGTAACCGGCAAAGCTACACACTTCTTCAAACAAGCATGGTTAATCTAGTATATTTGATCAAGAAAGACAAGGAGAATATTAGTATAACCAAATAAAGCCTATTACTCCTAAAATATTTAATGATAGAACATACATAATTAAATTGACAGCTGCAAATACTTATTCAAAAAAGCTAGAATAAACCTACAAGCTTGAAAGAAAGAAAGTAAAGCTAGCTAAATATCACCTCAATAAACACCAACATGAAGAACCATGGGGGGGATGCAACATATGAGACTCCAAATCCTTCACAATCTTACAAAACAAATAGCATAAAATCCAAATAGTACATGAGCATAGGTTCAATGTTCCATGCCAAAAGATAGAGATTACCTCGCTTAATATAGGAAATGAGAGAGGGAGAGGGCGCATTAGGTTAGAGAAGCACTTCACTAGAAAGGGGGAGCAATTTAATCCATAAACTAAGACTTGATTCAAGTGATAGAGATGAGTTGGTTGACACATAAGGAGAGGGGTGCATCACATCCTATTGTAAAATCCATCCAACCACATGAAATTTGCCACATACAAAAGAAGTCGCCCACATGGAGAGGGGCACATCCTCCTTGAGAGATACAGTCGCCCTCCTCATATCTTTGATTGAAATCACTGTGATTTGATTGATATTGCCTCTGATATGATTTGAAAACTCAATTGCCTCTTCAGTGGGACCAAATTCCTCTAATTTAGGAATTGGATTTTCTCTCGTATCTTTATTTTTTGAATTATTTAAATCTTTTTTAATATTTTCGAGAGAATATTATTTAAGTGAAAAAAGTCACTTAAAACTATGGAAAAGTGGGATTAGGGGTAATATGGGTGCTTCGGGTTAGAAAACGAGCACCCGCATGGAAAATTTCACCTCCTAACCACTTTTCTACGATATTTTCAACTTTTTAAATTAACACATTAAAAAATTAACCGTAAAAATACATAGACAATTAGACTTTAATAACCTCCCAAGGTTTAGCCACCAAGGCAGATACTCCAACTTTGGAGGTGTGAAATCAGAAATTATACGTCACTAAAACACAATGCATAATAACTGAGGAAACAAAACACTCTAGAGTACCACATTGATAGATAAACCTAAGGCAAGCCAAGTCTGTTATGAAAAAGACCATGCTAGACCAACTTATTACAATATCCCCAAGGGGTATGGACATGCAATTTTTACAAACAGGCCGAAATTGGCTTGCTGAACTTTAGAACTCTGGAAATGAACAATGTATGTTGTTCAGGTCTTTTGTGGTTGACATGAAATCCAACTAAGTGCAACTTAGTGGATAACAAACATCAAATATGAAAAAATGATTTACATAAATATTATTAATGGTTGTAATAAAGTTTATGCAAAGGAAATCATTTCGAAAATATATGTTACGTTGATAATCATCATACTGTGATATTCATGGGTCCAAATAAAAAATTTAGGCATATTGATTCAATAAATTGGTCCAGCCTGTAGTTTATGGCATAAATTGAAATATTCTATCATAAGGGAGAAGAGGAACTTTCAAACTATTTCAAATTGTATATTTCCATGCACCAATATAGCTATAATCCAAGTCTTATGTGCAATCTCAGCAATTGATTATTTGAATGCAAGCACTTGAGAACACCTTGTAGTTTTATGAGTGAGCATAATCCTAACATGCTCTTATTTGAGTTGGAACAAAAATGTGTGTTTCATTTTTATGTTATTCAAGTGCCTTTACATTAGAAGTTGGTTTATATTCCATGGAAAAGGAGAAACATTGAAGCAAAAAATGCTCCATTCAAAGGACACAATATGATATTGATGTTGTCTTTATGCAACTTGAATAATTGCTAAATAAGGACTATGCTTGATTGTTTTTTATGATTCCTTGAATTGAATAAAAGTAGACAACAAATAGAATATGGTAGTTTAGAATGTTTGATTGGCTTGATTTTCTCCCAATAATTTTGATTGAAATGTATATCATAAATGAGAGAGGGAGTTCATTCTTTAAAGATCATACATACCACTCCGTATTTACGTTCTTTTGAATTTTGATTATGCTTTTCTCCCTTGAAGAAATTCATACATATTTGAAAACATTGTTTTTCAAAACATATGGTAGAAAACAAAATCGCCCAATCCAATGTGTTCAATTTTATTAAGTTCAAGCATGATTTATGTAGTTAGCTTCATTTCCCTTCCCTCCTTGTAGATCTATAGAAATATATTCTTGTACTATTACTAAAAGTATCGCATGATAGAGGGCTCTGAGAGGTCAATTTTGTTTACTAACCAACAAAAGGAAAGCATGGGAGAGATATCAAGCAAGATTGAATTCAAATAAATATATGCAATATTGATTATGTTAAAAAAAATTCAATAAGTACTCAAGTTTTCCTTGAATTGGGTGATGCTTAGATGTTTCTACGGGCAGTAATAAGCCGATGTCTATGACCCTATGATTGGTGAAGTATATTGTTTATGAAATAAGGCTAAATCTATCTTAATTATATATATTTGGTGGAATGGGGGTGGTTTTAGAAACTTGCAATGTTTTTAGATGATGTAGATATTGATGTATAAGATCAACCTTCCTTACCCTTTGCCTCTTGTCATTTTTTGGCCTATGTTATTATACATAATTAAATAATCATGTTAGATTATGCATATATTGTGATAATTGACCACCAATAATTAATCATCATTGAATTCAAATTTATGCATTTTGAAGTGATTGTGATGTTTAGAGTAATCTTTTACTACAAGTTGTGCTAAGACAATTAAATCTAACACCAAGAACACCATTGTGGCAGTTAGGAAACTATGCAACATTTATGTGGTTCTCATGCATCTCTTATAGATACCAAATGGGATGGCACTTGAATAACGTAGAAATAAAGTAACATAAACAATTACAGTGAGGGCACTTGCATGCCAAAGAGTTGGGTAACACTTGTTAATTTGGATAACTGGAAGAAGACATCTCGATGAATAAAACATTGAAGTTAGTTGTTATATGGATAATAATATGGGGTAAACCCCTATTTATTACAATAAGACACATAAACCCTAACTCTAGGCTTAATTCATGTGTTTATGCCTTTATTACATAATGGAGACCTTTGTACACATATGACCATATTACATAGATACTACCTATGTTGTGATTATCTACACAACTTTAATCGTATGCTATGTGTTTAAGCATTTATTATATAAACAAGGCCTTTGTACACATATAACCTTAAAACTACTACCTATGTTGTGATTAGGTAAACAACATGCCTTCCTCCTTAGAAAAAGCTTTGTCCTCAAGTATTTAAAATGCAACCGATGGATTGCATTTTATAATGCAAGTGACCTATATTTTACATCTTAAGTTACTCTATAGATTAAGTGACATATGATATACACCTTAAATCATTTTATAATTTAAAATTCACTTTATAGCTTAATTGACATATACAGCTTTCATCCTATATCACTTTTGATCTTAGGTGACATGTACTTTACAATAAAATAACTTGAAAAATAGAGTATGAGATTTGAAGCCTTAACCACTTATTATGAAAATTACAACTTAACTAAGTGAGCTAAAGAAAAATTGCATATAAAGCATATGGAGAAAGGGTTTTTTCATTTTTTTTGGCCTCCCAAAAGCTTAAGGTTTGAACACTTCTTGATGCATGCTTTGCCCTGTTGGTTCTGCAACTTCCATCACCACCATGTTATATTCCATTTTGTGTTTCCTTGCCACTTTAATATGCCTCACTTTGACCCACCATGCAATACTCCACTCCAATTCACTCCATATCCCAAATAGCCCAAAAAAGGTCGCATACAAGCCTTGAAACATGTGCAATCTCATCTTGAAACCATCCACCATGGTGAGGAATTACCTTTCCACTATCACAAGGAAAATTTTCATTGCTTCAAGGTTTCCACCCATGGTTGACATTGCAAATGCTACATGGTTTCTTCCCATTTGCATAGTAACAATTTGCTACAATATTAACATTTTTGGAGTTCCCCTCTTCTTCAAAAACTTCTTTACCCTTAGCCACTTGGGGGATATCCTCTTTGGTTTTCTCTTATCAATCCCCACATCACAATAAACGATAGATACTTTATCACTCTCCTGTGTATCTTCATCTCAGATCACTTATGGAACTTCCTCACTTGCAAAACCCTCTTTACTATCGAAGAGGGTTTTGGGTTTGCATAATCTAGGCACCTTCTTCCTTCTAATTGTAATGGAAACATCTGTCTCATTTTGTTGGTGAAGATCTAGAAGTGCTCTTGAAACTTGACAATGGTTACAAATTGCTAGTACATTTTTCATCATTTTCTTGTTCTTTTTTTTATTAAATGAACTAGTGGACAACACCAATGATCTCGATTGAAGCTTTTCTGTCCCTAAACACCGAATAGAATGACACTTGAATAAATTAGAAATAAATGAGCATAAACAATAACAATGGGGGCATCAAAACACCTAAGGGTTGGATAACACCTACTAATTCATATAAGTGGAGGAAGACATCTCCATGGATAACAATTTAAAGCTCATTGTTATATTGATAATAGATAATGAGATACATAAGATAGGGGGGAGTTCCTATTTATAACAATAAAATGCACAAAGCCTGACCCTAAAATTATGTATTGTGTCTAGGTCTTTATTACATAGAAGAAGGCCTTTGTATACATATAATATTATTACAAATACTACAAATATTTTGATTAAGTACACAACCCTAAGTTTATGTCACATGTCCATGCCTTTATTATATAAAGGAGTTCTTCGTACACATATGACCTTATTAGAAATATACTATGTATGTTGTAATTAGGTACACAATAGGTTATAATTTAATCAAGTAGGAAATATTTGAGTGGTAAAATTTTGCTCTCTAATGGTCCAAATATGCCAAAATTTTGACAAACACTTCTTCAAGTTGATAATTTTCATTTTACTATAATGCCATACATGTATTCTAAAAATCTATCTCAACAGAGTCCATTACACTTATTTTGGGACATCAACAAACTTGCTATGAGTGTTAGTTATCATCAAAATGTTGAATATGATTGTAATTGATGTCAAAGGAGTTCAGTAATGACAAAGGAATAACCAAGGACATGATGGCAGGGAAAACTTAGTGAAAGACAAAGGAATGACAAAGGAAGTGATGACATGGCATGTATGACGATGCGACATGTGTGATGAAGCTGGAAAGACACATGATGGTGTTCTGGTGCTATCATTAAGTCAGTGTTGCAATCTGACATCATTCTGGAAAAGTATGACAAGTTTGTGAAACTTTGGAAATTGACTAAGTATGGAAAAAGTAGTCAAAACTGCTCTAAGAGAATGCCCGCCATAATTCACGGTTTGAGAAAAATGTGCGCACCAACATATTGGGTTATAGCTTGTTCTCTAGTGATTTGGTTATCTAACCATGAGCTAAAATATTCCTATGGAGTTCACACGTGCGAAAAACAAGCCTGCCAAAATGAGAAAAAGCTTGTTTTTACTGTTCAAATGAAGGTTGAAGAGGCATTTGGAAATGCCCGCAAGGAGGTATCCTTGTGATAACAAAATTAACCAGGTGGCATAGGGTTGTTCCTTGATGAACTGGCTATCTATCCATAGGATCATATTTTCCTCTGGAGTTCACATGTGTGAAAGACAAGCCTGTCAAAATGAGAAAAAGGTTGTTTTTTTTGCATATTAAGAACAAAAATCTGGCTAAGTGTTGAACTCACATGGCAAAGAGGCCATTTGGAAATGCCCGCAAGGAGGTGTCCTTGTATTGATAAAATTAATCAGGTGGCATAGGCTTGTTCCTTGATGAATTGGATATCTATCCATAGGATCAGATTTGCCTCTATAGTTTCACACGTGTGAAAGACAAGCCTGCCAAAATGAGAAAAAGTTTGTTTTGATGTCCAAATAATGGTTGAAGAGGCATTTGGAAATTCCCACCAAAGAGTGTCCTTGTGATAATAAATTATCCATATGGAATGGACATATTCCCTAGTGATCTGGTCATCTAGCTATGGTGTCAGTTCTCTCTTTGAGGCTCACAGGTGCAAGATTTTGGCCTGCCAAAATGGTGAAAAATAAGGTTAATGACACCTTATGATATGCCCGCAAAGGCTTGTAAAATGCCCACAAGGCTTTGTAAAAATTCCCACAAAGGCTTAAGTTATGCCCGCAAGGGCTTATGGAATACCCACAAGGGCCTTAAAAGATAAAGCTCTGAAGAGCTTTATTATGCCCACAAAGACCAAGGGTTATGCCCGTAGGGGGTTAATGAATAAGCTCACAAGAGCTTACTAAAGATGACTGCAAGGGGCTCAATGGATAAGGGATAAAGAGATTCCCGCAAGGGGAAAATCCCGCAGGGGCTTAAATGCCCACAAGGGCTTAGGTTATGCCCACAAAGGAGCTTAACGCATAAGCTCGTTGGCTGAAGATAAAGGCTAGCCCACAAATGAAGATGCCCACAGGCTTGAGGGTTCGACATGGGATAAGAATCCCGCAGATGGAAGAAGGTCGCATGCCTGAGATGAAGGAAGACCACATTCTTGAGATGGATGAAGCCCGCAAGCCTGAGATGACCAAAGATGTATTAATTAATCAATTAATTACAAATTTGCAATAAACAAAATTATGAATTAAATGCTAATTAAATAGATATTTGAAGAGGCATGAAGATGAAAGGTTGTGAGCATATTCTGGAAAGATGCAAGGTTCAAGAGAAGAGTAAAAGAATATATAAACATAATTCTGAAGAAGAAGCAAGATGTCTCAGCAGTTCATATTGAAGGTTCAACAAGAACAAGAACTGAAATGTATGTTGGGTTTTGAGATGAATATCTGAAGCAGCATTGAGACCAGAGGAAGAGACCATAATGTTTACAAAATCAAGATGAAGAAGTGCATAACAGAAGTCAAAGAATTAAAGGGGAAGAATTGAAGTTGTCTGCAGCCCAGATCTATGTAGCAACAAGAGAAGACAAAGATTGAAGAAGCAAGGAATTATATGGAACATAATTGAATCAAGAAAGATATGGAAGATTGATATAAACATATTAGGGAGGTAGGGTGGTGCTAGGGCATGCTAAAATCCTGCAAGGGGGTTGTATCCTCCTTCTAGTGGTAGTTGGTAAATAGGGTGTCGAATCATCCTTTCAGTTGTAGCTGATAAACCAGGGGGTTGTAGCTTCCTTTCAGCAGTGGATGGTAAATAAAGGTGCAGTAGCATCGTTGTATTTTGTATCAGGAAGAAACCAGGGTGTTGTAGCATCCTTCAGTTGTAGCTAAGAAACTTGGGGATTGAAGTCTCCAGCAAGTTGTAGCTTGCAAAAACTATTGTAAACATAATTTTGCAGTATAGAAAGAGTTTGTGGTTTTCCCAATTGGGTTTCCACGATAAAATCTGTGTCTTGTGTATCTTGTTGATTCCATGTTTTAATTAAGTTTAATAAGTGGTTTAAAATGGTAAAAAGTTAACAATACTGATTCACCCACCCCCCCTCTCAGTATTGACAAATATTCCAACAATTGGTATCAGAGCAGGATCCTTCACTACAATCTAAACCATTGGAAGGAAGATCCTATTAAAAACCACTATGGATCAACAAGAAGGGATTGCACCCTACAGAGCTACAGTACTTGATAAAGAAGAATATGCATATTGGAGTATGAGAATGAGTGTATACTTACAATCATTAGGATGGGGTGTATGGAATTCAGTAATATCTGATTATATCCCACCAAAAATAATAAGGACTACATCTCAAAAGGAGTCCAAGAAAAATAAATCAATAGCAATGGAGGCCATATTTGATGGACTATATCAACCCATCAAAGAAAAGATAGGACAATGCATCTTAGGTAAGGAACTTTGGGTCAAACTGGAGAAGCTTTATTCAGTAAAAGAAATAGTAAAAGCATACCTCGCTATTTTCAAGAATGATGATGAAGAAACTTGCATCCACAAGGAAGATCAAAAGAACAAAACCATATGCAAGAAAAAATTTAATGACAAGAATAAATTCTTCTATTCCTTGGAAGATAGTGAAGATGAAAAAAATCTATTCATGGAGACAGAAACTTCAGAAGATAATTTGTATATGGAAGGAAAGGTGGACCTAAAAGCAGAATTCATAAGTACCCTTGAAGAATTGAGAGAGAGCATATTGGAGAACAATTCTTTGAAAGAATATTTGACAAAATACCTAGAAGAGAAGAAATTAAAAGAAGAGGAAGTCAAGACCCTCCAAAAGGAGTTGCACAAGTCAAAACAACAAACAATGGCTAGCATGAAAGAGGCGGAGAGCTTAAGACAGGAAGTTGATAAATTTAAGAAAGAAGTAAAGAAGCTAGAAGACCACATGAAAGAGGTTGAGAGCTTAAAACAAGAAGTTGCTAACTTCAAGAAAGACGTAAAGAAGCTTGAAGACGACATGAAAGAGGCCTAGAGCTTAAGATAGGAAGTTGCTAACCTCCAGAAATAAGTAAAGAAGCTAGAAGACCACATGAAAGAGGCCGAGAGCTTAAGACAAGAAGTTATTTTTCTTAGAAAGAAGCTTGATGAAGAATCTATTAAATCAAAATTTGAGAACAACTCAAAAGTTTTAGATGAAATCCTAAGTAGCCAAAGACCATCACGTGATGAAACTGGATTAGGTTATGGCAAAGAAAAGAATCCCGAATATTTGTCTCTTACACTCCAAGATAGAAATGAAAGAATTTATGCTGCTGCACTCAAAAACCTAATTAAGAAGGATACTTAGAAGTCTGCTCCCTCATCTCATAATAAAGATAGAACTGATGTGATACCTAAAAGACCAATGACAAGCAGAGTCCAACAGATATTTTTTGGTCATTGCTACTCATGTAATAATTTTGTACATATGGCTAGAGAATGTAAGCCGAGGAAGAATGCTTCAATAAAATTTCAAGAACAAAAGAAGGGATGGAAGAAGATGGAAGTTGTGAAGCAGGAAGATCAAAGATTCCTCAAATATAAAGGAAGGTTCTATGGATATTGTCACTGCTGTCACAAGTTTGGTCACAAGGCTATTAATTGCAGAACCAAGGGAAAAGTTCAAAGTACAGAATCCAAGAAACAAAGAAGATCAGTACACAGGGTACCTCATGGAAAGATGTGGAGAAGAAAGGAATACTACAAAGAGTCAGACGAAACACAAATTCCAAGCATCAATGAAGTTTCCAAAGATTATGTTCAACATAATAGTGTTGTAGATGAGAATGACATCCATTATTATGGAAATCAAGATGAAGATGAAGAATACACCGATGGAGAGAAGGATTATGAAATTGTCTTCTAAAGTCTCTTGTGACCTAAAAGAGAAACCCTGGAATTAGCATTAGAGGGGATCATATACTCAGGGGAAGTAAATATCAGAAAATTACAATTGGTATTTGAAGGTAATTAATATCACTTGTTAATAATAAAAGGATATATTCATCAATGACAAGAAGTAAAGTAGAGGTGACAAAATTGAAGAAACACATTTGGTATGGAAAACATCTATGTGACAAGTACATGGTTGAAGTGTAACAAAATCAAAAGGAGAATTAGAGAAGAAGAGATGATCATGGTTAAATGATAAGACTGGTGTATGGTTGACAAAGAGCAAAGTAAAAACCCTATCACAAAATGGAGAAAATTTTGACAAAGGGGAGGAACATTGAAAGGGGGAGTTTATGAACTCATCATCCAGGTTCTCATTCAAAATGGTTCTCATTCAAAGGCATGCTACAAGATAATAACTAAGATTATCTTAAAACACAGTGAGTAGTACCAAGTCCAAGATAAAAGGAGGAAGAGAAGCAAAATAAGGGTAGTTATGAAAAGGAAATGTCAAAGGAGTTCAATAATGACAAAGGAATAACCACGGACATGATGGCAGGGAAAACTCAGTGAAAGACAAAGGAATGACAAAGGAAGTGATGTCATGGAATGTATGATGATGTGGCATGTGTGATGTAGATGGAAAGACACATGATGGTGTTCTGGTGCTATCATTAAGTCAATGTTGCAATCTGACATCATTCTGGAAAAGTATGACAATTTTGTGAAACTTTGGAAATTGACTAAGTATGGAAAAAGTAGTCAAAACTACTCTAAGAGAATGCCCACCATAATTCATGGTTTGAGAAAAATGCACACACCATCATATCAGGCTATAGCTTGTTCTATGGTGAATTGGTTATCTAACCATGAGCTCAGATGTTCCTATGGAGTTCACACGTGCGAAAAACAAGCCTGCCAAAATGAGAAAAAGCTTGTTTTTACTGTTCAAATGAAGGTTGAAGAGGCATTTGGAAATGCCCGCAAGGAGGTGTCTTTGTGCTAATAAAATTAATCAGGTGGCATAGGCTTGTTCCTTGATGAAATGGCTATCTATCCATAGGATCATATTTTCCTCTGGAGTTCACATGTGTGAAAGACAAGCCTTCCAAAATGAGAAAAAGGTTGTTATTTTTGCATATTAAGAACAAACATTTGGCTAAGTGTTGAACTCACATGGCTAAGAGACCCTTTGTAAATGCCCGCAAGGAGGTGTCCTTGCACTAATAAAATTAATCAGGTGGAATAGCCTTGTTCCTTGATGAACTGGCTATCTATCCATAGGATCATATTTGTCTCTGTAGTTTCACACCTGTGAAAGACAAGCCTGCCAAAACGAGAAAAAAGTTTGTTTTGATGCCCAATAAAGGTTGAAGAGGCATTTGGAAATGCCCGCCAAAGAGTGTCCTTGTGATAATAAATTCTCTAGATGGCATGGACATATTCCTTGGTGATTTGGCCATCTATGTTGATGTATATGTAACTTCGGAATGTATTTCACATATGTATATTGTATTCCTATAGAGATGTTATTATTCCTCTATATAGAAGTGTCGTCATTTATATTGTAAGTGTCGTAACTTATACTTGATGGGTTATTAGACCACCTTGATGGGGTCGGCCCTATATAAGTCATGTGGGTTAAAGGGTTATTAGTCCACCCTATTGGGGGTCGGCCCTGTCAGCATTATGTTAAGTGGTTAATTTGAGGCCAACCTAGTAAGGTTATTAGGCAAGTCAAGTCAAGTATAAATAGAGTGCGGGAGGCACTCTATTTGATCATTCACTTTCTCACTTACACACTCATTGGAGTGTGGCGCACTAGTGGAGGAGGATAAGCTGCTGCTAGGAGACTATCTCTTATGCTTGGGTTTTGTATCATTGCTCTATCTATCTCTAAGGAAGTTATTGGGGTTTTTCACCTTCTTGGTTTTCCCCAAGGAAACTCTGTGTGTCTATTGTCTCATGTGGTTTCTTGTTGTGATTGATATGCTTGATATGTTGTACATGTTATTCTCTCAGTAAAGATCCTAGTTCATATTGAATTGATGCTAAAAAATTAACATGGTATCATAGCTAACCTGAGAAGAAGACACTGTGCAATTGCGGAAGCTAGGGCTTCTTGTTTTTGGGTTTCTCTCCATGGATATTCAAAGGCATGAGGCTAGATTGACTCTCCTCAGCAAGGCGCATCCTTCTGTCCAATCAGAATTCAATTCTGAGCATTTTCAGTTTTGGCCCTAAAACTTAGGGTTTCCACAAAAAGTGGAATTTATGAAATCTGAGACCATGGATGGAAGATCCTTGGAAAAATCGAAGTTTAGAGCTTTGGATCGAACTTTTTGGTGGGTTGAAGCTCCAGGAAAATCAAACCCTAGTTTGGGGTCTTGTTTAGTGAAGCCAAAAATTAGGGTTTCTGCGAAAATTGGAATTTATGAAATCTGAGACCATGGATGGAAGCTCCTCTAAAAAATCAAAGTTTAGATACCAAGATCGAACTTTTTGGATGTGTGAAGCTCTGGGAAAATCAAACCCTAGTTCGGGGTCCTCTCTAGTGAAGCCGAAAATTAGGGCTTCTGCAAAAGTTGGAATTTCTTAAATCTGAAACCATGGCTGGAAGCGCCTCTGAAAAATTGAAGTTTAGAGACCAAGATCGAAATTTTTGGAGGGATGAAGCTTTGGGAAAATCAAACCCTAACTCAGGGTCCTCCCTAGTGAATCCAGAAGTTTGAAAAGCAAATTTGAGGGGTGAAACTTTGCAGTTTTCAAATTCTAAGTATACCAGCTTCATCATCTCATCAAGGCGCATATTTCTATCATTTCAGAAGTTTGAAATTCAAAGTTTGAATTTTAGGGTTTCTCTGACAAACCCTAATCCAGCTCCAGATCCATATTTCTGCAAAATCAATTGGAAAGACCTAAATCTTTTCTATTTCCATTTGAAGTACTCTTTAAGATGTCTCACCACACCAAGCTTGAGGATAAGCTTGAAGGGGTTGATAACTTCCAAGCCTGGAAGTATAGGATTGGGTTAATCCTAGAAGAAAAGGAGTTGGACACTTACATAAGTGAAGAGATTCTAGTTCCAGAGGGAGAAGAGGCCAAGGCCTTCACAAGAAGAACTTGGTCAAGGCTAAGAGGATCATTTTTTATTCTATCAAAGACCATCTCATACCACATGTGTCATCTTTGAAGACACCCAAGGAGATGTTTGATTCCTTGACCACGCTATTTGAAGGGAAGAACATAAATCAGAAGATAACCTTGAGAAATTAATTGAAGAATATCAAGATCCAAAATGCAGAGACTATGCAATTTTATTTCTCAAGGGTCTCCCAAATAAAAGAACAACCTGAAGCTATGAGAGAAGATATAGAGAATGGAGAAGGTACAAATCAAGTCCTAGATCAAGACCATAGTGACATGAAGACAAAGACTCATCCATAGTCATGGATCACATAGAGGTATGTATAATTTGGTTCTACAATGGTTAACTCATGAGTTATGCAGGTCATTGAAGAGAACAAGAAAAACATTGCTAGACATAACTAGCAAATATGATGACCATGTATGTTTTTCCTATATCAAGTTAGAATCCTACCCTATTTAAGGATCTTATACTTTTGTATAATTGATAATGATTACTCATGAAGTCACAAGTTTGAGTAAACTAGGGTTTATGCATTTTATGTCTCTTACCTTGATTGATGATATGACTAACCAGAAGAGTTCTATGGTCAAATATGAGTATGCATGAGTAAGAGAAGTCTTCCCTGAAACTTTGAATGCTAATGCTTATTATCTATGTTCGAAATGATCATGACTATACATGTTTAAGATTATTGTGTTTTGATAGTATTAAGATTGTACTAATTAATGTATGATTATGTATGAGATCTCGAGGATAACACAATGATGATACTAGTAAGCATGCATAGTGATCGAGGATGGATATAAGTTCAAGGACTGTTGGCAGGCGGTTTGATGGGGAAAAATCACGATACCGTTGACACCACGACACGCCAGAGGAGGGCACAAAAGGAGTATTTTGTGCCAAAGAATACTACAGTTGGAGGGTTTTGGGTCACTTGGACCATACATGATGTAATAGTGAGTCAGTATACCGTGGTATGCAGGTTTTTGGGGTCATTTGGACCAAGCCAGTTAGATATTGGGTCAATTGTCCATAGTGTCGGTTAGGGAGTCAGTTGTAAGTGGACAAGTATTGTAATGGAGGAATCCTATAAATAGATAAGAGTTGTAAGTGTTAAGAGGGAGGCATGAATAAGATGAAGAAGACAAATTGGATTTGAGATCTGTGTTTTTGCTTATGTATGATCGTGACAGTAATATGATGATGTTTTGGTACAAACTTTGTGCAATGTTGCGGTGTATGAAATATTGTTTAATGCAATGTCTGCTTATTATTGCTATGATGATAATTGATGTGATTAAGTAGTATGTTCTATGTAGAATGTGATGATAAATGCTGCGATGAAGTGATCTGTTATAACTCCTTGCAAAATGTTTAACGTTTCTAGTTAAAGTACTACAATAGAGTTAGTCCAGGAAGCCACAACTCTCCTCCTCCCTCGGCGGAAACATGGTTCCGTCTGCTCTTCCTGGACGCCTTGGGTGAGACCTCATCCGCTCTGCGGATGTTGCTGGGTGGGCTCAAACCTGCCTGGGCCGGTGCCCAGGGAGACTGCGGTATGCGTCGACAGTGAGGCGAACCCCTGTCGACTAAGGTCGCGCCAGTCAACAAATGTTGCAGGGACTGTGTGCAAAGTAGAAGGAGGTCATGTTGTGGCACCCGACGAAGCCGGAGATACAGAATTGGTTCGATCAGAAGTTGCAGGAGTTTGCTGAAGAAGAAATCCGGAACATGCGACTGACAGTAGATCACTGGGTGGGAAGATATATTCACGACGGATCGCATGAATGGTTTTTCTGTGAATTTCTGGTCATTTTGTATGAATGGTTGTCGAAGCTGACCTTTCAAAAGAAGAACTTCCAAGTTGGTGAGACGATGGCTTGGACCTCAGAATTGATTCAGGAATTACAGGAAGTTGATAATAAGGCATCGCGGGTTGTCGAAGTTTGGCTTGATAGCATCTTGGAAGGATATATCACTGAATTTGTGGTCAACATGAAGAAATCCTATAGCGAAGCCGAAATATACTTCTTCCGAGGACCAAGGGGAAGGTTTCTGTTGTCGCTCCAACTGTCGATTAAGATGCTAATCTGCGAAAAGGGTATATTAAAGATGCACCTTGATCAGTAGACAACCTAGTGGGTGGAGGTCGTGGGTACCGTGACTACTGGGGAATGGTACATGGAATGGTCAAGGGGTAGATGGGTGTAGACCATGAGAAAACTGTGAGCGAAGCTGAGGAAGAAAGTGGTCTTACAAGAGGAGGAGCGAGGTTTCGACAGGAAAAGAGGCAGAGGATGGGAGAAGGTCCTGCTGCGATCGAACCGAAAAACCACGAAGGAAGACCACATGGGATGAAGCGACCTCACAGTCCTGATAGGAACGACCAGGATACGCCCAGGATACGCCCAGGATAGAGGTAGGACCAAACCCCAGCACCAACATACCCACACCTCCGCTCACAAACTCTCAGCCAGCAAGAAACACTACTTCGACACCGTCGAGTGCGTCAACACCGCAGAAGTTAATTGGTAGTAGTAGCATAGCGACAGGAGGAAGGAAGCCCATGATGGCGGGTGATGGTGCTAAGCTACCGTTGTTCCATGGAAGTGCGATAGACAACCCAGAACAGTATTGGTTTTTGTGTGAAGTGGTCTGGACCATGAAACAGATCACTGATGCCAATGATAAGAAGGGACAGTTAGCCATGACTTTGCGAGGTCGTGCATTAGATTGGCTCATGAAGTTTATTTTAGTCCCTACAGGGGCCCCGAAGAAGTCATTGGATGAGATTCAGGATGGACTGATTGCTTAATTTAGATGGCCTAAGTCGGAGGCTCAGTATATTACTGAATTGAAGGAAATTAAGCAGTACCCCAATGAGACGGTATGGGATTTCGACCAGCGATTCAAGACGCTGATGGCAAAGGTTAGTTTCGATATGAGTGCTGTCCAACATAAAGAATGGTTCATTACCACACTGTTACCCCACATTTGGTTACCACTGATGCAGCAAAACATATCGACGCCTAGTGAAGCTCTAGATATTGCAATGCAATTGGAGGCATCACCGATCGGAGATAATGCAACCGGGATGTCACAGATATAGACACAGCTTGCCAACCTGACTATATAGTTGCAAGATTTCAACAAGAACAAGGAACAACGTGATGAAGTATGGTGTACGTGATGCCGAGGAGAAGGGCATACGAAGGATAATTGTCCGGATTTCCGTAATTATTTGGTGTCAGGTGCACCAAACCTGTTGAATGGCAGCAGTATGCCGTGGTGTCACGTTTGTCACGTGTTTGGGCACGGTCATGATAATTGCCTGTATATGCAGAAAATGGTCACAACCCCACAAAATCTTTACTGCACATTCTGCAAATCGGTGGGTCACGATGACAAGGATTTTCGTACATATGGGTTGCTACAAGAGAGGATGTGTGATGCATTCTATGTCAAGGATGATCAGCACGCGGTGCAACAACCACACCTGCAACCGCATATATCCCAGCCGTAGATACAATTTGCACCACAACAACCATAGCAGTTCATGCCGCAATACACCTCGATGCAGATGACTCCCCCATAGCCACAATACGTACAGCAACCGTAGTATGCACCGCAAGGGCAAGGATTTCTAGCAGCACCAATGCAACAACAATACCAGCAGCAGGGCGGCTACCGGGGAGGCTACAGGGGCGGACACGGTGGCGGATTTGGTCATGGAGGAGGAGGCCGAGGTGATCGTGGACTTGTTCAATGTTACTACTGTGCGGTATGGGGGCATTATCAGCGCGACTGCCCACTGCTACAGAATCAATGTACGTTTTGTTTTGGTAATGATCATACGGTTGAGAATTGTCCACAGTTAATTGCACGATGTCAGGCTGGGAACGCTCCGCAGCTACAGAATCAGGCCCAGCCACAGCAACCAATACAGACCCTGGTACAGCAACCAGTACAGAACCAGCCCCCGCGACCATCGCCAAACGCCAACCAGGGAATTTGCAGCAGAACCAGACGCAGGGCACAAATATTGTGACCATTTCTGCAGAACCGCGACCACAAGATGCTTCGGTGGCTGTTGTCACTCGTGGAGGAAAGATGACTAGGGAAGATGGTTTGCGACCACTGATTTGGTTAGCTGGTCAGAAGACGGTACCCTTCGACATTGATACAGAGCGAGAGACATTTCTGGAGGCACGTTGCACTTTGGAGAAAGACCGCGGTAAGACTGTTGTTTGTGATATGCCGCCCGTCTTTGATGCCACATCAAACGCCGATCGACCACCACCACTAGGGACATTGCAGAAGTTCCTTGAAAACTGTTTGTCATTGGCAGGAGACCTAGCTACCCTGGTTGAGATTGAGGGATGGTTGTAGTGATTTCCGAAAGGATGACAGGAGTTGGCAATAAAATCCTTACAGCGACAGAAGACTGGCAAGGAAATGCGAATGAATATTCAGATCAGTGACTATAATGTTGACTCTATGATTCTAGACCTTGGTTTGGATGTTAACATCTTAACCAAGCAGGCGTGGAAGAAGATGGGGAGTCCCCCATTGAGTTGGTCTCCTGTGCAGCTCCAGTTGGCTAATCATGCGAAGGTAACACCCATTAGGCGATTTCCACAGCTCACGATTGATATTGAGGGCATGAAGACTTATGCTGATTTTGATGTTATCGAAGTGGTTGAGGGAGGAAGATCTTATCCGGTGCTCTTGGGGATCGGATGGGCTAACGACAGTGGATCTGTAATCAACTTTAAGAAACGCATGATGACCTTTGAGAATCACGATTTCAGAGTTATCGCCCCTTTGGATCCGGCTGAAGGACGCCGCTATGTGGAGCCTGTAAAAGATGATGATCCCGCTAGATGGGACCATGCATTCAACATTTCTGAAGATTATATTCATCCTACTGCCTATGGTGAGTTGGAGTGGCGTAGCGAGAGCTCTGCGTCTTCCAACTCTGATGATGCATTGGAGCATTGGCAGAATCAAATGCATGAAGTATCCGTCTGCAAATGTGGGTTAGTTACGCAATCTTTATGTCGTGTTGCGACATAAACGATCACATTGCTTGTCTATGATGGGTTGCCTGGCCTAAACACCTTTGTAGCAGAGTTTGAAGACCGCATCCCAGAACCACAGCGATTGTTGGCCTTGGAGGAAGCCCTGAAGGCTGCTCCAGCATGATGGTGGGTGACACATAAGAAATCCATTAAAGATTGGTCACAGTGTTGAAGGTTGATGATGGTTTGGTTTGGCGATATTGAAGTTTATCACACTGGTAAGTATGATGGTCGGAATGATCCTAGCGATCATGTGATGGAGTGCCAACGATTATGGGTAGCATGACCCAGAGACGAGTGGGTCCATACATTGGATGAGATACCGCGCTCGTGGTACACTGCAGCCGAGTTCTGCCATGACATTACAACATGGGGGAAGTTGACAATATGTTTCACTCATACGTTCACGTTTGCGGATGCCAACCCTGATGTCCATAACACCTTGCAACTCATCAGCAATGTGATATTTCAGGTTGTTCCAGTGACCTACCCTGTCGACCCGCACACTCACTGTCAGATGCAGTCTCTCATGGAGTGCTTCAACATCAGTGGTGGCCCGGAGGATGATGATGATCCCAGGAATGTTAACATTCCCGAATCTGAAGGAAGTCGTGATCTGGTCCCACCTGTTGCGCCAAGTAATCCGTTCGTCAACCACTGCAGCTTCGCAAGATGAATACCGGCACCGAAGCTACTCCCAAGTTTGCTAATGTTGGGGATTATTGGGATGATGAGATGATGAGTAAGGTTACCGAGTTACTGCATGAGTTTCAAGACGTGTTTCCCATGAATTTTTTCGAAATGAAGGGAATCCTGGGTGATTTAGGAGAGATGAAGATTCCATTGAAACCAGATGCTAAGCCAGTCCGACAGCGACCTTATCGGCTAAATCTGCGACATAAAGAAAAGGTCAATGCGGAACTTGATCCGATGTTGGATGTTGGTATTATCAAACCTCTAGAAGAGTAAGAATGGATCAGTCCTATGGTGGTGCAGGACAAGAAAATAGGCAAAGTGCGCATTTGTGTCGACTTGTGGAAGTTGAAGGATGCCTGCTTACATGACCCTTTTCCAACCCCGTTTACTGATGAATTACTTGAAGGAGTGGGTGGCCAGGAGATGTACTCTTTCACTGATGGATTCTCTGGCTACCATCAGATTCGCATTGCCAAGGAAGATCGCCATAAGACAACTTTCGTTACCGAATGGGGTTGCTTTCAGTACACGGTCATGTCATTTGGTTTGAAGAATGCACCTGCGATATTCTCTTGGGTCGTTGTTGCCGCATTCAAAGATTTTATTCAGAAGTTTCTGCAGGTATATATGGATTATTGGACCGTTTATGGATTGATTCGCGATCATTTGACCAATCTACGATTAATGCTTGAGCGATGCCAACAGCACCATATATCACTGAACTTGAAGAAATGTATTTTCTATGCACTGTTTGGGATAATGTTGGATCATATCGTGTGTAAGAGGGATTGCTGGTAGATCTAGCCAAAATTGCACTTATCTTGGGGTTGCAACCGCCGACCACCATTAAGCAGTTGCTCGCGACCTTGGTTCACACGGGATATTATCGCAAGTTCATTAGGGGGTATTCTGCGATTACTGCCCCTATGGAAAAGTTGTTGAAGAAGGATGCGGCATTCCAATGGAACCCGGAATGTCAGGATAGTTTTGAAACGCTCAAAGCGAAGATGGCGTCGGCCCCAATCTTGGTCTTTCTGGACTGGAGTAAGGAATTCCATGTCCATGTTGATGCTTCATCGGTTTCACTAGGGGTTGTATTGTCTCAACCAAGAGAAGGCGACATTGATCATCCCATTGCTTTTGCCAGTTGGAAGCTGTCTTCTGTAGAATGCAACTATACTACCACCGAACGCGAAGGTTTGGCCATGGTTTATGCACTGCAAAAATTTAGGCATTATTTGTTGGGTGGCCACTTTAAAATGTTCACTGATCATTCTGCACTGAAATACCTAGTCAATAAGCCTGTGTTGGGGGGGAAGATCTGTCGGTGGCTACTTTTGTTTCAGGAGTTTGATTTCGAAGTCATTGTGAAACCGGGGCGGTTGAATGCTGGACCAGATCATTTGTCATGGATTGATACAGGGGAAGAACCGACTAATATCGATGATGGGTTGTCGGATGCCCAACTGTTTCACGTTGCCGCTGCTAATCAATATTTTGATGACATCCTTTAGTTTCTGGTGACCGGCACTGCGCCCGATGACTTTACCACTACTCAAAAGAAGCAATTGGTTGTCAAGCCTACCGACTTTCAACTGATCATGGGAGAGTTGTATAAATTGGGTGCTGATGCGATATTGCGCAGATGTGTCTTGTTGCATGAGCAAGCGCAGATATTGGCTGAGGCACATAGTGGAGTAGCAGGAGGACATTATGGTGGTCGGGCGACTTCCCGGAAGGTACTACGTGCAGGGCTTTGGTGGCCCACATTACATAATGATGCGACAGACTATGCACGGTCTTGTGATGTTTGTCAATGAACTAGCAAGCCGTCCAGACGCGACGAGATGTCGCTGCTACCTCAAATAACATTACAACCGTTCGAAAAATGGGCTGTGGATTTTGTAGGACCAATCCATCCACTGGGTAAACGCACAGGTGCGCGGTATATTATCACGGTGACATAATACTTAACCCGATGGGCTGAGGCAGCACCTGTAGTTGATTGCTCCGCCGCCACGGCTACTCGATTTTTGTTTGACCACATTATCACTTGTTTTGGCTGCCCCAAGATATTGCTGAGTGATCAAGGAAGCCACTTTCTTAATCGCACTATCAGCGCATTGACGGAAGAATTGCAGATACAACATAAGAAGAGTACACCCTATCACCCACAGGCGAATGGCACGGTGGAGGCATTTAACAAGGTATTGGAGCATGAGTTGACAAAGGTGTGCAATGCGAACCGAGACGACTGGGATTTGAAAGTTCCAGCGGTATTGTGGGCCTATCGCACCACCTGTAAAAGGTTGACTGGTCAGACACCTTTCAAGCTGGTATATGGGAAGGAAGCAATTATGCCTATGGAGTACATTGTTCCCAGTCTACGAATTGCGGCTGTTACGAGCATGGATGATTTTGCAACATTAGACGAACGTCTAGCATAATTGGTGGAGCTTGAAGAGGATCGATTTATCGTTGGATTTCACCAAGGGGTAGAGAAGGACCGCCAGAAGGCATGGCATGATCACCACATAAAAAAGAAATAGTTTCAGCAAGGCGAATTAGTGTTATTATACGACAGTAAGTTTATGAAACATCCATGCAAATTGCAGATGCATTGGCTGGGTCCCTATCGTATCAATAGTATTACTTCAAGAGGAGTGGTTCAGTTGCAGCAATTGGATGGGGCGATGCTCCCCAAATTGGTAAATGGTCACAGGTTGAAGCCCTATCGCTTGGGCTTGGAGCAGTCCGATGTTTAAGTTGCATCAAAAAAAAAAATGATGATGATTGTTGCAGGTTGCTTGGTGGCAGATGGCGCACCAACAGAAGAAGGTATGCGAAGCAGAGAGGCTTGTACTGCACGTTTGGAACAGTCGGTGACACTTAGCAAACATGGCGACCCAGTCAAATCAGTAATAAATGCCAAAAGTGGAGATAGTTAATTAACGACATTGTTTGAATTATGGGCATTAATGGCGGATCCGGCCGATTGGCGGACAGGATCGTTGGCAAATTTCCCTCACTAATACAAGTATTTGGTTGAGTTAATGCATGATTTAGTCATGATTACGGCTGATTTGGATCAATGTTATAAGTATGGTTTAGCGTCGGGCAGAAGACACCGAGAAATTAGCAAGCCGTGTTGTTGTGGAGCGCTGTCGTGCTTTCAGTCAGTTACTGTTAGGTATATCACGAAGAGTGGTGAGGTATGCCAGAAGAACTGGAGACAATGGACATTAGCAGTGAAGTGGAGTCTCCATTCATTTCGATTGCTGTAGAATGCGAAGGTGCGTCCTCGGACACTGTTGATCTTGGAGCCGAGGTTGCCAACATGCCGGTGGAAACATCAAGTGTTGCTAAGAAGCGCTGAGGGGGTCAACCTTCTGCATCCCCGCAGAGTAAGAGATTACTTCGGTTTGCAGCGGTTGGCGAAGTTCTGGAGCAGGTGGGACAGTCGAGTCGCACCGTTCCTCCATCTGCCCCATGGCTGGGACACTCCGTGAGTAATATCCTTGGTTACATCCCTCTTGTTCGACTGGATGACCCCCTGCGTAAGCTAAATCCAAAACCAAAATTCAGTGTGAAGATGCCCGCACTCCCGGCTGGGATGATGTGCTCGGTGGACATTGGGCTGGCACTGACGCGCTTGCGGTATGAGGACCACGACATGGTGACTCAACCCAAAATTGCATCCGCACCATATGTTCCTGAGTCACGCAAGTCACCGGACCCACAGATACATGAATGGGCACTAGGACTGCGGCAGGCTAGCTTGTTAGGGTTAATTAACATGCCGCATTTTGTGCGCCTAGTTGAAGTTGGCTCTTGTGTAAAGCAGTTGTTGTCATGCTTCCACGGGGGTTCGTTGTGGTTGGACAGAGAGGTCCCGGTTACTGTTGACTTGATTTCTCACATTACTGGCTTGCCCAAGAATGGTGTTGATCCAGCGCAGTTTATTCAAGGAAAGCACAACGAGAAAAAGCGAGCGCATCGGTTGGCACAAAAGTATGCCTTGGAATCGAATGGGCGTGGGTATCGCACCAGTAGCTGCAATAATCAAGCGCTACTCACGAGCATTAAGATCCTATGCTGTAAAGTGATTAGGGGAGGTCGCCCTAACCAATGTAATTCAGGGATAGTTGCTTGCATAGAGCAATGCGCAGAAGGAGTTCAGATGAACTGGTCCTTATATCTCTTGAACCATCTAATGGAGGACATCGCAGATGTCCAAGTGGGTAAAGGCGCTTTCTCATATAGTTGGTTGTTGCTACTAATTGCTCTAGTTGCATGGAAAGAGCCCGACACCTACCAGGGTATGGACTTCCCAGCTGCAGTGGAACGACAAGGGGCACGCTATCAGAATCTATGGTTTGTGCGAGAGCCCGAGCGCATCCGGGAGTGCCAAATGCAGTTTTGGCTGTACTCAGAAATTCTTTGTGATGCAGCAACACAGGTCTTGCGAATATCTGCAGACACTGTGGCACGATTCACACCTGTCATGGCATTTGCAATACAACCGAGTGTCATACATATACAAGCTCGCCGTGGTATTAATCGACAATGGTTGTAGACAAGGTATAAAGTGACAGCGACATATTTGGAGGCTATTGTGAACAAGTGACCGGAGTCTTGGCGACATCCCATGAGTTCTGTAAAAATTGATGCTGGAGGTCCGCCGGAGGGCCCTATGGATCAAGTATTAGCTCAGGATCAGTAGAGTCATCATAGTTCCGATCATGAGTCAATCCGAACACCAACTGCAGATGATAGTGACCGCGCTCTTGAGGAAAACCAGTCAAAATGGCACCACGAGCATGCCACGATCAGCGGGATGTCTTTACCAGTGGAGGCGTAGTTGGGACGGTTAATCACAGCCATTAACCATGCCGCCACGGTGACTACCGACAAGATGTCCATCAAAGTGGAGGAGGGATTCTCTACGTTTACTGCTCGTATGGACTCTCTGTGTAATGTCGTGTTACAAACGGAACCTAGCAGTGTACCCATGCAGGAGACGGTCACAATCCGCACCACGCCCCGGGTAAAGAATGTCAACATTCCCCCAACTACGGTTGTGAGCGACAATGAGGTGTTGCAAAATGTGCTGCAGTCGATTGACCAGGTGACTGTCAATGTTAATGCACTATCGGCAATGGCACTGATGACAATGCAAAAGGGCGCCTCCCAGGAAATGGCGGATAGAATGCATGAAATCAGCAAGAGCTTTCAACACTTACAGGCACGAGAGGCAACTGAGACCACCGAGATTGATGAGATTACAAGCAGAGCTATTGAAGCGCAGAAAGTAGTGGATGACCTTGAAGCTGACCTTAAGCAGGAGTGGGCTGAGACGAGTCACACCATTGAAGCACTTAAAAAGGAACAAGACTTCCTTATTGCGGAAAAGGCTCACATGTGGGATGACAGTGTTCGGGTTGACCAAGCGATCGCAGAGGCCTATCAACATGTCCTGGAGCCCGCTGAAGAGGTAGATGTGCTTCACCGAGTGCAGCGGCTGGGGGCTGCTATTCTTCAGTTGCGAGAGGAGAATGACCTGTTGAAGACTCAGTTGAGACCAAGTATGCCTTAGGCCGAGCTGGATGAACGAAGAAGGGCAATTGAGGAAGTTTCCACCCAGATGGAGGAGCTGGAGACAGAGGCAACCAGGCTCACCATCGAAACAGTAGAGTTTTGGGACCTCATCATTCACGATGAACAAATTGAACAGCTCACTAAGATCCAGCAGGAAGTGGAGGGCCAGGTGGCCACATTAAAGGCTGCGATGAGAACCTTGCCACCAATGGAGCAAGTTGCCAAGTCACGCGAGCTGAGGGACTTGCAACAACAGGTCACCAAGGAAGATGAACGCTAGAAACTACATGCAGCCCAGTTGGAAGAATTCCAAGACACTAGCGGGAAACTAATGCTGCAGGCCAGTGAAGCACTCCCAGCAGTACAGAAGTATCGACAATAGGTCATGGACAAGATTGTCGATCACCCATTGGCCGAAGATGTGATCAACAGTCAAGCAGCAGCTAAGGAGGCTCAGGAGCTGGTGAGGAATGTCGAACAGCCGTATGCAGACTTCAAGGCAAGGACCACAATGTGTACGCTGTCCAGCAGTTGACGTGGCTCGAGGGCGAGCCACAAGATTGTGTTGGGGGCCTATTGGCAGGCGGTTTGATGGGGAAATATCGTGGTACCGCTGACACCATGACACGCCAAAGGAGGGCGCGAAAGGAGTATTTTGTGCCAAAGAATTTCGCAGTTGGTGGGTTTTGGGTCACTTGGACCATACATTATGTAATAGTGAGTCAGTATACCGCGGTATGCGGGTTTTTGGGGTCATTTGGACCAAGTCAGTTAGATATTGGGTCAATTGTCCATAGTGTCAGTTAGGGAGTCAGTTGTAAGTGGACAAGTATTGTAATGGCGGAAGCCTATAAATAGATAAGAGTTGTAAGTGTTAAGAGGGAGGCATGAATAAGATGAAGAAGACAAATTGGATGCGAGATCTGTGTTTTTGATGATGTATGATCATGACAGTAATATGATGATGTTTTTGGTACAAACTTTGTGCAATGTTGCGGTGTATGAATGTTGTTTAATGCAATGTTTGCTTATTATTGCTATGATGATAATTGTTGTGATTAAGTAGTATGTTCTATGTAGAATGTGATGATAAATGTTGTGATGAAGTGATCTGTTATAACTCCTTGCCAAATTTTTAACGTTTCTGGTTAAAGTACCGCAATAGAGTCAATCCAGGCAGCCACAACTCTCCTCCTCCCTCAGCGGAAACATGATTCTGTCTGCTCTTCCTGGACATCTCGGGTGAGACCTCATCCGCTCTGCGGATGTTGCTAGGTGGGCTCAAACCTGCCCGGGACGGTGCCTAGGGAGACTGCGATATGCGTTGATAGTGAGGAGAACCCTTGTTGACTGAGGTCGCGTCGGTCAACAAGGACAGGTAATCCAGGAAGCAAAGATCAAGAGGGAGCACACTCCAATAGTTCCTGCAAGGAAGCAAAGATTGAGAGGGAGTCCACACAACAAACAAACAAAGATAAGTATTTGAATTGTCATTTCTTGTATATTTGATTGTTTAAATAATAATGTTCAATGATGTATATACTTATGTTCCTAGACTTAGGTTGTGTATCATGCATATTAGAATAATTGCATTAATGAACAATATACCACTAATATGCATGTAATGGGTAAGTGGCCTATAGAACTGTACAACATTCCATTGCTACTTATCTAGAATGAAACCTCTTTGCTGACATGTTGGGAGTTTTGCACGCTCTTAACAATGTTCTGGTAGAGATTGGAAGGCATCTAGAAAGTTACAGGATATGGATAAATGTTGTATTGAAGCATTGGCTAAATTAATTGCATGACTGTATGACATATTTCTTTATGTGTAAGAATTTGTTATGAAAACTATAAGATGTTTCTAATTATGCAATTTAACTTGTATTGTAGTAAAGATCGTATACCATCACCTACAAACGAAGGAATACAACATTTACTCCAGCAACAAAGCTATCTATTGAAGAATCTGGAGTTCCCACGATCCGGGATGAAGTAATGATCAAAGAGTACCAGTCGATCATGAAGAATGATGTTTGGTATGTGGTCCTAAACCTGAAGGGAAGTCTGTTGTGACTTCCAAGTGGATCTATAAGATCAAGCATGCTGCAGTTGGTAGCATAGAGAAATACAAAGCAGGATTTGTAGCTCGTGGCTTCTCCCAGAAAGTGAGAATAGACTATGAAGAGACTTTTTTCTCTTATAGCCATATACACTTCCATCAGAACAGTACTTGCTCTGGCTACAGTGATGAAATGGTAGATACACCATATGGATGTCAAGATAGTTTTCTTGAATGGTGTAGTTGAGGAGGAAGTGTATGTGGAGCAGCCACTCAGTTTTGAGACATGTGACAGGGTGTCATATGTGTGCAGGTTGAAGAAAGCCTTGTATGGCTTGAAGCAAGCTCCTAGAAATTGGTATGGTAGGATAGACATCTTTCTATCAAGCTTGGGATTTACTAAGAGTAAAGCAGATTCCAACCTTTACTACAAGGTTGAGGAAGGAAATCCAGTGATACTACTACTGTATGTGGATGACCTATTTGTTAGAGGTCAGGATAGATTGATTGCTGACACGAAGAGGAAGCTTGCTGCCGAGTTCAAGATGAAGGACCTAGGTATGATGCACTAATTTCTAGGTATGGAGGTGTGGCAGAGAAAAGATGGAATCTTCCTTGAACAAGGGAAGTATGCAGTAGAGATCCTGAAGAGGTTCGGGATGATGGACTGCAAGGCCATGGTCACACCTATGGAATCGAACATGAAGCTTCTATGTGATGCTTCATCTGAGCCGGTTGATGCCACAATGTATCGTCAAATGATTGGGTCCTTGATGTACCTGACGAATACAAGACCAGACATCTGCTTTGTAGTGACCACCTTGAGCCAATATCTGACAGATCCGAGACATGTTCACCTGATAGCTACAAAGCATATTCTGAGGTACATGAAGGGTACAGTTGACTATGGGCTCAAGTATGATGCGAATCAGAAGTTTAACCTAGAGGGTTCTGTTGATTCGGATTGGGAAGGCAGTGCCATTGATCGAAAGAGCACTTCGGGGTGCTACTTCAGTATGGGATCCGGTATGATCTCTTGGTTTAGCAGGAAGCAGTCCTTTGTGGCACTGAGTACAGCCGAAGCAGAGTATGTCGCAGCTTGTTCGGCTAGTTGTGAGGCAGTATGGCTTAGGAAGCTACTATCTGAGTTATTTGTTCTCTCGTTGGATGCTACTGGTATCTTTTGTGACAACCATAGTTGTGTGAAGCTGTCTGAGAACTCAGTGTTCCACGACAGGTCGAAGCACATTGAGGTCAAATATCACTATATCAGGGATATGGTGCAGAGAGGAGTAGTGAAGCTCCTGTATGCTGCGATGGATGAGCATGTTGCAGATGTGTTGATGAAACCACTAGCCAAAGTGAAGTTTGAGTACTTCAGAGAGAGTCTTTGTGTTCTTCAAATTGATGACACTTCGAGGAAGAAGTGATGGATACATCTGCACGAGCCATTCCAAGCATGGTGAGAGGAGGATCCTTCCCATGGCTATGGATGTAAGCGTTGTGTGATGAGCATCAGGACAATGCTCCAGTTACTGCTTTATATCATCAGTTGGATCATGTATATGTATATGCATCGGTTGGATGCTTGGTATGATCATTTGGATCATGCATATGTATATGCATCGGTTGGATTCTTGGTATGATCAGTTGGATTCTTGGCATGATCAGTTGGATCATGTATATGTATATGCATCAGGACGATGCAGTGATGATGATCAAGAGGATCATGTGAGATGAGTATCAGGATGATACTCTGTATGATATGCATCAGGACGGTGCAGTGATGATGATCAGGAGGATCATGTGAAATGAGTATCATGATGATACTCTGGATGATATGCATCAGGATGATGCTATGATGATGATTAGGATGATCATATGTGATGATATGTATCAGGTGGATACATTGCATAATCAGTTGGATTATGTGTTATGAGTTTCGAAGATACAGATGCAAATGGGCTTTTCGGACATGGTTGTAGATGTGTTCTCCCATGGTCGCGATGTAATTGTCGGGCTTTTTCGACATGGTGGCAGATGTGTTCTCCCATGGTCATGATGTAATTGATGGAGCCATTCTCACATGGTGGTAGATGTGTTCTCCCATGGTGCAGATATAAGGGCTGGGGCCATTCCGACATGGTTGAAGTATGTCTTCCCATGGTCATTGATGTAAGAGTTGAGCCATTCCTAGCATGGTTGAAGTGTGTCTTCCCATGGCTATGGATATAAGTGCAATTCCATTCTTGCATGGTTGAAGTGTGTCTTCCCATGGCGTAGATATAAGTTGAGCCTTTCACGGATGGTTGAAGTGTGTCTTCCCATGCCAATGAATGTAAGTGTTGTGTGATGTGCATCTGGGTTGTGCTTCGTGAATGATGTTATGATCAGTATGATCATGAGTATCAGGATGATACTCTGTGGCCGTGGACAGGTTGTGCAGTGGCATGTAAAAGATCATGGGACTTTCGATAGGTTGAGCAGTATGCTCGTAATCAATCTTGGGATGCTCCTTCGAGGTTTTGTTGACGCACGTAATAAATCCTGAGGATTCCACAGTATGTCCAGTGATGATGAATACCTGCAGGTGGTGGGCCTACATCCAACATGAAAAAGGGCTGGCTCTGTAGAACTTCCTATGACAAGCATATTAGAGATTGATTGAGATAGCAGCAGCAGAGACAATGACGATGATTTGATGACGATGATTCAGTGACGATGATCCAGAGAAGAAGACTTGTGCTAGCAGATCTGTGTCAAGAAATACCTTCCTAGTTAAGAGGGAGTGTTGATGTATATGTAACTTCGGAATGTATTTCACATATGTATATTGTATTCCTGTAGAGATGTTATTATTCCTCCATACGGAAGTGTCATCATTTATATTGTAAGTGTCATAACTTATACTTGATGGGTTATTAGACCACCTTGATGGGGTCCGCCCTGTATAAGTCACATGGGTTAAAGGGTTATTAGACCACCCTATTGGGGGTCGGCCCTGTCAGCATTATGTTAAGTGGTTAATTTGAGGCCGACCTAGTAAGGTTATTAGGCAAGTCAAGTCAAGTATAAATAAAGTGCGGGAGGCACTCTATTTGATCATTCACTTTCTCACTTACACACTCATTGGAGAGTGGTGCACTAGTGGAGGAGGATAAGCTGCTGCTAGGAAACTATCTCTTATGCTTGGGTTTTTTATCATTGCTCTATCTATCTCTGAAGAAGTTATTGGGGTTTTTCACCTTCTTGGTTTTCCCCAAGGAAACTCTGTGTGTCTATTGCCTCATGTGATTGCTTGTTGTGATTGATATGCTTGATATGCTGTACATGTTATTCTCTCAGTAAAGATCCTAGATCATATTGAATTGATGCTCAAAAATTAACAATGTAGCTATGGTGTCAGTTCTCTCTTTGAGGCTCACATGTGTGAGATTTTGGCCTGCCAAAATGGTGGAAAATAAGGTTAATGACACCTTATGATATGCCCGCAAGAGTTTGTACAAATGCCCGCAAAGGCTTAATTTATGCCCACAAGGGCTTATGGAATACCCACAAGGGGCTTAAAATATAAAGCTCCCAAGAGCTTTATTATGCTCGCAAAGACCAAGGGTTATGCCCAGGGGGGGTTAATGAATAAGCTCACAAGAGCTTACTAAAGATGCCCGCAAGGGCTTAGGTATGCCCGCAAGGGGCTCAATGGATAAGGGCTAAAGAGATGCCCACAAGGGCTTGTTAAAATCCCGCAGGGGATTAAATGCCAGCAAGGGCTTAGGTTATGCCCGCAAAGGATCTTAAGGCATAATCCCGCTGGCTGAAGATAAAGGCTAGCCTGCAAATGAAGATGCCCGCAGGCTTGAGGGTTCGCCATGGGAGAAGAAGGCCGCATGCTTGAAATGAAGGAAGACCACCGTCTTGAGATGGATGAAGCCCGCAGGCCTGAGATGACCAAAGATGTTTTAATTAATCAATTAATTAAAAATATGCAATAAACAAAATTATGAATTAAATGCTAATTAAACAGAGGTTTGAAGAGGCATGAAGATGAAAGGTTGTGAGACTATTCTGGAAATATGAAAGGTTCAAGAGAAGAGTAAAAGAATATATAAACAGAATTTTGAAGAAGAATCAAGATGTCTCAGCAGTTCATATTGAAGGTTCAACAAGAACAAGAACTGAAATGTATGTTGGGTTTTGAGATGAATATCTGAAGCAGCAATGAGACCACAGGAAGAGACCAAAATGTTTGCACAATCAAGATGAAGAAGTGCATAACATAATTCAAAGAATTAAAGGGGAAGAATTGAAGCTTTTTGCAACCCAGATCTATGTAGCAACAAGAGAAGACAAAGATTGAAGAAGCAAGGAATTATATAGAACAAAATTGAAGAAAGAAAGATCTGGAATATTGATATAAACATATTAGGGAGGTAGGGTGGTGCTAGGGCAGGCTACAGGCCTGCAAGGGGGTTGTAGCCTCCTTCCAGTGGTAGCTGGTAAATAGTGTCTTGAAGCATCCTTTCAGTTGTAGTTGATAAACTAGGGGGTTGTAGCCTCCTTCCAGTAGTGGTTGGTAAATAAGAGTGCATTAGAATCCTTGTATGTTGTAGCAGGCAGAAACCAGGGTGTTGTAGCAACCTTCAGTTGTAGCTGAGAAACTTGGGGATTGAAGTCTCCAGCAAGTTGTAGCTTGTAAAAACTATTGTAAACATAATTTTGCAGTATAGAAAGAGTTTGTGGTTTTCCCAACTGGGTTTCCATGATCAAATATGTGTCTTGTGTATCTTGTTGATTCCATGTTTTAATTAAGTAAATAGTAAGTGGTTTAAAATGGTAAAAAGTTAACAATATTGATTCACCCCGCCCCCCTCTCAGTATTGACCAATATTCCAACACAAAATTCCACTCAAATGCATTTACAAACTAATAAAATATTTGTATTAACCTCCTGATTTAGAGAGTATAAAAATAAGCAACATGTTATTGATAATTTTGAAGTCTTAAGTAGTAGAATGAAAAATAAGTATATTTCATGTGAAGCATTAAGTAAATAATGTTAAATCACTCCAAACAAACCTTAAATGAACAACCGATAAGAATTTATTTTCATTGTGAAATACCCAAACTTGCATGTCAATTCTCTAGGTTGGGTGCCTCTATTGGGTGCTTCGATTGATGTTCTTGTTGGGTTAGGTGTTGTAATTAGTGTCAACAAGCTTGCACTAGGTACCATCCCCAATTGTAGGAAAGTGCTTAAAGTTTCCCCATGAGACTTTCCTTGAAAAAGAAAACAAATCAATGAATTTTTAAGAAGTAGAATGTAAAATAAGTATAATTTATGTGAATCAATAAGTAAACAATGTCAAATTATTCCAAACAAACCTTAAAAAACCAACTAAAATACACAAACACTAACCTTTGTATGACTCTTATATATAGGAGAAATGAACTACAATTTTATTACCATTTATTATATTATGTCATAGAATAGGTGATTCTTTTTTTTTCTGAAGAATAAAATCACATATTAAAATTACATCAGATAGATGTTATACAACATTCCAATTCCTTCCCTTTATAGGCCCAACATTCCAATTCACACCACTTCTTAAGCCCTTCTTCAATAGAATCCCAAAACCAGTTTCCTTCCAACCCTAAGAGCCCTGCAACCTCTGTCCAAACCTATTTTGAAAATGTACAACTCATGATTGGGTGTTGATTTGTCTCATTATGATCTTGACAATGGCTACACCACCTAGGTCCAACAAAGGTCCTCTTTTGTAAAATGTCCCAGGTTGGCACCTTATTGTTTATAAGCATCCACACAAAAATGCGGGTTTTTTATGGAAATTTAAACCTCCAAATTTCCTTCCACCACCATTTTGGTGTCTCCCCCTCTCCCTGAGAAGTTGACACCTTATGGTCGCCCTTAGTTGAGTAATCTCCACTTGAGTTTTTTGACCATATCAAACTATCCTGATCATAATTTAAAACGAAGATAGATAGCTCGAATCCATCTAAGTAGTGCTCCCACATATCACATGTTGCCTCTCTAAAACTCAACACTCTGCCTAAGATCCATTCATGATGCCAAATGGTCATATTAATAGCATCTAGAATCTGAGAAAAGTTGTAAATTCCTCTGTCTCACAAGTAAAAAATCATATTATTTGGAATTCTGAAAGTTTCCCCGCTTCCAACCCACGGATCTAACCCCACTTGGACCTTAGTACCTCTACCAATTTTGCATATTAACCAATTTTCAACAAAAGAAAATGCTACCACTAAATCTTTCCAAATTATGGATACATTTTTCATATTTTTAATAGGATTTCTCAACCATTCTTCAATAGATGTTTAAAATATATATTTCAAATGAACCACAATGCACCAAAGAACTTTATGTTGGATTAGCCTCCACACACTTTTGTAGCCAGCGCTTTTGAAAATTGGAATATGCTTTTAAACCCTCAACCCCCCATGGTGACGTCAAGGTGATTCTTATTGGTAAAATAATTCTATTTCTATTTTTGAGAACTACAAAGAAAACAAGTTGTGATGATTGTTGGAACTTGTACCATGTTGCTTTAGTAATTTCGAAAACAAATTTTACACTTGAAGGTACTATCTTTATGAACAAGAAATATAATTATAAGGACTTTATGGGAGCCCTCTTGGACAATAATTTTTAACAAATTTATTGTTTAGATATGGGTAAGGATATCAAGACATAACACAAAATCTTCTTCCATGGATATTTGTTACTATAACCTTTCTATTTGCTAACATCTAAAACCAAGCATATGCCTCCTTTGTAAAAATCAAAGAAAATGTCATAGTGCTAGCTTGTAGTTGTTTCTAATTTTCTAATCAAGTTGATTTTGTAATTGAATCCATATCATTGATTTGAAATGGATTTTATTTGATTTATTTCTAGAATTCTTATACTGAGTGGGAGTCATGAACTTGCAGATGCCATTTCAGACAAATCCTGAATTTCACAATTTCGAGTCTAGAAATTTTGGATTTATTTTAGGCCTTTTCAAGCATTTTTGGGGGTCCAAATCGATGTGAACAATATTATATTTAATATTTGGTCATAAATTTCATTGACTATTGAGTTTGTTAAGCATTCCAATGATGTATTAGATTAAATAAACAAAGTTAGTATGTGCAAGTTACACTCCTAGCATGTTGACAGTAACTCTATCCATTTTACCACCATGTGGAAGCCTGTCAAGCACACACATGTGGAGATAGTAATTAATAGATTTCCAAGAAGGTTCTATAAAAATCAATAAAAGTAAGAACCTAACCATGATGAATAAGAAACAAAGTTAAAACCCTAGTTACAAGGGGAAAAAAGGGTTAATCTCCTATTATAGTGTTCATATTTCTTAGTCGAGCAAAACCAAGAGGAATAAGAGATTATATAAAGCAAAGTAGGGAAATAAGGAAATCTTGTAGCAGTCCATATCCAGCCACAATGTTATTCAATTCCATAGTGAGCAGATATTTCTCTGTATTTGTACTGTAAATAATGAAAATATAAAGGATGAAGCATAGTCCTCTATTTTGTTGGAGTTCCTTTTCCTATATGGGTTTCTCTAAGGTAAATCTCATGTTCATGATGTTCCATGTTGTATCTTTACTACTATTGTTGTCTTCCTATTTAAGAGGGATTTAAAGAATACAATTTGGTGTGTGTTCTTTCATTTAAAGAATACAAACATAAATAGAATAATAATTAAATAAATTAATAATTGTTAATTATTATAGTAGTTAGCTATTAATGTGAATATTCATATATATGGCTTATCTAATTTATCAAATGTTCAAATAAATTATTTGCATTTGAGTAAGCGAACTAATTGTTCGGCTTCATTTAGTATCAAAACCCTTCTTGGGCATAATTATGGTTCAAGCCTTTGGCTTTCATTTCGGAGAATCTCTTACACGGAGGTTTTTAACCTCACCTTGGATTTTAGCCATTAATTCAAAGGTTTCCCTCAAAAATCAATCCCAACACTCTAACCACAGCCGCCTGCCCACTCCCACGCCCTTCTTCCCATCTCCATTCACATCGTTCCAACCCCCGTGCCTCCTGCACTCTTCATCGTCCCGCTTCCTGCACACGGTGCCATCCTCGCTCCTACCAATCCACGCTGTGCTCCACCTCAAATCCTGATCCCACCCACCTGCGATCCCCCTCTCCTCCTCCCCATTTCCCTCGTCCATGCAATACTCCCTTTGCGCGTTTTTTCCCCTACGTGGCCACCACGCCACCAACGCCACCCCTTATTCCTCCCTTTCTCCGGCTCGCCGCGCTAGTCCCCGACCCTCCTTCCTCCTTGTTGCTCCACGCCAGCACCCACGCACTCCGCCCGCAGCTCCTGCGTGCACCACCCCCGGTTATCCTCCCTTTTCTCTCCCTCCCGCCTCCTCCATTCACCTCCACCTTGCCAACGCCTCCACTCAACACCACGGCTACACTTCTTGCGCCATCGCCATCCGAGCCCTCCTTGCTACATCCTTCACGCCCTCGCCTCTTCCCCCAAATCATTGCCTCCCTTCCCCATCCAACACCCTCCTTTCCCGTCGCTGCTACCCCCGTCGCGTTGTTTCACCCACTCTCGCTGCATCCGTCCACGCTCCTCCCCACTACTGCGTCCACCCCCCTCCACGCTGCCACACTCCTTCCCACCTCCATCTCTCATCCTGCCCCAACTCATCACTCCCTCCGCTCACAAAACAACACTCGGCTCTCACACAGTCCTCCTCGCCATCCTCTTTCCACTACTACACTCTCCCCTTCGCTCCTCCGTCCACGCCCTCCTGCACCTGCACCAACATCCACGCCCGCCTGCACCTCCATCCACGACCTCCGTCACGTCTTTCCTTCCCCCTCCAATCACTCCATTTTTCTCTCATCCATCGCCTCCCATCCACGTGGTTACACCCATTTCAAACTCAAGCGAATATCACATAGGGTTTATAAAACCTAAATTAAATCAAGTTCATTTTTTTTTATTAATAGTATTATTATTAATACAATAATAATATTGTTATTTTTGGGTTCCACTATCCAAATAGACCATGATATATTATTATTGTAATTATTATTATATAATAATTATTAATAATAATATTAAAATTATTATTATACTTACATAATAATTATTATATCAATTTAATAAATTTAATAAATTATTACAATTATTACTTTAAAAAGGAAAAGAAAGAAAGACAAAATCCAAGAAAAAAAAGAAGATCATCTTTTTGGAAAAAAAGAAGAAGAAGAAGTCAAAAGAAGTCAAAAAAAAAAAAAATATATATATATATATATATATATATAAAGTAAAATCAGACAAATCAAAGAAAGACGACCAAGTTTAAGAAAGACTCATCAAAGAAATCAAAGAAGATCATTCCATCGTCGAAAACCAAAGTAATCAAAGGAAGACAAACTCAAAAAAAAGTCAGAGACCATCTATAGTCCAAAACGAGCATCTAACGTCGAAGAAGTTAGAAACCATGGAAGACGATTTGCGATTACAAATAGAGAAATTAAAAGCCGAGTTAAAGCGTTATCGAAGAGACAACGAAGATTTACATGACAAGAATAAAAATTCAGAAGTAATGATAAAATACATGAGATTCAAAAAGAGCTCAAGGAACCAAAAAATTTCGACCAGAAAAAGCATATAGAAAAATTATGTGCGCAAATTGAGGAATTGAAAGACGAAAACAATTTCAATCAGAGATTGAAAAATCAAGATATAAAGAAAGAATTAAACGATTACGAAGCAAAAATAATACACTTGAACAAAATCGTTAGCGACAAGGATGAAGAACTAACGCAGATACGACATAAATTAGAAAGTCAAGAATCAGAGGTTGGCTAATGTCGACAACAGATAAAAGTTATTCAACATCAAAATGACGACTCTAAAAAGGCACACAAGCTGGAGATCGCAAAAAGTAATAAAACAAAGATCTTAAGTCATAACGAAGATCTTAAGGAACAACTTAAGAAGTCTAAAGATGACAGAAAATCGCAAGTAGAAGTGATTAAGAAGTTTCAAAATGATAACATGCAGTTGGAAAAGATACAAAATGAAGCCTTAAAACCTCAAGAGACGAAAATACAACTTCCAGCTTAGATCAACGCTCAAAAGACGACACTCATAAAAGAAAATGACATTGTGAAAATTTCCTATCGACACCCCAACCATAAAAACCAATATTCTAAAAAGTGGGAAATGTCGAAAGATAATGGTACTAATGTGATCAAAGCTCCCGACGACAGATCACTAGGGAATCCCAGCAGTCAGCAACAAATCAATTTGGGATGGATTGACCCATCCACATATCACAAGTTATGCTCTACGCTTAGCAGTTCGTATCGACATGTTTCGTCGGCCATGACATCACAAAGAACAATGCGACAAAATTATAAGGCTTTGACGACAAAGCCTTTCTAAGAGAGTGGCAATGCTACAAACATAAATAGGATAATAATTAAATAAAATTTAATAATTTTTAATTATTATGGTAGTTAGCTATTAATGTGAACCGACATAACCCTTCATTATGAACGCAAGCTCAAGCCATATTAAAGGCGAGCTATGTTGTAATATCCTACCATCTATTATATATCTTACATTCAATATTCATATATTATATGGCTTATCTAATTTATCAAGTGTTTTGGTAAATTATTTGCATGAGCAAACTAATTGTTCGCTTCATTTTGTAATAGAGCATATATTTTGTTGGATTTGCTTAAGAAATACAAATAATTATGGATCTATTGTGATAAATTGTCCATTGGAATATACAAGGTGCTGTATAATTCATGGTATCGTAGAGTTTTTTTATTGGGATTTTTTGTGGTGTACGTGCATCATATGCTTACCTAGATTAGGAAGTCTAAATCCGAGGGAGCACTACACTTTGTGGATCCAAAGATCAACACAAGAAAGGTAAATAAACAATGTCAATCCGAAGGCATGACATATGAGCATGGGAGAGAACCCCACATGAACTCAAATGAATGATTCACAAGGTTGGAGTCATAAGCCTTTGACATCTCTAGGAGTATGAACATATGGATGGTACCTCTAACTCTTGATAGGAGGTTTGAACCCTTTGAGAAGCATATCATTTCTCATGAAGAAGAGTGCAAAGAAGAGAAAGAAGATCATGTTAACTCCTCAACATGTCCTTACATGCATATGGCTTTAGGATTTCTCTTTTACCATTAATCGAAGTGAATATCCATAGGAACTAGAAACCTTGGAGATTTCTGATTTAAAATTAATATATCATACCTATTAGTTTTCCTCCAATCTATCTTTTCCTCTGCAAGTCTCTAGTAGTGGAATCTTCAAGCACCAAGAGTGTTTTTCTCTTTGACAAAGGAAATCCTGGCATGATTCCATTTATTGTTAATATTTAGTGGCCCAAGTCTACCTGTCTTTAGTACAATGATATAAGTGTTATCTAAGAAAGGTAGGGTCTCAAGCATCATTGATATGAAAGGGATATTTGAATCTTTCAATCTTTGAAATGTGTCTCATTACCAATCGATACCTTAGTTTCAAGTATTGGCACCACTGTGTACCTAACTAAGGCCCTAGAAAACAAGTCATCACATAATCTAGTCCTAATGCCATAATCCTTAAAATGATTATGTCTACTGAATTTTGAGTGAATTTTGATATTATACTTTGCTTGAGAGTATAAATAGAATGTAATAACTATCAAACATCCTAAAATATATATGATAATGACACAAAAAAATTAAGGAAAAAGGTAGAAAAGGATCATAAAGGAAAACAAATATTTGTTGTCATAACCCCAACTCTTTGGTGACTTCTCTACTTATGAGTCCTGACTAGTTTCTACGATGTGTGAAGGTGTATTCTCTACCTTTGAAACTATGCTTGAGATGTCTTCTTCTACCACTACCTCCATGATGTGTGAATATGCCTCTTCCCTCTCCGTAACTTGTTGTTTTTGCATTACCTTTATCAACCCTTTGTCGGGTGGTTGAACCTCCTCAATGTCCTCAACAACCGTAATGGTGTTCGGTTCCCTCATCTAGTGATTGAGGGTGTTGTTGGGTGAATGTATGAGGATGTGGCTACAACCCAACACTTAAATTTTCCCACCTTGGAAAGTGTCTATGCTACCGACCATTGCAAGCGCCACCATGTCTCCATCGCCCTGCTTCTGGCCATCCAAAGTGCTTGAGATTCCAATCTTATCTAAGGCTAATTCTATCAAGATATCCAACATTCCCAACCTTTGCTTGTCTAAGTCTCTGCTCATAGGTGCACCAATGGTTGCTCTGCTCGAACTCTATTTCTCTTGTCATTGTGCGATGACACTACGAAAGCCGACAGGCTCATCAATTTCCTTTACCAATCAAATGGAATACATCCAATACATTCTCTTGATATTCACACTAGTCAACCCAGCCTCCCAATTACTTTGGGTAACTCATGGGAGAGCCCTCCATGTTTCAATATATTTCATGAATCCCCATGCAAGGGCTTCACACCTCCCAAGGAAACACCTCATAAAGGTGTGCTCTAAAGGGGAGAGGGCTAAGTGGCCTAGGGCGCACGTTTTGGCCCAATCAAAGCTGCAAAATACCCATCAAAAACCCTAATTCGATAAATTCACACTTCCCAATGCACTAGGGAAAAATGGGATGCCCTTCAAGATCCGTGGATAAATCCACTCGGGAAAAATTGATGGATGGACCAGAATTTCCAAGTTGCAAATATTTTTAGGTTTTTGAATTTATTCGAATTTTTAGGGATTTTTTGACAATATATGATTTTAATTTTTTTTTAACATAAAAATGTGGATTCCCTCAGAGATCTGTGGACAAATACACTAGGGAGAATTTTTAGGGTGGACCAGAAAAACAAACGTACTATTTTTGGAGTTATGAATTTACTTATATTTTTAGGGTTTTATGCATAAAAATTGTAGCAAAATAAAATACAAATAATTGAAGAAATTAAGAGTATTTTAATGACAAGAAAAGGGGATATAATTTTTGTCTCAATCCCCAGGGCATTGAGAGATCAATGGTCAACGTCCCTCTTTTGAAATGTTCATCTAGCACCTGCAAGCTAGGGAATCACCTAGAAACCTCTAGGGTTCAGTATGAGAGCCTAACTAGAGAAAATGAAGAAGTCCAAGGCCCTAATAGCACCAGAGAACCCCTATGCATGAGGTTTCCTCCATACAAAGTTGACAGAATATTACTAAAATACCTAATTTAGGAAAATGCAGCATAAACTACCATTTAACCTGGCCAGGTGCATAACTTACCAACATTCAACAAGAGGTGAGCAAAGAAGAACCTTTATGTCACTTGCGCATGAGTCATTCCAACTATTCTAGCATCAACCATATGCATGTGCAAGAAGAATCCCTAGAACATCTTTCCATTCAACATCAAGCAAGAGAGATCATCCCAAGAGAAGTGTGCATCACCAAAGAGACTCAAAGAGTAGGAGAAAGAGAAAATAATACATATTTGAATCCTTGTCTTATGATTTTACAATGAGGTGAGGTGATCTATTTATATGATTTAATCCTCAACCTTTTTAATTCTGATCCTACAAGTCAACATTAAATTAGAATATTTTTAGGGTAAATCCCCCACAAGTTAGGGAATAAGCCCTAAAATAGACATAAAATAAAAAATAAGACTAAAATAAGGCTCCACTTGATGAAATAGTGAGCCAAAGGGGAACTTCATGCCCCAACTAACCCCAAAATGTTGTTCATCCCTCGACAACCCCATTTCCAAGCTTGTAGGCTCAATTATGAAGGATGATGTCATAGGCCAAAGAGCTAGAGGAGGGGTTTCTCTATGCTAGAATGAGGTCTAAGTGGGTGAAGGAGGTGTGCTAGCTTGGGGAAAATGACCCTTTACAAGATGAAATCACCTCTGCATAACAAAAACCAAGGTGGTCATGTGACCTAGTGGGTCACCCCTAGAATCCTCGGACACCAACCCATGGTCCTAAGGCCCTGCATGGTGTGGACATCCACACACCGAAGGGGCAGTTAGTTGTGCCACAAAGACAAGTATTTATAAGATCAAAACCAAGGGAGCCTCCCATGACCAATCTAGGGGGACAACCGCCCCTAATCCAAATATCCATATAATATAGCCCACTTTGGCCTTTACAATAAAATTTTTAGATCCCTTGCTTTAGGTTTGGCCCTACTGAAACACTGCATTAGCTCTAAGGCCTAACAAATGGCTCCAACTATGGGACATGTGCTGTTCCCAGGAGTGTATGAGAACCCTTAGTATATTTTGGGTACCTGTAGACCTTCACACACATCTAACAACAAAGACATCAAATGCATTGGAGGTATACACTTCCATCCTACCTTGTTCAAAATGAAATGCAAATAACTCAAAATAAAATAACAACAAGTGCAATGCATGGGTATCAATAAATGTTGAACTTAAATGAAACAATACCTACCTACCTTAATTATGATAAGAGGTAAGGGTCAAGTGAAATCATACCACCAATGTAGCCACCTGAGCATATCATTGATACCAAATTTTCTCCCTTTGTCTTTAGAGATAATCCATGACAAGATCTCATCAAGGATAAGTCGTGTACACACCGACATCTTTGTGATAATGGAGACGGGAAGATGAAAAAAACTAGGAGTTTGGAAGCCTTGAAATTCCTGCCACAAAGAGTGATTGATTTCGCAAGATTTATCTATCCATGCCTACACCGGGCTCAAGTATACACCGTCCCCATCACATATTTGTGTTGAGAATTTTTTTCGCATCGAATTGCTTGTCTGATTATGGAATTGGGAAACCTTTTACAAAGATGAGCCTTGGAAAACTTTTGAAGAACCTTTGAAATCCAACTATCATATGTCCCTATACTTGTTCAAGCATTATTTTGGACATGCTAACATGTTCATCTTTGTAATAGTCATGTTAGTATAACCAATATTTTTTTACAACTTGAAATTGTCAGCCATAATATTCATACCTTCAAATTTTAAGCAAAAATATAAACAACAAATATTGTAGCAAGAAGTGAATACTATACCTTCCTACATACCTATCCTGGTTACAATGAAATGCATCATTGAGAACTTACTAATACAGGATAGAAAGGGCTACTCAGCTTCTATAACACTTCTTGAGAGATATCGCTAGGAATGATAATTAGGGAACCAACCTAGGAGAATACAAACCCATAAGCTCAATACCTATAAAGGAAATTTCGGTATGCCACCCTACACGATCTTCGGAGCTGGGAAGGCACGGCTGAACTAAGCCCCAAAAAATCTCATCAGAGATGTGACTTCCAAAATCTTCAAAATATTTATCATAAAGGAACAACTTCATATGGTGCTCATCAGTAATAGCAATAGGATCCACACCTTGAGGTGCTTCATCATCAAATGTAATCGCAAAAGGATTGATCCAATATTCATCATTGGTGTAGAAAGGAGAAGGAACAATAATATCTTCATCAATTGGGATTTCATTAAGTGTGTCTTTGATATCATTCCTTGAGAAGATTAAGACTTCCCCATATTGCTTCAAATCTATGTAAAAATATGGCTTGGACTGATCCATACTAACTTCCTTTTCTTCTATGAATTGCAGGAAAGGTTCATAAATGTCTTCTTCAAAGTATGTACAACTAGAGGGCTTGGAAACAAGCTACTTGGTCTTGAAGAGGCATATATCGGCAGACCCATGAAATTCCAATAATAATCATCTTCTAGGATCTTGTTATTTTCCTCCTAGAGGCTTGAGATATCATAGGAGACTGTGATATGCAGGCAAGGAGAACTCACTATTTCCTTGTTTTCTTAAATTTCTTCAACCAGGGCTTCTGGGTCTTCATTTTTTTGAAGCTCATCATCCTTGTTCATAAGAGTACCTTCTTCTTTGGACATGGGGATTACAATGTTATCAAAAATATCTTGATTGATGGCTTCTTATAGCAAGCTTTCTGAGATCCAATCTTCATCATGGATTTCTTTGACAAGGTTTTCTTCACGCCCTTGAAGGATCGAGACGATTTGATCATCTTTGCCATGTTCTTCTTCATTTTTTTCTTTCTTGAATAAGCTCTTTGACTCTTCAACATAGGGCATTCACTTCTTGCATTTTCTTTGGAACCAACAACTGCAAAATACCTCTATCAGTTCTACGAAAGAGGTTAATGTACCTTTTCCCAAGTATTTAAACCAATCGGGGGTCTATTCATCCATATGCCACACAAATGCCTTCATGTAAGTGTCCTCATTTTTCTACGCAATGAAATATGAAATTTTTTCCATCAAGTCCTTAACAAAGTATAAGGGATCATCATCTTCATTAGATAATTCCGCCATGAATCCTTCTAGTAACTGTTTTAAACCATTTGAAAAGATAAGAGGAGCGAAACATTCTTTAGGAGTTATTCTGACATGCTCCTTTGTGGGAAGAGAAATCATGGCCTCAATAGTTTCTTCATCAATATTAAGATCCCAGTATTTCCCAAATGCCTTGACTAATTACAACAGCGAAGAAATCCCCCAAGGAGGAAACACGTGATACCAATCTGCCATATCCTTGTTATTCCGCAAATCAAGAGAAATTACAAACCCCTTCATTCTGAGATCCTCATCCATGATACCCCATGCTACAAGATATTGTCTAAATTTCACAATATGCTCTGTAAATGTATCTTTATATCGATGAAATATTGGGATGGACTCATTCCATCGATGTTTACCTACCAAATTTGGATATCCTAGAATACTTGAGAAATCCAATGGAGCATATGGGTTATGCATTTGTATTTCATCAATGGAAGTCATATGAACTGTGCTTCTGTAACTTGTTTTTTCTTTAGTGGAGTCTCTAGATAAAACCTACAAAGTTAGCCTTTAACAAAAATTCTTATCCAAGAAAAATCAAAGCTTTCCTCTTGGTCTTGTTCTTGTAGAGTGCCTCTTTTAATTTTCTTCAGTGAGAGTCACCAGGAAAGACCTGTCAAATAAACAAGAATGTACCTAAGATGTCTTGATTGAATCACTTGTGAAGAGCCTAACTAGGGAAAATGAAGAAGTCTAAGGCACTAATAGAAATACAGAACCCCTATGCATGACATTACCTCCATACAAAGTTGACAGAATATTGATAAAATCCCTAATTCATAAAAATGAAGCATAAACCACCATTTAACCCTTTATGGTGAAGTGTTATCGTAGTTCATTCATTCACAAAACTATGTATCACGCCAAATTCAATCAAAGTTGGTACCTTTAATCCACACACGGTTGCATACACAAAACTTAATTTGTTTGGGTTGTTTTCTTGCATAACATGCCAATGACCTGCATCAAACTCACCAAGACTCGCGGTCAAGGAACCTAGAACCTGCAACAATCCCTTCAAAGTCTCCTGCACTTGAATTGCTCCCATGTCTGCCAACTTCACAACCAATGTTGGTAATGCTTCTTCTAAGTGCTTCTCCAACCCTAGCTTCAAAGGATAATCTGTAGCAAAGTGATTATGTGAACAAAGGAAGCATGCAACAAACTTACCCTTGGGTGTTGGTTTCATTACTGTTGCGAAGTTGGTCTTTTGTCTACCAAACAACTCCAACCTCTATGTCAAAGCCTACACTTTCCTAGACAAGAGTTCGACTTTCATGCTCTACTCTAGTTTCCTCATGTTCTCAAGGCATATCTCATGTGTGCACTAGTGCTAGAATTATTTTTCCCTAAATGCATCTTCCATCTTGGTCTTCCACGACTCTTCAACACCATCCACGTTGCAACTTAAAAATGGTTCAACTCTCCCAGGTACATTTGAAGAGTTTTCTAGCAATCAATCCATCAGCTACAGCTTTAGGCACCCTAGTCAAGTCATTTCCATGCCTTTTTCCAGTGATATACCCATTACTTGAGCCAACCGTGGCCAACAACCTTGTCAACATTGTCAACAGTTAAAAGACCAAACAACAACACAAGATATCGGATGGGTGCTCAAACTAGGCACCCAAAAAGTATTTATTAAGTTAACAAGTTACAACAAGTTTTCCGGGAAATGGTCGGATGTAACAAATATTAAATATAAATAATAATAATAATCCAAGGGACATAACCCTTGTGAACAATCATCAAAGCTACCCTTTAGGATTGTATATATGCAGGATATTCCATTGTATCATAATCATATAATCTTTTATTCATTATTCAAATATATTCCTATATGGATTTTTGTAATTTATCATATATGTTTCATATATTTGTTTAGTAGACGAACTATGGTTCATCACATTGGTATGAGAGCATTTTCATTGTTTACTGGCTATTGACCCAATAAAAAAACCTTAGGGTTTCCTTGAACAAGTCTTTGACCATATTCAGGATTTTGGCCAATACAAATTCAGAACTTCTATTGAAGAAGAACTAAGAACTACTTTGGTGCAAGAAAATTCAAAAGAATCAAATATCAACCCAGAACAAAAAGTAAACTGAAAATTAACTCCGCTACAAAATATTTTTGAAAAAAAAATAGAATCATGCTAAAATAATTCAAGCAGTTACAAATTCAGGGATACAATTAAGAAAAGTCAAACTGTAACCACCATTAAAAAAGGGTCATCCAAAGAGTTCAATCCGGCATTGTCCATACCATTATAAAGTGTATACCATTACTGTCTAAATTCGAAGATGAATAAATCTTCATGAATGTGAAGGTATCTATCACCAAAACTAAGAGTTGAAAGTTGTAAATGAAGGAAATCATTGTAGGCCTAGTGTTATGACGATAAGCTCAAGATAGAGTTAGACCCAATGTCACCACAATCTAACCTCTCAACACTTCAGGTAACTCCAAAACCCAAGGGGGGACCCTAATCAATCAAAGATACATGCAACCACCAATAAACCACAAATACCTTCCACGAAACCTTAATAGCTATGATCAATGCCTTATTGGAGTCAAACAATATCAAATCAAGACACAAGAATCAGATATAAATGGAGTTATTTACCATATCACAAACCCCAAATAATTGTTAAATTTTGGGTTAGGTTGGGGTTTGATGCAGAAAATTTCAAAATTTCATATACTTTAATGCATAAATAAATGTAAGAAACTAGTACTGAAGAAGAATGATACAACTTTAACTAAACAAGATAAATTTAAAATATAATTTGCATCTCTTTCAACTTTAACACTCCCAAAGAGTTCCCTGTGTTAGAGTTGAAATCTTCAGTAACATGTAATCACCAGTAGTAGTATAACTAACAAAGTTCTAATAACATGTCTAACTCGTAATAAAAGAACAAGTTAGAATACTTACCTGGAGTGAAGACCTTCCTGTGTATACTCAGAAAAATTAACTTTCAGAATAGATTGTGGCTCTCAGAGGTAATTCAATCAATAGGAACAATATGACCCTTAATAGAGGGTTAGTACAAACCTGAGAGAGAGAGATGAATGGGTTGTAGTACAATCAAATAGTCAATGACAGTCAAATTACAATGGCAGCCCCAAGCAAGGCTCAACATAAGAGATATGATCCAAAAGCAAATCTCAGCACATAGATCTAACCCCAGCAATGTCTCAGCATAATAGATCAGGCCTTAATGTCACGTCCCCATCTAGACCCTATCACTTTAACATTTTAAATGATGTAATATTGTTATGAAATCGTGATGAGGAGATCAAGGCCAAGGCCCCGCCATCGATTTATTGATGCATATGGTTTGCATGCTAGCTAGGCACATTGGAACTTCAACATCATGTAATATGCATTTTAATAAAAATACCCACAACTAGCTATGCAATGCAACAAAGAGATAAGGGCATGATTTCACAAGGAATTGGGAGGGAAAACATTCAAACCCTTGATCCAATCAGTTCAAGCCAAGTGTCAATGAGAGAACCCATCAAACCCTCAACTAGCCATGTTGACTTTTGTACCCAACCATTGATTTCTCCCAAGAGTTGGTTGAGGTAGTTAATGCCTTGGGAATGAAGAGGTATGGCTATCCAAATTCAGGTATGGGCAAGCCACCCTTCATGGAAAATCGTGTTTGTCTCCTTGGGCAAGAAAAGAGCCACAAAATTGCTCTCTAAGCCATTATGCAACCATCAGTCTTGCTCCCTCACGCAGCTCTAGCTGCCTGGGCGTTTTCCTCCATGGTTTTTCTGGGTTTCCCTTCATCTTTTACCTGGGAAGGGGTGTTTTTGTGTTGATTACCAGTGGGGAAGAGAACAACATGTTTTTGGGTCTTCCTGGAGGTCGTTTAGGCCATTGGAAAGGATCATAACCAGTGGGGAGAAATCAGTTTTACTCCCTGGGGTTGAAATCGAATTACTCTTTCTGCAGTCTGTTTTAGTGAGCCACGATTTGGGAAAAACCCATGGACCCTGTTTTGTAAAATACCCTTGTTGTAAATGGTATCTATGCCCAATGTTTGTGCTTGCGGTGTGAGAAATGAGAATGTTGGGGTATGGGATTTGGGTATCCATTGCTTTGGCTTGAGCTTGAGAATAAGCATCCATGGTTCAAATGTAGCCTAATAAACCCAACTGTGGACTGGCTTGGCTGAGATGAAATGAGTAATTGGCAGTGAACGAGCTGGAATGTTCCCTTCCCTTGTGAGAATCACGCCCAGCTCGGGGGTGGCATTCGGACGGACTTAGTATAAGTTGTCGAATAGCCTATGGTTGGGTGGAACATTGCAGCGACATAGCTAGTTGCTTGGAGCAGTTGCAAAATGAAGATAAGTGTTTTTATGTCTATGTATTTACTTCTGCAATGTTTAATTAATGATTATTTTGATATGCTGGATGAGCATGGATTGTGTGTGGATGTTGTTTTAATTCCGCTGTGCATAATTGATTTGTTTTACATCTGCACACTCATATTTTAATTATATGAATCTAACGAATCGGCTGAGATCATGTGAAAGCCCTGAATTTGGCATCATGTTCCCTACCTTACATTGGATAAGTGGGTGGGTATGTGACAGATGGTATCAGAGCTGCCGGTTGCAGCATTGGGCCTTCATGGGATACCTATCACAATTTGCAGAGGTAAGTATGCTTCCTGCTCAGCAGTAATCATTAAGAAAATTTTAGAAAAAAAATTGGAAATTTGAAATTTTCTAAGTGCTTTTGAGTTTTTATGCTAAGTTGGTTTCGGCGCAAGATTTCGAGTTCCGCCGAAACGGTCGACTCAAGTTAGTGAATTGGGCCAAAGCAGTCGGCAGAAAATTAACAAAGTTCGCCGAAAAAGATGGACAAATTTTGGTGAAACTTGCCGAGTGGAGCCGAAACGGCGGAAGAACTCGTCGAGTGGAGCCGAAACTACGGAAAGAATTGGCGAGTTTGCGTCGAAGTTGTCGGAAGGAAAAGCTGAGTTTTCGACCGGAAGAACTCGGCAAGTTAGTCCGCAATGGCAAAAGGACTCGGCGAGTTGGTCCGCAACGGTAGAAGGACTCAGCGAGTTGGTCTGAAAAACTTTCTAAGTGTTTTCGGCGTCAAAGAGGAAATTTTGGGAGAACTTGGCAAGTTGATCCGAAATGGCGGGAGAACTTGGCGAGTTGCTCCGCAACGGCGGAAGAACTCGGCCTGTTGGTCCGCAACGGTGGAAGGACTCGGTGAGTTGGTCCGAAAATTTTCAAAATTTTCTAAGTGTTTACGGCGAAGAAAATTTCGGAAGAACTTGGCGAGTTGCTCCGAAACAGCGGGAGAACTTGGCGAGTTGCTCCGAAACTGCTAGAGAACTCGATGAGTTGCTCCGAAACAGCAGGAGAACTCAGCAAGATGGTCCGGAATGGAAAAAGGTTTTTCTAAGTATTTTTTGGCGTCCAAGAGAAAATTTCGGAAGAACTCGGCAAGTCGCCCCGCAACGGCGGAAGGAATCGACAAGTTGGTCCGCAACGGATCGAAAGGAAAAACTGAGTCTTCGACCGGAAGAACTCGGCGAGTTGGCCCGAAACAGGTCGGAAGAACTCATTGAGTTGCTCCGAAACAAGGAATTTCAGCCATTTTCTAGGGATATTTTTTCAGGTGTCGAAAGTTGAAAAATGCCATGGAACTTGTGTGCCAGATTGCGCGAAAGCCCCCTTGACCCCCGTCGTCCCCCGGAAGATAGTCGTTGAAAGTGTGAAATGCATTCTCTATGCTTGGGAATGAGAAGCAGGAATTGTATTAAGAGTAGTTGGCTATAATATTCCTTGCAGAAGAGCAATGAGAGCAGCAAGGCAATGTTGATAAAGGGAAAATTCCTTAACTCCTATGCTATTATATTTATATTTCCTGAGTTGTCTATACTTAAAATTATGGCATAGGGATGCTGGAAATGCAAAAGGATAGATAGATGAAGTGAATATGTACTAGATGGAATATTGCACAGTGCATGTGAAAATGTTTTTTGCGTGTATATGATATTGCATATTAGTAAAATAGTGAGGTTTTACATATGCAATGAGCCACTTAAGATAATTATTGTGGTTGCTAATAATTAGTCATGTTCACATTGGTTGTAGGACCAAAGACAACCGAAGCATGGCTAACGATGTGGATGATGATTGTTGCATACAACCTTATGAGGAGAGGATGGTGCAACAAATCTGTGATCATGATGTTGGAAAAATGACGGAGTAGCCTTGGTAAGAGGCCAACTGATCAAGTAACATCAAGCGATGTTAATGACAGCCATGCCGGTAATGGTTATTTATGCTTAGTTGCATGAATGTTGAAGGAGGATTTGGTAAGATCCCTTCAACTACAGTTAAACTATGATGATTTGGTTTGCATGTGGTATTGAGTGCCTAAATGTGAATGTTAACCTACCAAGTATGGTCAGGTGTGGGTAAATGAAGGCAAGGATCCTTACACCCTATAGTTTCTAGAAACCTCAATGCATTCATATGAATTCATATCATGCCATTTGTGAATATTGGTTGTGAGTTTAACAACCAAAGCAACTGAGGACTTATGGACATGTCATGGTAGTGCATGCTGTATGTAGTAATCATGGTTAGGCCATAGTATGTTTGAATGCATAGTATTCATGAAATCATGCAAGATGGCATCGAAGAGATGTGCATTGAAATATTCGGTAAATGTTGTAAATATGCATGCATGTGTAGGTGCACATGTTGAAATGCATTGTGTGAATGCATGGGTGTGGCATATATATGTTTCAATGCAGTTAGATAATAGATGAAATGGTGGACTATTGCTAATCCTGAGACCATTCCATAAGTTGCTATGAAAGTAGGAGAAGGACTGCATGAAGAAGGTAGACATGTGATGGGCTACCAGAGCACTCTGTTGGAAGGACAGAGCTGCATGGAATATGAAGTAGAAAAGTCTTGCGTATGGCAATGAGGATAAGTCCATAGTAAAGACCGAGATCTACCATGTGCAGAAGCCAAAGGTTATGAGAAGGTTCTCATGGCTGTAAATTTATGCATGAAACAAATCTGAAAATTGTCTGGTTTAAGTTTATGAAAATAGTCTCATAGTTGCAAATCTAATTTATGTAGGAAAACAGATTTACAAATTTCAGATTTGGGAATTTGCTTATAATTGCTAATGACTGTTTGGCTTATATAGAATTGTGTTAGGAGGACATGTTATAGGTGGATGTTCATGTATGGTAGCAAGGGTGAAACCATAATGGGCAGAGTGATACCACTTAAAAGAGCCAAACAATATGAGGAGAGCCTCATTGCTAAGCAAATCAATTTTTGTAGGAGACAGAATTGCAAATTCATATTGAATTTAATTATTAATGTTATTGATTGGTTATGGAACAATCATATTTGAAGCTTATTGCTAAATGTTTCCGACTGTTTGGCTATTTGATAAAGTGTGCAAGGATGACACATTGCAGGAAGACCATGTGTGATGGCCTGCAGAAGCCAAACTAGATGGGAAGGATCCCATGCTTTGGAAATGGGTTTCGGGTGAAACGCCATTGTAAATGTTGATAATGTCTCAGCCGAACTGCATGTTGGTAAAGCATGTGAGTGAGACAGTAAATTATGCCAAGAAGGCATGTGTGGGTTATGGCATGTGAAAAAATTGGGGTGGCAAACTGAAGGACTGTTGACTCAGAAAAGGGATCCCCCATTCTTCGCAAATGAAGAAAATATACATCTATGAAACGAATGAGTATTCGGTAAGCCTAACTAAGGATATACATGTCTGGTTATTAGATTTAATATTCAGAGCATGTTTTATTATTTCATTATTGTTCCAGACTGCTTGAGTGTGACTAGGGCCTACATGGCGCACATCAGAAAAGGGGTGCACACCTTTTCTGGTGCTGGGTCATGATAGGGTTTTCAATATTGACTACACCCTAAGGGAATGGACGCATTCCTGGTGTTTCAATACTTGGTAGTGAATGATATGGAATGTGGTTAAGAATTGAACAGCAATACTGATGAGCCTGCTTATCCTTCTTGTGCTAACAACTTACACAAATGCAATTTGGTGTTGCATGTTAAGAGGCAAAGTGAAGCAAGGGTGCTCAAGAGGATTGTATGGGCAGTGGTAACCTTTCTACGCTCACACTAAAGGACACTATAAGAGATGGATAGGCCCGAGGAGCTATGTTGCAGAAAAGGGTTATCATCCTTGTGTATTGTGAGTGGGTATTGTGGGGCCATGCTAGCCTGCAATCAAGTGAGTCACCTATAAAGTTCCTAAAAGGAACCACCGATTTGCATAAGAGAAGGAGTGGCATCCTTGTATAAATGAAGAGTTGATGTGTGTGAAGGGTTACGGTGCAAGAAGGTGTTGTGACATTGGTAAAGGCATAAAATATCTACTGGGACAACAGTGGGAGGGCAGGCGCCGAGGACTGACTGAAAACCCTGAGATGCCTATGGCTCCATAGTAGAGCCTTGACCTATAATGGTCGGTGGCGCAGTTTCCTTCCATTGGTCGATGACCCAGACGAATGTGCTGGCTCGGCACTGGAGAGGGCCAACCAGGTATGGGACTGGTTGGGCACCACCAAATGCTTGGTAAATCCAGCCGATGGGGAGGCGTACTGGTTAAGAATTAACTATATCCAAGTCCATAGGCGATCCCAAGGCTTGCAAAGCGAAGAAGGAAACCTGTAGAGTAGCGAGGAAAATGCACAATACAGATAAGTATTCATTTTCATTTATTTCTTGTTTGGAATAATGAAGACTTCAGGTATAAGTCTTATGACAACCAAGCTAATACATTGTTGTTTCTTTGTTGGAAACCTTGGCCATTACAGGAAGCAAGGACCCTGAAAGAACTATAAATTCTTAGTAAACCCAGAGAGTAACTGGTTGGAGCTATAAATTCTTGGTAAAGCCAGAGAGTAACTGGTTGGGCACTATAAAATCCTTGGTAAATTCAGAGAATAGTTGGTGGGAACATTAACCACTTGATGTTGTGGAGAAGCCGGCGTGCTAGACAAACATTCCCTAATTAATTGATAAAAACCAGTCAACGTGCTGGCCTGGCATTGCCTATTTGAATGGTTGTGGAGAAGCCTGCGTACTGTCCCAACATTCATTATTATATCCACGGGAAATCCAATGCTTGGAAATCAAAGAAGGATCCTGTGGAATAAAGTGAAGACATCCGATAGAGATAAGTATTTGGTTATCTTACAACTTCTTGCTTATGAATATACATGTGTATATGATTTGATTATGATTTTCTCAAACTCTTGTCTAGAGATAAACCCTATGAAAATACACTAAACATGTGAATTAATTCAATGTTTGAGTGTAGGCATTACTGGAAGCAAGGACTATGAAAGCATATGGAGGATGCGTGTCGACATATGACTGTCCTAAAGAGCTCAGTATGAGTAGTAATGAAAGATGGTGCTAGTGGAACTGTGTGGGTCCTAGCAGCCAAAGGTTCTGTAAAGTAACAACAGGGAAGGGTTCCCTAGTTGAAAAGCATTAGACAAACCTTAGACACTAAAATGTCATAGCCAAGAAATGGCACGCCAAGCATTCACATTGAAGTGAAAGAGGCTAAGGAGCATAGAACCACAAGTGATGGTGTGGCTCCGGATTGGAACAAGACTAAGAGGGGGAAACTCTTACTCTTCTCTTTCCTTTTGACTGATGCATCTCAGAAACAAAAGACTGTTGAGTGCATGTCATAAATGAAAACAAATTGTGTTTAATTGCTTGAAATGAATTGTGAATGCTGAAATGGTTATTTTTCTGTGAAAGGATGAACATGAATGAGTTCATGTGTATATTGGGAAAGCATGAAATGTGTGGAACTCTCATGAGTAAAGCATGGACGTTCCATGTCAATTGGGAAAATAATTGACTAATTTTAATATTGTGATATGCTTGTCCTAACAGGAATTGCCATGATAAGTCTCACAGGAGAGACATTGAAAGCCATTGTTGCAGTTGTTACTAGCCAAATGATTGCTAGTGAGAAAAGCGTGAGCTAGTTGTGCACATTGATCATGGTAGCAGGCCAAAAGCTATTTGTTTTGGCTGGAATTCTTCCTTAGATAGTTTCCAGGACAATAAGAAAGATGGCATCCATGAAATTCCAGACTTGTAGATCAGCTGGAAGGTGAATAAAGGGAATGGATTGCTCTGGAGCAATGCCCACCTGCAGAGCTGGAAGATCAAAGCTAGTAGGATCAGCTTGAGGAAGCCAAAGGACTTGATCCTGAAAGTTCAAAGTAAAGAGATGAAACACAGGACAGACCTGCCCCCAGTTGTGAATTTTGAGGCATATGTAAAGTGGGTATTTATTCCTAAGTGTTGGAACACCGAGGACGGTGTTATTCCAAGGGGAGGGGAATGTCACGTCCCCATCTAGACCCTATCACTTTAACATTTTAAATGATGTAATATTGTTATGAAATCGTGGTGAGGAGCTCAAGGCCAAGGCCCCGCCATCGATTTATTGATGCATATGGTTTGCGTGCTAGCCAGGCACATTGGAACTTCAACATCATGTAATATGCATTTTAATAAAAATACCCACAACTAGCTATGCAATGCAACAAAGAGATGGGGGCATGATTTCACAAGGAATTGGGAGGGAAAACATTCAAACCCTTGAGCCAATCGGTTCAAGCCAAGTGTCAATGAGAGAACCCATCAAACCCTCAACTACCCATGTTGAATTTTGTACCCAACCATTGATTTCTCCCAAGAGTTGGTTGAGGTAGTTAATGCCTTGGGAATGGAGAGGTATGGCTTTCCAAATTCGGGTATGGGCAAGCCACCCTTCATGGAAAATCGTGTTTGTCTCCTTGGGCAAGAAAAGAGCCACGAAATTGCTCTCTAACCCATTATGCAACCATCAGTCTTGCTCCCTCACTCAGATCTAGCTACCTGGGCGTTTTCCTCCATGGTTTTTATGGGTTTCCCTTCATCTTTTACCTGGGAAGGGGCGTTTTTGTGTTGATTACCAGTGGGGAAGAGAACAACATGTTTTTGGGTCTTCCTGGAGGTCGTTTAGGCCATTGGAAAGGATCATAACCAGTGGGGAGAAATCGGTTTTACTCCCTGGGGTTGAAATCGAATTACTCTTTCTGCAGTCTGTTTTAGTGAGCCACGATTTGGGAAAAACCCATGGACCATGTTTTGTAAAATACCTTTGTTGTAAATGGTATCTATGCCCAATGTTTGTGCTTGCGGTGTGAAAAATGAGAATGTTGGGGTATGGGATTTGGGTATCCATTGCTTTGGCTTGAGCTTGAGAATAAGCATCCATGGTTCAAATGTAGCCTGATAAACCCAGCTGTGGAATGGCTTGGCTGAGATGAAATGAGTAATTGGTAGTGAACGAGCTGGAATGTTCCCTTTCCTTGTGAGAATCACGCCTAGCTCGGGGGTGGCCTTCGAACGGACTCAGTATAAGCTGTCGAAGAGCCTATGGTTGGGTGGAACATTGCAGCGACATAGCTAGTTGCTTGGGGCAGTTGCAAAATGAAGATACATGTTTTTATGTCTGTGTATTTACTTCTGCAATGTTTAATTAATGATTATTTTGATATGCTGGATGAGCATGAATTGTGTGGATGTTGTTTTAATTCCGCTGTGCATAATTGATTTGTTTTACATCTGCACACTCATATTTTAATTATATGAATCTAACGAATCGGCTGAGATCATGTGAAAGCCCTGAATTTGGCATCATGTTCCCTGCCTTGCATTAGATAAGTGGGTGGAATAAGAAATACTTTCCCTTTCAAAGAGAGTAACCGAAGTGGAACTGGAGAACCAATCGTGCAACCCTCGAATGATACTGTTAGTACCAAAATGGACCTGTCAAAAATTTTGAACTTCTGTCCAAATTGTGCAAGATTTGCTCATCTTCCTCTCGCCTCAATCTTAATTTGGTGCATGTTGTGAAAGAACTTCACGATTCGGTCGCGAAATGTGCAAATCTTGTGAAAGGTGCACTGCCAAAAGTGGCCTATTTCAGTAGCAAAAGCCTCACCTTTTCTTTTCAAGTGTGCTACAGGAAGTTTTCTTTCAAAGCTCCTTGTTATTGCACTGAGTGAAACGAGGTGCTCTACAGCCCAGTATGGGGGAGATGTTGTAACGTGTGTGGATGTAACATTACACACAAGTATGAGGGAGATGTTGTAAAGTTACACGAGTAAAAAAAAGAGTAAAAAGTAATCAATTATATTATGTTGGCCATTAATAAATTCATGTCGGCTCATAAAATAAAAAATTTATGAAAGTATTTAAACAAAATCCATGTTGGCTCATAAAATAAAATATTATGAAAAGTATTTAAAAAATCGATGTTCATTTATAAAATAAAAACTTAAACCTAGGTCTATCAATCAAGAGATATCAAATTTCTTGAGTTTAAATTTAAAAAAAGAAATACACCTCAAGAAATTGGATCCCTCTCAGTGCTTGATAGATACGGGTTTAAGATGGATCTATGATGGTTGATATAACTATTAGCATATCCAATAGTGTCTTCGCCGGTCTCCTCCTAAAGCCATGTTGACCTTTGTTTTCTCTTCCCAAGACCCAAAGTTTAAAAGACATTGTTTAAAAATCATTTTATGATTTTATTATAATTGTATTAAAAATGGGATAATTTATGTAACAATGTATTATTATATAGTTATATTTAAAAAATATTGGGCTTCAAGCCCAATCTCCAAGTCAAAATTCAAATCCACACTTCACATTATGATCGAATATCATTATTATATCCTCCATCAAGTGCTAAGTGTCATAACTAAAGGTCAAGCATGCCTAATGTGTCAATAGTTTTGTTATCATATCCATAGTAGCTGGGCTACCATGATTGCATATTAGTTTCCAATATATTTTTGAGCGAGTCCTTTACACATTTTGATTTGATCAATAGATGATGAGCAACATTTTGATGATAACTCCTATGCATTCAGTGGATCCAGAGCTTGTACATTTATAGTCTCATTCCAGGACTGAGCCCCATGACACCAGGTCAGTGACTGATATAGCCTTTCCTCTATCATCCAGAGTATATTGATGACAGTTCCCATGTTATATTCAGATCAGGGACTCAGGTATGTGATCCAGTAGGTATATTTTGGTACATATGGTTTGTTGATGTGCTCTTCCTCTTATCTAGGTAGTTTATGACCGGGTATATTATGATGGTTGTTGCCTCTATCTTATTTGATGCTTACTTGTTGTTTAGAATAGAAGTGGTTGGTTACTATTGGTAGGAGGTTCTTGAATATACTCGTTGGTCATACCCTTACTTCATGAAGTATTGACTTGTCCATTCCCTTATTTTAGGGCCTTTTCTATCCATGGCACCATTAGTCATTTACTTCGTCCATCCGTTATCTTTCAGTTTTGGTTTTATCCCGACTCACACCTTAGCTAGTGATCTCGAGGACTTCCCCCACCTAGACCTCTGTGTTGGATAGATTCCAAATTTGCATTGTGTCTCAGCTTTGGAGTGTGTGATTTTAGTCACAGTGGTTGTTCTCCTCTAGTCCTCGAAACCAAGTATTCCTACAAATAGTGTTGCTAAAAACTAGAGCATCAGATCTTAAATGCTACATCTATTGGATGCTTAGTAAAAAAAACAATGTTGTTAAATACTAACCATGCATATCTATATTATCTAGTCAGTGGCCAAGGGATGCGCACTCATCCTTTGTATGATGTAAGGTCATTTTCCCCTACAGGGCAACAAGGTGGTCACTCCATCACACCTATGGACGGTGGCAGGCAATGGAGGTCATACTGTGTCATTATCTGATGCCCACCAGGCTATTCAGGGCACCTTCTCTTGGAGGTTGGCTAGTGAAAATCTATAAAGTGAAATAAATGTTAAATCTTAAATGTAAAAGCTGACAAATAAATAAATTGCTAAAAGGTTGCTTGTCTAGAGTCTATTGGAAGCATTCTCATCACTCTACCCATTTGTGAGACACCGCCATTCCTCGTGTTATTTTCTATCCCGTATATGTGTAAGTGGTCTCCCTGGTTCCTTCATCCAAGAGATTGCAGTGTTGAGGTTGTTGAGTCCTTCCCCTAGCCTAGCCTTTGTTTTTCCACCCTCACCCATTATTAGCAAATTGTTCAAGTCAGTAAATGAGTATACACCTGAAAATCTTGTTTATAGCAGCTAGTTGGTTTGATCTAGACTTATCTTATTTATATTATTTACATGCTTACGCTAGTTAAACATCACTCTATGCTCTAGTCTAGCTACTGATATAATTGAAGGAGTATATCATGACCTTTTGTACTTGCAACAGCAGTTATTTGTGATATGGATCATCATTTTGATCATTCTTGACCTGGTCAACCTAGTTTGACCAAGTCAACTGCAGGGTCCAGGATGATTTTGGGAAAACAATTCTCGAGATGCATTATTCATGGCCCATATGTGTCCATTCGATGGTTCCATGCCTCAGAAAACAATTTCATATGATGGTTTGATGGATTTTTATCATTATTATTATTTATAGGCCATTATTTTATTATTCCAGGCATGGATGAGCTTACAGAGGTATCTTTTGATGGTCACATGGTGTATGAGTACTCATTTCTAGTGTATTTGAGCATTCTGAGCTCATTGGTGCACTCAGTTATCGGTTTCAGGCATTTTTAGATGGTGATATGGTCCGACTACCACTTTTCTCTAGTTTTCCATGCAGAAATGGCTTGTCCAACGCTTTTATTGAGCATACACGTTCTCCTAGGGTGCTACAAAGGGAGATGGGGCTCCAGCCAGTTGTTATTACCATATTTACCCATCCCCACACATTTTGATGCAGTCAAATTTGTGTTCGGGATACTTGGAAGTAAGTTACTGGCATTTTTGTACTTTTAGACGTGGTTTTCTGGCAAAGGAATGGCTCATTGAGGAAATCGATTTGGCTTAGTGGGGAAAGGAAATGGAATGAGATTGGTCTGAGATATTTTGATGGTGATTTCAACACCTTCTAGCACTTGTTTCGACATCAGTGGGGTCCACATGTCCCAGTATTCATCATTTTGGGTATTTTATTGTGTATTGGAGGGGCCACAATTTGGTCATATGGTCACATTATGATGTTATCTTTTCATATTATTTATTATTGTGCCATGGGGCCATGCTAGTGAAGGATATGATTACCTCCTCACCCCACCATGTGCTTGTGTCATGTGTCTTAGTCACTTATCATGTGGTGCATCCCCCCTGGATGTTTTAGTGAGTGTGCCCCCCTCTATTTTTGAGTTGATCCATGTATTGTATTTCCGGCTCATCTTAGCCATTGATTATTATTGTTATATATTTTGATCTCCACCACTCATTTAAAAATTGGTTAGGGTTTTGGTCTCTCTCATTCCTATTTAAGGAAGAGACCCCCCCTCATTGTAAAAGGGACTTTTGGCTCTTGAGCTCTTGGAGAATAAAATACTTTTGCAAAAACTCTTGGAAGCTTTGTCGAATGTTTTGTGTGGAGATTGTAAAGTCATTTTCTCTCTAGCATTCTTACGGATCTATGCTTTGCTAAACCATTTTTGCAGGGGGGCGTACCATTGATGGAGATAGCGATTTGAGGGCGCTATTGTGATTGAGCTCCATATCTCTTCCTCAAGTCGTTATTGGTTCAGTGAGTATCTTTATTGTATCTTTGGATCATCTTGATGCTTTTTTAGTCTTTCTTCATTGATTATCATCTTTCTTTTGCAAATTGATTCTCATTGTAGATCTCTTTTGCAGGAGGAAGGCGACTTGGTCTCTTCGAGGTCATAGCGATTTCACTTGGCATGGCATGGAAAATGCTTGTGATTGCTAGAAAGGGAAGATCATCACCATACAAGGCTAGTAGCAAGTATTTCCAGGTACGTTTGCATTGTATTTTTTATGGGGTTTAATCCAATTGTCACCATTAAAACCCTCATTTTCTAGATCTGATAAATCAGGTACTTCTTTGAGTACGGCCATCAAAACCCACTTTAAAACAAATATAAAAACACTAGATCTAAAGTTTCAAATCAATCCGACTCCATTTACCCACGGATCTATCTAGATCTACTAGACTAACCTCATTGTGGTACATTTCTTTTATGGTTGAGAATCTCTATCTTTCCTAAGCCTCCTGAACCAGTTCTTAACTCTTATGAGCCACGACGTTTCCCTAGATCTGGATTTTTCCACTAAGATCTACTCTTGTGCATCATTCCTAATGTTTAGAGTACCTTGTCTTGGTTCGCTATCCTTCATTGGCTAGCAAGGGTCTCCCCCTTTGTTGTCAAGGGCTTGGATAGCAAGAAGTGAAGAGTGTCTCGATTGGCATCACAACCAATCCTTCTTGAGAATCGAGGCCCTCTTGGGTCACCTCTTTAGTTTCCTAGCACCTCTACCATCCTGGATATGATCACCTTTAAGGGAAACTACAAGTTGTGTGATAAAAAATTTCAACCACGGTCAACCAACTAGTGTCAAGTGCCTGAGTCGAAGCTGGAGTGTCAAGGTAAATTCGCCCATGTGTTGAAGCCAGCACCCATAAAGATTGTTGAGTGCTCAAGAACTTCCACAAAGCGATGTGAAACCAAATGTAGGTGCGCCCATATAAATTTTTTAGCCATAAAAGGATAGTAGAATTACAAATGGAAAGTGGGGCTCATAATTTCCATCTACAGGTACTTGAGCAACTTCATAATTTTATGCCCCAGTTGACTCTTATGGGGATTGTCATCAAAATCGAGATTTGAAGTTCATGAAAAAGAGACCATTTCCTTAGAGTATCAAAGCAAGTTTTTCGAAGATGTTATGGTTGAGCGCAGTATGGTGTGGGTAATCCCCAATTAAAAAGATCTGCAATGGAGGGAAGAATAGTGGCATTGTTGATTGATATTATAATATTCTTATGCCTTGCGTTATTTGAAGGTTAGAGTAAAAGTGAACTAATCAACCATTTGAGAACTAACATTGTATCCCTCCAACAATTCCAGATTGATTAGAAATACTTGAAATTGATGAAAAATAAGGCGAAAATAGAAATTATTGGTGAAGGTGCTCTCACATTTAAGTTATATAGTTTTGGTGGCTTTTCTTTGGTCTTCATTGAAGAGCAATAAGTTACATTGTATTCAAGCTCTATAAAAGGGTTTTGGTTCCTAGATTTTGGAAATCATAGTGTTATTATATATGCTAAAATATTCATACATGCTGGAACCACTGTAGACATATTTTTGAAAGAAAATATGGATTGGCTTAGCAAGAGCCACAAATTGGGAAAAAATTTAGCAAATTTGTTGAGGAGATCACCTTCAATAAGATCGATTTGTGATGGCTCCTTATTTTTCTCAGAGTGGTTAATCTAGTGGTTGAAAGAAATCGATGGCAGAATATATGGAGGTGGCAGAGCACCTAGAAGCTCCAGAATTTTAGGCAGATGGGTCAACATTCAAAGGATCAATCTCTAGCATTTTTCTAGAATTTTATTTTGGAAATTAGATCAACATTTCCAAAACCACATCCCATATTTTCAGGCATAAAATCTGACTACGGAGGTCAACAGTTGAAAGACTTAGTTTAATCCCACTTCTCTAGAGCATTTGACAGATTTGAAGACATTCGATTCCATCATTTCCAGATTTCTTGCAAGATTGGTTTTATTTTTTGTTTATGGAAATAGTTGATCCCTAAAATCTTGTAATAGCTTGAAGATTGTATTCTTCTATTTTTTTTATCAATGTAAATAAGGAGGGAGATCCTCCTCTTAGAAGGAAGCAGGGGGTTCGAATGGTGAGGTCTTGGAGGGTCGAGTTTCAGACTATATTTGTAAAGACAAGATTTTATAATCAGTAACATTTTCATGCTCAGAGATCAATTCTTGTTGTGTCAGTAGACGATGCTTCTCTTTATATCTTATTTGTTGTTTCTAATATTGAATACAGAATTTACTTTTGCAATGAATAAGTTGTCTTATTTGTTTCAGAACAAATAGCAGTAATATTTATTGTGTATTACCTGAGACTGGTAGACAGTATTCTTATATTAAATATTGATTCAAAACACTGTTTTGAAAATGGACTTCTTCTAGTAAATGTGTAAGTCAAATTGTTTGTTGTCTTATATATTTACACCTTCTACTTAATTCTTCTTTTACATTTGTGACTTCATGTTTATATCACTAGGAGTATGCCCTTGAAATGATGATATGTTGCTTGTTGGATTGATGCTTGATTTTGATCCTAGACCTCAAGTCTTATATGACCTACCTATCAAACCTAAACCATCATAAAACTAAGGTGCCCTAGCCTTGTACTATAGCAGTCTGGTGCAGACTTTAGGGATAACAAATATCTTGCATGCTGAAATCCTCAACCTTAAGAACAAATATGAGGAAATTTGAAACTAGCAGGCCACCTTCAAACAAGAAATAGAGAGCAATCTTAAATCTTGATATAAGGTGGTCAATGATGATGACAGAAACACCCCTCCTCTCACTGCAGTCGATGAAGTAGTACAAGCCAAGCTATTTGAAGAGAGGAACTGAAGGGAACGTGAACTAAACTTGAAGGTTAGGGGGCTTCCATCGCCCTCACCCTCTCCCTCCCCATACCCCATACAGGTGGGTACTATGTTCCTTCATGATTACCTAGAGATTACTGATATTCCCCTTAAGAAGGCGTGGTTTGGCTAAGATTATACATTATTAATTTAGATCCGATCAGTTGGTGACCAACTTCGAGCTCTAAGATCCAAGCAGTGATTGTTCTCCCTTCATACGAAGATATTCCTGGATGCTAATCTCACTTGATCACAAGTTGTTGAGATTAAACACTCAAGGGATCTAGTGGCAACAACTCAATAGGAAGGGAAATTGTATTCGGAATTCCCCCCACTTGGATACTCTCGACCCAGATTCTCTAAATGACTACCAAAACGGAGGAGGAGACAGGGTGTGGGGACTTTAGTGGGATGTTGGAACAATAATGGGTCATTCTGGTCTTCATTGGGCATGTTATATGATTCACATGGTTCATCTTACCTCCTTTTTATTACTAAGACCCATGAGATCCCTGTTAGACCACTTTCGGATATTGCAAGTTATCACTGGTTCTCAGCTTGTCATCAAGAAACTAGATCTTTAGGTGGGGTTCGTGGCTCAAGTGGGGTAGCATGTCTAACAAGAGACTCCCTCCGAGATATGGTCTTTATGGTAGCAGTAGATTATTTCTCTAGATTTGTGTGGGTACAATTCAGTAGATCTTCCCCTCTCCTCAAATATCTATGCATAACGGTATGGTATTTCCCCTCAGTCGCATCTCAGTTCACTGTTCATGGCGAGTCTGACTTTTTTTTGGATTTGCATTCTGGCATTACCCAATATTCAGTGGTGGGGGAGGTCGTCCTTTTGGGTGATCTCAACGCCCGCACCAGAGCTCTTCAGATCCCTCTACATGACTACTCTGAATTCATGTTTTGTGTTCAAGAGATCAATCCAGCTTCGGTGGGGATTCATCGATCATATGATGATGCTTCAAGATCTCTTGTAGTATATGGAAGACACCTCCTATGTCTTGGAGAATCTCATGAGATTTTGATCCTTGATGGCCTTCCTTACTTCTTGTCTTCCCGCTTATTTACCTACCAACCTCATGGTGGGGGAGCGAGTGTGGTGGATTGTGTCCTTTCTAGCCATAAACTACTCCCCTTTATTCATCACTTCTCAGTCACTCCCATCCCCTTGGACAACCATGCTCTCCTTTCCTTCTCCTTTCAAATTGCCACCCAACAAACCCTGCCCTCTCCCCCTCCGAGCCCACCCCAAACCACTATTATTTCTATCGAGTATCGAGGGTGACCTCAATACCTTCACTTCCACTCTCTTCCATGTGATCCCTTTCAAGCCTCACTTTGCATCCCTTGCATCTGCCTCTAACAAGTGCACTTGTCTCTCATCCATCATTTGGGCGGCCACCCTTAAAACTTATCCCCATTCAACTCGTTTCGCCTCCCATTCCCCAAAATATGGATCCCACCCCATGAACCAATGGTATGATGAAGACTACAAACACCTCCACTCCCAAATTCGACATGCCTCACTCATGGTCACCCCTCATACCCTGACATTAAAGCCTCCTACTGTCAACAACTTTGCCACAAGAAATGCCTTTTTATCTCCCATCAAAGACAAAAGTTAAGTACCCCTCTTATCCAATCCCCCAAAAAAATTGGTGTACCCTCTTCCCTCGCCACTCCCATATCTCGTCTGATCTTGATCCAACTTCCTTGTTCTCCCATACCTCCTCCCTCTACAATATCCCAGGACAACCCGTCGTCCAGCCTACCATGCCCCCTCTTCATGCCTACTATTCACCCCACATGACATTCAATAGGTTTCCTAGGTCATGAGTTCCAGTAAAGTTGCATATTAGGAGGGTTTTCAAGGCAAGCTCTTCAAGCACGCCCTCCATGCACTGGACTGCTATATGGCCAATCTGTTTAACCATGTAGTCCGTACAGGATTCCCAAAACCATGGTCACACATATTATTCACCCAATCCACAAATTGGGTCCTAGTGCAGATCTCAATAACTACAGAACGATCATGGTTGGCCACACTTTCTACAAGCTCTATGCTTCAATTTTCCATCTGCAGCTTTCCAGGGAGCTTGAGAGAAGACACCTCAGAGCTAGAGGATAGGTGGGATTCATACTAGCATACCAGAAAATTAATCACATTCTCATGCTCTAAGCCATCATCAAGGAGGCAAGCCATTGCTCTTCGAAATTTTATTGTTGCTTTGTAGACTTTTGGAAAGCATCTGATTTAGTCCCTAGAGCGACATTGTTCCAAAGACTCGGAGACATTAGCAATTCCAAGACCCTTCTGACCGCCATTATGATAATATATGAGTCAATAGTTGGTCACCTTCACACCTCCCACGGGGTATCAGACTCTATCAAGAGAACCATTGGAGTTAAATAGGGATGTCCCCTTTCCTCCACTTTATTTGGGATATACATTGGCTGAAAGTTTTAGAACCCCAACCCAGTTTCAATCTTGGAAGCTTCTCTACATAAAGATTAATTCCCAAACCCCAGTATGCACATTTTAATCTTAAAGACGACTTGACTTGAAACACATGAAATTCTTTTCCAACATAAACAACTCAGAAATTTTTAACTTTCAGCCAATAAACTCATACTCTGAAATTTAAATCAACCAACACATCAAATTTAGACACGGTGTTTTTGACCAAATTGGTCCAGGATAAAACCCCGAAGAAAACCTGACTAAGAAAGAGAGGTTTTATTTCTTCAACAAATTACAAAAATAGATCAGTAGTACTTATCTCATATTTTCATCTCGAAAAGCGTTCCCAAGACACAACAGTAAATCTTAACCATTTCTGACAGTAGTACGGCCCACACGTGTGAGTAATACATGTTGTATGCCTTGAAAATCATGCCCAGAATTCTTTCCTCAATTTTTTTGTTGTACGGTCAGAATTTAATGTTGCACGGACTGTCTTGAAAATCGTGCCAAATATGTCATAATCTTTCTCGAACTCTGTGTTGTACAACCAACAATAAATGTTGTACGACCTCCTCGATTTATGTACCAAAATCAACCTGTACGGACTGTAATAAATGTAGAACAATCTTCTCGAAATATGTGCATGTGTGACCTCCTTTAATTATTGTACTTGTTGTTGTACCTTTTTCTTGGAATTCATGCCCAGCATAACCTTCTTGATTTTTGTGCTAGGGTTTGTCTCCTTCTTCTCAAAATCGACTTCTCTTACTCTCTTCTCCTCCTCTCCAAAACTCTCTCTTGAAAAGTGAATAATGAATTAGGTTACCTTTCCCAAGTCCTTTTTGTTCATGGTAACTTCCCCTTTCTCATCCAATGGTCCAAATTAGATTAGATGAAGGGTTCTCAATAAATGTTCAATAAATAATTAATAAATGACATTTAGTGCACTTCATGTCATTTAATAAACTGAACACCCCTTTTAATTAATCACTCACTTGACTTTTCATTAAATGAGAACTTAGGACATAACCATGACTTAGCCTTTTAATAAAGTGACTTTATAAATATTAAGTACTTACTCACTTTATTAATTAATGACTAGGGGTCACCTTTTTAAATTGTCCTTGTCCACCCCAAGGCAACACAAGGTGAACAACACTTCCTAGGTAAATTTTCAACATTGATGAGCTAGATTCTTTCCTATAGGACCACATCCAGGACGAAGATAGGTGCCTTCTCCACCAGGTCTTGATCTCGATCGTTCACTTTGTTGATGACGTGATCCTCCTGGCCTCCTCACCGAAGGATTTACAGCAATAGCTCGATGCCTTGTCCCTCTTTTGTGATCTTCGTCAATTGACAGTCAGGCTATGTAAAACCAAGGTCATGATATTCAACGGGTCGAAGAAACTCCTCACAAATCTTCAGTTCTTTTTTTTAGGGGAAGAGATCAAGATCACTAGCGCCTATACCTATTTGGGAGTATAGTTCACAGGTCCTTGTTTTAGTTTACGGCATTCCCTTCAACCCCGAATCCACAAAGGATATGGATCCTTATCCCTTCTCGAGAGACTACTTCAAAAACCATTTTCAGGAAATCTCATCCAAGATGTCTCTCATGGACACTCTCATTCAACCCAGATTCAACTATGGTTCAAATATTTGGGGTCCTTGTCTACTAGACACGGATTGGGCTTTGATAGAGAGGGTGTAGATCCTCCTCCTCCGTCGCATCATCAGATGCAAGCAGACAGTTCCTCAACCCATCATACTTGCAGAGTTCAATGCCCGCTCCTTCTGGATTGAGGCAATGTTTTGTCTTATCTCACTCTTACATCATCTTTGAAGCTTCGTTGACTCAGTGCAAGGGCACAATCAATACCCGTACTAAGCCTATCTCTCATCGCAGTCCATTGCCTTGGCTAACCCTTCGGGTTGTACTAGATCTTGGTACACAAGTCCCAAATATTTTGGCATTGATTGGCATTGCTCATCCTCTATTTCAATATTCCTTAGAATCACCTTGCTTCCTCTTACCTTCTAGGTAGGAGTTGAACAGAATCACCCGATACAACTTCTATAAATAGGTCGTGCTAGTCACTTGGATCAACCCCCACGGTGGGTTACGTCCAAAGATGGCCTTTTATGCTACACATTTCATGGATCTGAGGGACAACCTCATTACTCAGCCACATTACACACTCTTCCATTGGACACACTCTCTTCATATCCCTTTGGTCCAATTTAGAGTGGGTTCTCAATGGCTCAGGGTTGAGACAAATAACCAGATCAATCGATCAGACAAGATCTACCAAGTTTTCCATCTTCAAGAGGTCAAGACTGAGGAGCATTTCATTTTTCAGTGTCCCTCCTACTACGAGATGCGTGGATGATTCCATAGTCTTTTCAAGGACCTTCTTCTCGCAGAATCCTTGTCTTTAGCTAATTTCTTCAGGTATCCGGATCAGAGATGTCTGGCCTTATACTTGCAGGAGGCCATTCGGCTTCAATCCCTCCTCCTCAAGCGACATTGGTAGTCAGGACCAACCTCCACTCAATAGATCACTTCCTTCTTTCTGGTGCTCTCCTCCTCTAGAGGCACCAAGAGACAGACAGTTGACACTAATAAAATTGTCTTATCTTATCTTATCTTATATTATCTATAAAGAAAAATTTGTCCCAATGATTTTCCTCAAGGGCACCGAACAACCACCCAAAGGGTAGTCAACATAGCGACAAGGCCAGGACCTCCTTGAGGTGGAAACCAAGGGGGCCTACCATGACCTGATCTAGTGTATTTAGCCTCAAAATCAACATCTACATAATATAGTCCCAAAAACTTGGCCTTTACAAAAGAAAAAGAAACCCTTCACTCTAGTACATCTGGAAGGAACGCTTCAGACACTCTAAGGCATAACAGTTGGCTCCAACTGCGAGATATATGCTCTTCTCGATTGTTTGAGAACCCCCTATAATCTATATAATCTATTGCGTACTTGTAGACCTAAGCACACATCTAACAACAAAGACATTAAATGCATTAGAGGTAGACAATTCTATCCTGCCTTGTTCAAAGTGAAATGTAATGACAATCAAATGACACAACAAATGCAATGTAGGGGTAAAAGTAAATGCTGAGATCAAATGAAACTATACCTACCTACCCTAATTATGATAACAACAAAGGGTCAAGTGAAATCATACCACTAGTGTAGCCACCTGAGCATGTTATTCATGCAAAGGTTTCTTCCTTTGTCCTAGGAAATAGTCCAAAACAAAACAACATCACTGACGAGCTGAATATATGGTATTTCCTCTTCCGTAATGGGGTTGGAATGATGAACAAGAGTAGGAACCTTGAAGCCTTCAATATCTTTCCACGAGGAAGGATCACCTTCCCAAGCTTTTTCTATCCATGCCTGAACCAGGTTCAAGTAGAAACTTCCTCGATCATATACTTGTTTTCTAGAGTCTATTTGCCCCGAACGACCTCCAAAACTATCAAGGAACCACGCATGATGAGGTTTAAACAATTTTTCCATGTTGTTCACAAACCCACGCATCTACTCGTCTTCATTGAAAATTTGTCGATCCTTAAGGTTATCAGGAACAGAAGGTATTAAAACTACTTGCACTATTCCAGATTCTAGAATGGTCTTGCAAGGGTGAAGAACAGAAGTAGATGTTGCTAGGGAATTATCCCACTGATTATGAGCTATGGGAATCACTTTTAAAAACAAGGCATTGCAATTCTTAATTTGAGGCCAATCACACTGCATCCTTGTACCTTTTTAACCTTTGATATTCACATGCAAGCTTTCCTTTGACTTGCATCACAATTGGGTTGGAGTTGCCAACAATATCTAAAAACTCAATCCCATATTTTTTAGCTAACTCAAGGCCACAAACAAGAGAGAATCATATCTAGCCACAATTCTAGTAGCTTCAAGTTCTAGGAAAAAAGAAAAACAATGACTATTAGCACAAGGAGAAGTTAATACAATACATGCGCCCATACCTGACTAAGACTTGGAGCCATCGAAATTCATCCTCCAAAACTAATGAGCAACATCTGTGGTGAAATTTTTATATGACTCGATATCGCTTCGAGAGCAAACAATTTCATTCCTTGGGTCTTTCAGTTGTCCAAAACTTGCATCAATTTCTGAGAAGCATAGTTGAGAGTGTTCGGGTACACAGGGTACTACCAAAGGACCGAACACCAAGAGCAACCACTTCACACAAACAGATCACAGATCAACACACCGATGTTTTGACGTGGTTTAAACCCTCTTGAGGGAAACACTCCACGACCCCGGCCAAATAGCTTCTACGGGACAATTTATTATGCAAAGAAAGAAAGTTACAAATGAACTTCTCATAATCGATCAACTAAACAATGACCCTCCATGCTCTTTAAATAGAGATCATGTATCAATCGGGTGTTAAGCCACGAATCAAGGTTAGGTTTGATCTAAGAGAAGTTGGGCCATCGGATCACTCTATGTCGGAAACATATCGTGACCGTCGGATTAAGTATTTACAAATGCATGCTAATGCATACTAAAGAAACACACTATCCCTAATGGATATATTACACAAGTTGATCTTAACTAACTCCTAAGTGTCTAAATATCCTAACATCCCCCCTTAAGAACAACTTGGGATAGGATTGAAGGATTTACAGAAGTGACACTATTAGGATAAGGAAGGAGGCATTAGAGCCTATCCCCCCTTAATGACAAGTTCCTGAACTCCTAACATAGATCGAAGTTTAGCAAACTTTGCTTCTGTAAGAGACTTGGTGAAGATGTCTGCAACTTGATCATCTGTAGGGCAAAAGAGCACTTCAAGAACACGATCATGAACAAGATTTCTGATGAAGTGCATATGTAGCTCAATGTGTTTGCTGCGTTGATGTAGAACTGGATCTTTGGCAAGCTTGATGGCACTTTGATTGTCGCACCAAAGTGGAGTAGGCTGCTGCTGCTCGAATCCAAACTCTGAAAGGATCTGTCGAAGCCATAAAGCTTCCTGACTGGCATTAACTGCTGCTCGATATTCTGCCTCTACTGAAGAAAGAGCAAGAGCTTGTCGTTTCTTACAAGCCCAAGTAATAGGTCCATATCCCAGACTGAAAACATAACCTGCAGTAGACTTTCGATCATCAGGATCACCGGCCCAATCTGAATCAGTGAAACCAACCAACAAAGGTTTCCCCCCTGTACTGTAATGAATCCCAAACTGAACTGTACCTCGAATATATCGAAGTATTCTTTTAGCTGCTTTCCAGTGACTTTCATGAGGTGTCTGCATATAATGGGCAACTCGACCAACGGCAAAGGAAAGGTCAGGACGGGAATGAGTCAAGTATAAGAGACTACCAACAAGCTGACGATACAAGGTGGCATCGACTTCAGGTGAAGTACAAGTGGCAAAAAGTTTGACTCCAGACTGGAAGGGAGAAGGGGCTGGTGTACAATCTTCCATGTGAAAGCGACGAAGAAGGTCACAAGCATACTTAGACTGAGAAAGAAAGATTCTTTCTTTGGTTTGCAGGACTTGGAGACCAAGAAAATAATGCATATGTCCTAAGTCTGACTTTTCAAAATTTTGTTTTAAGACTGGATTTCACATGGGTTATAAGCTTAGGGTCACTACCAGTAAGAATAAGGTCATCAACATATAGAATAAGTATGATGAGATGGTTTCCTACTTTCTTGGTATAGACATTGGGGTTAGAATGGCATCTAGAAAAACCAGTGTCAAAGAGAAAGTTATCCATTTTGGCATACCAAGATCTAGGAGCTTGCTTAAGGCCATATAAGGATTTCTTAAGGCGGCAGACAAGGCTAGAGTTATTCTGAACATAGCCAGGAGGTTGTTCCATGTAAATTTCCTCCTGTAAATCACCATGTAAGAAGGAAGACTTGACATCCATTTGATGGACTTCCCAGTTGTGTAAGGCTGCAAGGGAAAGAACAAGGCGGATGGAGTTCATTTTTGTGACAGAAGCAAAGGTTTCATTGTAGTCAACCCCTTCAACTTGGGAAAAACCTTTGGCAACTAACCTTACCTGAAGTCTTTCAACACTTCCATCTGATGCATACTTAGTTCTGTAGACCCATTTACATCTGACAAGTTTTCTTCCTTTTGGAAGAGGTACAAGATCCCAAGTATCGTTCGCCATTAAGGAACGATATTCTTCATCCATGGTTGCATCCCAATCTGGATTCCCTGAAGCTTCTGTAAAAGTTTCTGGATCATGATTCTTGGAAACTTGAGACAAAAGAGAAGAGGCTCGCTGAAACTGAGAACGTGTTCGACGTTGATCTCTAGGATCACCGGCAAGATCACCAGCTACTTCACATGTTGAACGAACCCATCGAGGAAGCACTTGTGCTGGTGCAACTGGAGGAACATGAGCAGGCGAAGGTGGATTTTCATCCTCATTGTCATCATCAAAAATTGGAGTTGGAAACCTGTCAAGGAAGTTGGAAGAAGAAGAAGGAGGCACAAACGCCGAATCAGGCTCGCAGGCCAAAGATGGCATGATCACCGAGTTAGGCTCGCAGGCCAAGATATTTTCATCAAATTTAACATCTCTTCTAATGATTATAGCATGAGAATGTGGTAGAAGAAATCTATAACCTTTTACATCTTCAGAATATCCAACAAATATGCACTTTTCACTTTTAGGCTGCAATGATTTCCGTTTTTCATCCGGAATGTGAGCCCATGCTTCACTACCAAACACACGAAAGTGACTTACATCAGGTTTAATTTTACTCCATGCTTCTTCCGGTGTTATACCTTGTAATGATGTTGTGGGGGTGCGATTAACTATGTAATTTGCACAATTTATGGCTTCAGCCCAAAATTGAAGACTTAGTCCCTTAGATTGGATCATACAATTATCCATTTCTTTTAAAGTGCGGTTCTTCCGCTCAGCTACACCATTTTGTTGTGGTGTATATGGAACAGTGTGCTGTTGTTGGATGCATTGTTCAGTGCAGAAAGTAGTGAACTGTTTGTTAACATATTCTCCTCCATTGTTAGATCTTAACTTAATAATTTTATGACCAGATTGTTTTTCAACAAGGGCCTTGTAGGCCAAGAAAATGTTAAATACTTTGCTCTTAAGTTTTAGGAAATAAACCCAAGTGCGTCTGGTGTAATCATCAATGAAAGTTAAGAAATATTTGAAACTAGAAAAGGAAGCAGATGGAAGAGGACCACACAAGTCACTATGCACAAGCTCCAAGGGAACCGAGGCATGCCAAGAGGCACGTTTGTCAAAACTGTCCCGATGATGTTTTCCGAGTACACAACCGGAGCAAACACCATCTCTGCAAGATACCATCGGAAGACCTGACACCATATTTTCTTTACATAGTTGTTGCAATGAGCGATAATTTAAGTGACCAAATCGCTCATGCCAAAATTTGCTCAAGTTATCACTATGAGCAACAAAAACTGAAGGGAAAGGTGATGACCCAAAGTTGTTAAACTTGTACAACCTGGTAATATCATCAACAATTCGGGTAGCTAGGACCTGTTGAGGATCTTTAAAATCCTTGATTACAACTTGGTGAGGTGTAAAGGTCACAGTTTTACCTTCACCAGAATGAGTGATCTGATAGACTGATAACAAATTGCAGGAAATTCTTGGAACACATAGTACATCACTAAAATGACCATTATCTACTGGAACTATTCCAGCTCCTACAACACTTAGAGATCTATCATCACCTACAAATATTTGTTTGGTGTTACATTCATGCATAGTAGAAAAGATGGCTTGATCCTTAGCCATATGATAAGATACTCCAGAATCAATGAGCCATTCATTTGAAGTAGAAGAAGAAGATGCATTATAAGAATAACCAGAAACACAAAGTGCATGTCCATGAGAGGAAGATTCTGAAGGCGAATCTAGGCTGATGTGGTGCTTCTTCATTGCTGCTTCCAAGGCTGCCATCTTCTTGAAACACTTAGATTCATCATGATTATCTTTCCCGCAATAGTTGCAATGACGTTCAGTCTTCTTTCCTTTTGGCTTGGATCCTTTGTCATTTTTTAAAGAAGGAGCTGACTGAGAGGGTTTAGGACCCTTGTTTGACTTATTATTGCAAAAATTTTGTTTCTTGGGAGGCTTGGACTTTTCTTTCTGTTGGGACAATAAGGCTTTCCCAGATGTATCTGCATTGTTGATTATTCCAAGGTGAATGAGTTTATCTTTTTCTCTAATCAAGGAATCACAAAAGGATTCAAGACTAGGCTCTTGATAGCTAGCTACATTCAAGGATGCTTTCATGGAGTAAAATGTAGATACAAAAACAGAATATGCAGGTCCAAGTTTGGAAAGAATATGATAAATGCATTGTTTGTCTTCCCTCTCAATCTTACATTCTACACATAAGAGTTTAAGAGTTTTGTACTTAGATACATAATCTTGAATGCATGAAAAGTCACTTGGATTTAAAGAAATCAACTTATTTTCGAGTTGGTGACCTCAAATTTCATTGTGTTTACTAAACACAAATTCCAACTTGTCCCAAGCAGCATTAGGTTCATCAATTCCAGATATGTGGAATCGCAAATCAGTAGAGATTGGCATCCCAATCAATCCATGAGCTTCATCACATCTATTTGCCCATTTTATTTTCTTATCATCATCAGTGGGTTCTTTTTCTTTCCCTGTGGTAATTCTGAAAAGTCCCCTGCTTCATAGAACATCCTCCATACGAGATTTCCATGAGAAATAGTTGGAACTGTTAAGTAGAATATCACAATGGGCGGCCATATTTGTAAATTAATGGCTGTAAAAGTAGAAACCAATAGTCTGGATGTGAAGAGCTCGAAAAAATAGGCGGTTTCAAAAAAAATGGCACTGAAAACTGACTCTGTATGATGAAGTTATGCTTGAACAAAGAAACTGTTGAAGATGTCCCCAATAGTGACGTGGCAGCTAGAGAATGTCCAGCAAAAAAAAGAACCCCCCTCTTCCCAAAATAAACTTTTTGACAATCACTTTACAAGAAAGTTGCTTTAAGTGAACCACTTTTGTAAAATAAGTGATTTCACTTTTACAATGATATTACTTTTAAATAGTGCAACAATAAAAAAAAACTTAAATGACTCACTTGTATTTTTATTTTTTATTATTTAAGTGAGATGCACTTTTACAATAAAGTAACTTGAAATTAGGAATTGCATGCACTTTTTCTTTTAAAAGTAACTTCCTAAGACTTGAACTCAAGACCTATTAAGGAATAAAGCAACTTTGAACCAAGTGAGCTAGATTAAAAGGTATGTAAAATATGGCAATGAGGAAGGGGGCTTTTTTTTTTTTTTTTTTACTCTTCTTGCTCGGTTTGCGTGCTTGCCCTTTTTCCTGCAAAACAAACCACAAATCGAAACAAAAAACTTCAGATCTGATGAAATACACGTTTCTGGAGCAACCGGGAACCGTTTTCGATCAAACGAAAACTATTTCCCAATGGAAACGACGCTCCGGACGCAACGGAACACCTCCCACAGCCCAGAAATGCACAGAAAGCGGCACTTCATAAAATCTTTGATACCATGTTTGGGTACACAGGGTACTACCAAAGGACCGAACACCAAGAGAAACCACTTCACACAAACAGATCACAGATCAACACACAGATGTTTTGACGTGGTTTAAACCCTCTTGAGGGAAACACTCCATGGCCCCGGCCAAATAGCTTCTACGGGACAATTTATTATGCAAAGAAAGAAAGTTACAAATGAGCTTCTCATAATCGATCAACTAAACAATGACCCTCCATGCTCTTTAAATAGAGATCATGGACCAATCGGGTGTTAAGCCACGGATCAAGGTTAGGTTTGATCTAAGAGAAGTTGAGTCGTCGGATCACTCTATGTCGGAAACATATCATGACCATCGGATTAAGTATTTACAAATGCATGCTAATGCATACTAAAGAAACACACTATTGCTAACGGATATATTACACAAGTTGATCTTAACTAACTCCTAAGTGTTTAAATATCCTAACAGAGAGTGCTAGTTGAGATCCACTCTAGGAGAGTGTAGACATGGCTGATCAAGATCTACAATAGAAGTCTCCATATGCAACCTGTTGATGCCCCGAAGATCGCAGCATCAAGCAGAAAGGGATTCTCCCCGGTAAACTATCCCAATTAGATTGTCCACCGTTTGGTGTGGGGAATCCGTCCGGTTAACGGTTCCGGCTACCGTAAGATTTAAAGTTTGCTATTCTTTCTACCGTTTACGACCCGATCCACCGTTTATGTATTTTATTTTAAAGATGATATGTAAGTGCCCTAAGTTAATTTAATCTAAATGCAGAACTTGAAACAGATCTATATCTAAACAAAACAAAACAAAACAAAACAAAAAAAAAACTAATCTATCCTTGCAAGGAGCAAAATGTAAATATGAGCAATGTGCTGAAAGGAATATCTAAAGATTGCATGGATAGCCATTTAAATCATAAAGAAACATTTTCAACGGAAGGTTAAAGATAATAAATATAGCTTTAATTCACATGAAAGTATTCTATTACTCATTTAGGAGGAACATCCTTGTACAGAAAGTAGTAAAATCATTCATTGCATAGAAATAATTCAGAACAACAAAGAAAGATCTCACTATAACATATGAATATCAAGAGAATAATCCAGCAGTCATCCAACACACAATTCCAGGCAAAAAGATGTCCTCTCCAGGCTCTTATTAGGCAAAATCGCTTTCTAGGAGCAAGCTACAAAGTAGTTCGTACAAGCTCAGAAAATTATTTTCCCTCCCAAAAGTCCCTCTACTCCTCTTCTTATCTTCTACTTATAACTTTACAAAATGCTCCTTGAGCTGACAGGTCTACCCTAATTCTAGAATCTTCTAATTTGGATTTTGGTGTATAATTATATATTTCCCAAATTCGTGGGACACCTTTCATATCAGACAAAATGACAGCCAGGTGTCCCTTTAAAGTATTTACAAAATAAAGGAAATAAAACAAATCAACTTCAGATTTCAACTGGCTTCTTTCTGTTGATTTGTTGATCCGTCTCCAACAACAGGATCGCTTGCAGACACTTGGCCATCTATGCTTTGTATATGTGTGGCCCAAAGATTAATCTCTTTCAATATAATCCTGCCCCGAAGAGATACTGTCGACTTTGCCGAGATTTCATGTTTTCGCAAGTCCGATTTAACTTGTGCTTCCCCTGAAGTAGCCTCCTGAGTGATTGATTCTAGAAAGTAAATATGTTGAAGCTCATCTTGGGTCATCACCTCTACCTTTCTGATATACTCCAGATCCTGGTCCAACTCACTTTGCAATTCAGTCAGCCTTTGCTCTTGTGTCGAGAATTCATAGATAGTCTCTGGCAGGATCAAGTGGCACTTGCCGAAAGATTCTTTGATTTTAGAGTAGAACGAGTGACACTTGAGAATATTTTTCTTAATCTCCAAGCTCAGCCTGGAGCCACAGTCTTTGCTGAAATCTAGAACTCCTGCATCTAGGTCACATTCGTCTTCAGTGGGGACATGCAAGTTTGAGGGGAAACCTGACTTTCCCTTTCTCCATTCAAACTGTTTTTTTAATTCCTCCACATGTTTGGAAAATTTTTCCCTGTTCCTCAAAGCTTCGCCTTCGATGACTGACATTTTATTAATCATTTCTTTCACACTGCAAACCTCATGTGAGATCTGTACTAGCAGTTGATGGGATTTTATCCGCATATCACATGCCTGCTTGTGAAAGGTGAGCAAATCTTGCTTGTCCTCTGCTGCATCTTTGAGTTGATCCAATAATTGCTCCTTATCCTTAACCATCCCTTCATACTCATGTTTGTGGAGGTGACCTTGTTCAGCTCTACCGACCTCGAGTTCTTCTAATTCTGTTATGCAGGCTTTTAAATTCTTTTGTTCATCTTCAGAGATGGCCAATTGCATCTCTAAGGTGTTTTTCTCATTCTCAAGCTGGAGAACTCTCGCATTTAGAATTAACTACTCTCCTACCAACTCATTATATTTCTCTTTCAATTTGTTTGCTTCCAGCACCTCCCTCTTCCTATCATCTCTGATCTTAAAGCATTGATCCTTGTAATGCTTTATCTCACCTTTCAAAAAATCAATATTGGCTTTAGTTTCTTTAGTTGATGCTACAGTGCATTGGGCTTGGAATGTGGGGTTGGCATCAATTCCTTGGACCAATGTGGTCTCTGATATCCATAATTCATATTCGTCAACCCCGCTTTCCATTTTCTTTACCCTCCTATCAATAATGGCCCTTTTCCGCTCATGGAAATATACAGTATCCATGTCTGCTACTTTGCGCTACTTCCTGGGGTTATATGGGGTCAGTGCTAAGTTCCTTGAAGAGGCACTCCCTTCCTGATTTGTCCCTGGATAGTATATCAATGTTGGGTCCACCTCCATGTCTGTCGGAGTAGATGGCTCCGGCTCGGGAGACTTCTCTGTCTGTTCTTTCTCCTTCTCTTCTGCTAGCTCTTCTTGTTGTGTCTACAATCTAGCTGCTTATTCTTTTAGGATCCTTTCTTCTTCCTCATGCTGCTGCTTGGCAGCTTGCTCTTGGAACACCAGATCTTCTTCTTCCTTCTGGATCCTAGCGGCCTCCTCCTACTGTTTCAACTAAGAGGCTTGCTCTTGTTGCTTCCTTGCAACTTCCTCTTGCTGAAGCTTGGTAGTCAGCTCACTTTGAATTCTTGCTTCTTCTTGGTCCTACTGCTGCTTGAGGGTTTGCTCTTGGAGCACTATGTCCTGCTCCTTCTTGAGGGTTTTCTCTTGGAGCACTCTGTCCTTCTCTAATCCTGATGGATCCCCTGATTGTGAGGCCAATGCCTCCCGCTCCCTTTGGATCAGAACGACGGGTTTGGGGCTCAGGTCTTTCATGATTTTCTTCTTGTAACGCTTCCCTAGCAAAGTTAGGTTGCGGGCCTTCCTGAAGAATTCCTCGTTTCAGTCCATAGTATGAGCATATTCGAAAGAAACTTTGAGGTCTATACAATGTTGATTGGTCGTACTGCTAGGGTCGTGCCTTCTGAAAGGGACCGTGCCAAAATGGAAAACTTCTAATCCTTGAGCATAGTTTTTCCGTCTCTTGCTCTTGGAAGGCTATAAGCTCCGATGGTAAATGGCATGGGAGGATACATGCTCTTCTTTCGGTCTGTTAAGATCTTACTTATGGAATCGATGCCGAAGAGCTGTCTTACGGCCTCCTTGTGAATTGCAAAATCTATAACATACCGAGGGAACATAAATGGAGCTTGAGTTCCTCCACTCATCCTGATGTATGTGCCTTCATTGGTGTGATAATAGTCTCTGAATGTTTCAATGATAGGCATTCCATTCTCCGACATACAGTCTGGTTCTTCTATGAAGATAAGCTGGTACAATGGCATGATAAACCTCTCGCAAATCATTTTGTAGTGGTTTGCGTATTTACTTGCCCATGTACATAAATAAGCTAAGAAGAGGGTTGTTTCTTTTGGCTTCCATGATCAGCCGAAGTCCGGGAATGTATGATTGCTTAACAGACAATCAATCAAGTATGAAGACATGAAAGACTCCACCCTCTTTTGGGTTAATCATCCCTGGGTCGCTGTCAACTGCGAGGCCAAACTGTCTGAAATTATATCAGCCCAGTTAAAGATGGTGCCATTCATGGCTATATGAAACATCACCGGAACCCATCCGATATTAAACACACTGCCATTAGGCATGCCGAAGAGTCGACTCAACCTCAGCACGATGAGTCTATAAGGAGTCTTTAGGAGGCTGCTTTCGTATTCATTATTCTGTCTCTTTCTAATCTGCCTGTCGTTTATTGTCATCTTCCGGGAAGATTCTAGGGGGTCCATCGGATGTCTTGCTATCCAATCATCGTCCAAACAAGCTCTGTGTGTAGGCAATCTGTAGGTAGCAGTGACATGCTCAGGGGAGAAAGATGCCAGGCTCAACCCATTTTTATCTTTCATGAGCCTCGTGTCGGTTCGGATGTGTGGGATTATCCATCCAATAACTTCGGAACAAGGGAACAATTCAGGCCGAGTTGTTGCCTTATGCAAACAAGACCTTCGGATGTTGGCATACACCAGGGCATCCTCTATGGAGGTTGTTGTACTATCCTGAGCTATAATGAACCTGTACAGATCGCCCCATTGAAATTCAGGGGCAGAGCTCCCAAGGGGAACACCAGTGGTAGCTGGCGTGTCAGCAAACATCATCTCGATGGAAGTATCTAATAGGATTTCCACATTTGAGTCTGAGGTTATTTTTTGCGCTGCCTTCTTCTTTGCTGACCTCCTATGCATGGTAATCCTACGGTGAGCAAGGTAATGTCAATAAGGAGCATGCATACGTTGGACCAACTATTAAATGCAAAGTGAAAGCAAAATTGATAGAGCTGGCTTTAGTGAGATGATTTTTTAAGAATGTGCAACAGTCACGTCAAGATTCAGAATATCATAACATGGGGGCTGCTTCAAAGATAATCAAATACATCACAATTTCAGCTTTCAATTCACAGTTGAAGAACATGAGAAAATGTCAATAAGCTACACAAGCCACTGTTATTTCATAAATCAAACAAATTGAAACATAGCTTACAACCAATTTGACTTTATGTTTCTAAGGCTTATCTCAATCAGGCCAGTTTATAACAATAAGCAAGGCACCAACATGGTGGAGGGGAGAGGCAAGCTAATCTTTTATTTGTGCCACTCGTTCTACAGTGCACATGTGGCTTCTAAATTTCCACACAAACTTATTGGGAAGAAAGGTACCGGGACAAAAATGGCGCAAAGATAATGACAAGGATGTGCGAGCCTAAAGATAATTTATGCGCTGGCACCTAAAATTATTTATGCGCCAAGGCCTAAATCCTTAACATGCGCCAGCCAAAACATATTCCGTGCGCCAACGCTAAAAGAGCTACATGTGTCATCCTAATGTTACTGTTGCGCCAGTGCCTAAACATTTTACGCGGTATTTACGTGCGCCAGTGTTTAAACATTTTATGCGTCGGCATTTGATAGTGGAGTTAGCGCAAAGATGGGGAGAACTACATAGCTTCTAGCCTCTATGGGTTAAACCTCCAGGCTAGGTTATCAAGATTCCACGTTGGCTTGGTAAGTTGTTTCAACATATCCCAAGTTGGTTTTGTCCGAGCGCGAGTTTTACGCACCTTGGGCGTGAAAGGACAAATATTTCGCTTAGCTTTGGTGTCCAGATTGCGGCATTAGACGAATGACCAAGTGACTTAAGCCATCCTTTTAACACTGGTTCAGACCACAAACTTCATGGCCAGAGAAGGGCATGCAATTCATACCTTTTAGAAAACAGAACCCTACCAATGGAAGAAAATTTAAACAGAAACAAGCTATCACGCATCCAAAAAATCATAGAAAAACTTTCAAATGCAGTTGTGGGAAGAAGCGGGTTTCACTTGGAAATGAATTTGTCGTTCAGGGGTGCGGGGAAGTGGGGCTTGAGCTTGGAATGAGAGCTCTGCGAGGAAAACCTGGGATGCCAAAAACACGTCAGAGGGAAAAGCCTCATGCGCCTATGAGATAGGGCCATTCATGCCCTGGTTTGCATGCAGCGGCCTCGTATCCTCATCGCTTTAGAGTAAGAGGGTGAGAGCCTAGTTCGTGTTCTCAGGAGTCCTTTACAGAGTATGAAAGACGGAAAACATTCTATTTAACCAGGTAAAAACCTCAGAAACAACGAGAGGAATAGGGAAAAGAGCCTACTTGTCAGAATGGCAAATTTTCTGAAGACTGGCGTCTATTCCAAAACAGGTGATGGCTTCCGCAAGTGTTCAGTGAATGGTAGCAACTTTCGAAATGTGAGTCCCGAGCAGTGAGTGCAAATGATACGGTGAGTTCCAAAACCTTTTGGATACATTAAATAGGGTGGTAATTAATGTCACGTACGTCCAAAGTTGGCGGGGTTATGAGCATGGGGCTCAAGAACTCTGCCATTAAAAGTGGCACATGGCCTTATTAAAGACCCTACCCACTCTGCCGATGCACAAGGATCGAGGAGATCTTTTCACGCCAAGCGTCGAGTAGCGATTTAACTTTTGCGCTAAAACGGCGAATGTAATCTTTTTCGTTATGTGCTAAGCGCACGTTCAAAAAAATAAACCTTGCGCTCAAGCGGCGATCCTGGCATTATGGTTGCGATCCTAAAACTGCGCCAGAGCTTGGGCTATCGGGAGAGACAAAGCGCAAACTTGCAAGCGGGAGGGATAAGTATAGCTCCTGCACCGGTGGCACCGATTCTATTATCACAATTTGCTCTGAGAGAGATGCGCCAACTCTTAATTCTTCCGAGAAGGTGAAATGCAGCTCCAAGGAGAGGAAGATAAGGATAGCTCTTGTGCCTTCGGCAGCCGAGGAATGGTTATCACTTGCGCTAACGGTGGTCGGCTTATTGTTAGAAATGCGCGCCGGATAAAATACTTGAGACTTGTCAAAAAGGGGCGGCTGAGTTAGAGCCAAAGTATGCGTCAAACGGAGGACTTGTGGTTAGATTTTGCGCCGAGCGGGGAACTTATCTTTTTTGGAGGCGTGCCAAAGCGGAGGAGGACTTAAGGATAGAACTTGCGCTACAGCAGGTGAATTTAAGACTAAAAATCGTGCAGAATAGAAAATATTGCTTTTGCCTCAGAAAAATCAATGAGAAAACTCTTTTGGAAGCAAGTGATGAAATTCTTCCAAGTTAGAGAAAGAAATAAACTCGAGAGACAAAGGAAAAAACTTGCTACAAAAGTATTGAAAGGAGGGGCCCCAAATACCTTCAAAATTTTGGGGAGGGGTGTTGTATCAACAACAATTGGCGAATTGTTGGTGAACACAGATCTCTGAAAAACTCTCTCGTTCACCAGAAGGATTCTTTTATAAGTTATTCACCTAATGTGCAGCATTCGACTTGAGCGTTCGAATCTCGATGAAGGAAGTAGTCGCTTTATCCGTTGGTCATCGGGACAGGGGAACTTTGATAAAGACATCCTTAAAACTTTCAAAGGGCCAAAATATGAGGTTCATTTTAGAAGATTGATCCTTCAGATGACCATTGTCGTCGGACTCCACAGGATTGTAACAACATCTCGTAGACACTATTGCTCTTGTTCCTCATTCCCATGCTGCATGCATCCTTTTGGATGTTTACGTATTTGACAGCCTTTTGCTGTTTGAGCCTTCCAGAAATGTTTTCCTTAGAATTACGATCTTTGATTTTGATTCTTCAATCCATAATGTCATTTTGTGTGAGTGAGAGATTTTATTGATTTATCAAGCCTCACGGACGGAGAAGAACCTATCTTGAGCTGAGTTTTTTGAACAGCTTTCATGATTTGAACGCCTTGCTTTTATCTCAGCCATGCTTTGATTGAGGCAAGAATTTCTGGAAAAAAGACCCCTGATTATAAGCCTTTTGGCTTTTGATTTGCAGCATGGAGTCATTTTAATACCCTATGCCTTCGATATGTGCTAGCTTTCCGTGGGTCCAACTATAGCGATTTTCTTGAGATGCTTTTAAATGTGAGGGTGGATGGAGCCCAAAGATAGTGATAAAGATAGTCATAGATCTCTGCTATTTCAACAAGGGTTAGTGCGACCAACAGAACAGGCTCTCTTCATTCTGGAGAATTGTCAGCAAAATCCAAAATGCATGGATAAACTTTCTTTTGAGGATGCCTTTCCGCTTCCATGAGTTGTGAGATTTCTTAAGAGATCTACCTTCACGAGAGGCCCAATTGCAGGTGTTTCAGGAAAACAAATTTGTACAAAAGTTCAAATGTTAAGAGAAAAAGACAATTTAGTTTAAACAATGAAAACAAGAGACCAAAATAAAACAAAAGAAAAGTTGTATTTATGTACAAAAAGCCTCAGTGAGACTATGCAAAGTATTGTTTCAAGGCGAGGTCATTGAGAGGAATGGTTACTTCCTCTCCCTGGAGGTCTGTTAGCTTGTAAGTGGATGGGATGAGCTTTGCAGAAATTTGGTAAGGGCCTATCCATAAGTGTTGAAATTTCGTGTGCATCCCCTTGCCTTCATGATTATGGTCCCATTTCAGAACTAAATCTCCTACTTCAAAACTTATTTTACCAGACTTCCTTTTATCGAACCGTCTTTTGACTATGTCTTGATGTTGATGAAATCGGTCTTTGGCTCTCTATCGGGCTTCTTCAAGTTGAAGCAAAGTATCGATCCTATATTGTAGAACGTGACTACCAGACCCTCGAGAGGCTTGAGACAACTGTAAGGATGGAAGCAAGATGTTGGGAGGGAGGATGGCTTCCTTGCCATAGACGAGGGTGTAAGGGGAAACCCGTAATGCATTCTTTGGAGTTTCCCTATCTGCCCATAAGGCATTTGGGAGAGCTATATGCCAGCTTCACTGATTTTCAATCACAGTCTTCTTGAGAATTCGGATGAGGTTTTTGTTTGAAGATTTAGCTATTCCGTTTCCCTGGGGGTAGTAATTGGTTGAGTAATGCAATTTAATTCCTCTTTCATAAACAAATTCATTTATTTTAAAAGAAGAGAAATAAGTGGTATTATCAAATACTAAAGAAATTGAAACCCCAAACCTGGTTATGATGTTCTTTTTCAAGAAAGTAATGACTACATCTTCATTGATCTTGCGCAGTGGAGTAGCCTCTGTCCATCTGGTGAAATAGTCCATGGCTATGAGGATGTATCGATGTTGAAGAGAATAATTTGGCTTTATCTCTCCAATGACATCTATACCCCATTGTTCGAAAGGTTCTGAGATAATAACCGGCTGCAAAGGTCCTGTTGCCTTAGGTAATTTCCCAACACTTCTTTGGCATATATCACAGTTCCGTGCATAAGCATGGGTATCTCGAAATAAAGTGGGCCAATAATATCCAGCTCTGAGTATTTTGTGAGCTGTTGTCTCCCCTGAATAAGGTCCACCCGTAGGACCGTCGTGTAACTCTTTGACAACTTTACTTGCTTCCTCTTTCTCTAGACATCTGAGGAAAATTCCATCATAATTTTTTTTCTGAAAAGTATTCCATTAATGATTTGATAAGTTGTTGATTTTAAACGGAGTGCCCTTCTTTGCTTAGAATTCCAGTGCTCGGGTAGATATCCTTGCTGCAAATAATGCACTAGGTCCCTATACCATGATTCAGGAGTTGTGAAAATGGGACATAATTCGACTGAATTCATCTCGGCTTCATTCTTCCAATGTTGCTCTTCATAAATCGGACATTTTGTAAGCAATTTACACAAGCCTTGTCATTTGATGATGGTGACCGGTTTAAATTCTAAATTGTATTCTTGAAGAGCTGTGACCCAGTTACCCCTTCTTTCTCCTAGTTCCTTTTGAACGAAAAGGGATCTAACAGCTGGGTGGGGAACTATAACTTTAGTTCTGTTCTTAAGAATATACGGTCTGAACTATTTCACTGCTTTGAACATGGCATACGCTTGTTTTTCGACAACAGGATAGTTCAATTCAGCACCTTGCAGACTAGTGCTCATGAACGAAATTGGGTATTCGTCTTCTAATTCTACCTTTTGGGTGAGCACAACCACGAGAGAGTCATCTGAAGAAAAAGTATACAAGATAAAATCTTTGTCGAAATATGGGCTTCTTAAGGAAGGAGCCTTAGCTATGGCTGCCTTAATGTCTCTGAATGCATCCTTTTCTGAGTTTGTCCACTTGAATTGTATGCTTTACTTGACCATTTGCTACAAAGGTTAAACAATTTGCGCGAAATCGAGAACAAATCTTTGGACAAAATTGATAGTGCCCATAAATGACTGCATGGATTTCTTGTTATGAGGCATGGGAATTTTATTGATAGCTTGTACTCTCTCTTGATCTTTTGATACTCCCCTTTTTGAAATGATATGGCCCGGCAGTTTACCTTCGGGAACAGTGAACACACTCTTCTTGGGATTTAAAGAGATACCATATTTTCGGCAACGATCAAAAATCTATTTCAAGTGAACAACATGATCTTCTATTTTCTTTGAAAAAACTGTCACATCATCTAGATAGACCACGACACAGTGACTTCCCAATCCTCGGAAAGCGATGTCCATTGCTCACTGGAAGGTAGCTCCTGCATTTATTAGGCCAAATGGCATTCTTCGGTATGCAAAAGTTTCGCACTTAGTGTGGAAAGTAGTCTTAAGACAGTCTTTTTCAGCTGCCAATACTTGATTGTAACCAGAGAAACCATCAAGAAGGGAAAAGAGTTCTGATCCATATACCATATGGAGAATTTGTTCCATTAAAGGAACGGGATAGTTGTCTTTATCTGAAGCTCTGTTTAAATTTCTGAAGTCAACACATAGTCTTATCTCTCCTAACTTCTTTCTCATGGGAACTAGGTTAGCAACCCACTCAGAATGTCGGACTTTAAAGATTATTTTAGCATCCAGTAACTTCTTCGATTCCTTTTGAATCAGAGGTTCAAGAGTCGGGTGCATCCTTCTTAATTGCTGCTGAAATGGCTTGACACTTGCCTTCATTGGTATGACATGCTGAATAATGTGGATGTCATATGTTTTCAGATCTTCATAAATCCATGCAAAAACATCCTTATATTGTCGAAACAGCTTAATGAACTTATCTCTTTCTCCCGGTGAACAACATTTGCCAAGGTTAACAAATTTTGTTTCAGCCTCGGTGCCCTGATTTACTAATTCATGCTGCATCAATGAGCTATTGGTCTTGGTATTTGCTAGCCTTTTGAACTTGCTCTGTAGATCAAACAGCATTTCAAGTGACCTCACCCCTTTGGGGATGAAATTGCCTTTAGCTGCATCTTTCTTTTGTAAATCAGAATCGTGCTCTTCTTCGTCTATCACAACTTCTTGGAACATGTCTTCGTTTGTTAGAAAACTGATAATTTGATCATCATCATCGAACACTCTGAAGTTTGTAATGTTGTCAGGGAAAGAAGGCCTGAAAACCAATTCAATTGAGCACTTGTTATTAGTTGGCACCAATCTAGAAGTGGATGTTGCTAATAAATCAGCTGCAGAATTTTGTAGTCTAGGAATAGACTTTATATTGAAAGCATCAAAATGCATAATTAAATCCCATACCTCGTCCTGATAACTCCTCAAATGAGGTGAAAGACGGTGAATGGTATCTCTTACCTGTCTCACAATTATTTTCGAGTCACCAAAAACCTTTAGGTACTTAACATTTAAGCCGATGGCTTTCTTCAATCCGTGGACTAAAGCTTCATATTCAGCAGTGTTGTTAGTACAATCAAATTCTAACCTACAGGACAAAAAGTACTTATTTCTTTCTGGATCCATCAGAACACAACCGGCTCCGGATCCTTCCAAAGTTTTAGAACCATCAAAGTATAATGTCCAAAAAAGATCGTTTGATTTAGCTAAGTTAGTGTCTTTATGATCTAAGTCAGTGACTAAACTAACTATATTACTGTCAATATCATTAGTTCGAGAAAATTGAAGGAGATCAGACTGTTCATCTTATTCATGGCTAATAGTTTCAGATTGATAACTACCAAAATCAATTTCTAAGAAATAATTCCCTAAAACTGAGGATGAGAAGGCTGCAGCTTCATTCTTTCCTTCTAGTTGAGTTACATTTTGTTTCATGTGTGGTTCTCTCAGAACCTTGATCTGATTCTGTCTATTTTGATATGGCAACCACAAATGGGACCAATCAGTTGCAAAGTAACCGTTCAACTTTGTGGACCAGTCCCTACTTAGGATCAAACCATAGGCTTCGGGAATGTCAACTACCATTATATCAATGAAATGACAAACTCTAGAATCTGCTGACAACCTAATGAGGACATCTTTCATTTCCCCGATAACTTTGACGGCAGTCCTATCTAACTGAATAATCTGGGCGGGAGATGGAATTGGTTGACCGTTGATCCTTTTACAGATAGACAGTTGCATGACATTCGAAGATGCTCCAGAATCTACCAGACAATTGTGCACATTGTGATTGAAGATTTTAAAAGTTAAAAGGAACGGCAACGTCTGAGATTTGGATTTCCCGTCGATACTGGACTCATTAATTTCAGGGTCTTCTTGAGTATCTGTTAATGGAGTGTTGGGCTGGGATTGAAGAGCGTGCAACAACTTGTCTCGTTGCTGGGGAAAACTGCACATATCGAATATTGAAACATTTTCCTTTACTTTCTTTATATCTTCAATGATTTCATATCCCATATCACATTCTTTTACAATTCTAGTTTGATGGTCTGTCTTATTCAATGTGACCTTTGGTTGCTGAACTGTTGTGTCAATGTTTGGTTGCTTGGCCGTTGTTGGGTTAGTTTTCGGTTGCGGTGGAATGATTGTAATGTGTCTTTTAGGTATCTCTTTGGAAATTTTAGGTTTGGGCGTAATTGAACTTGGAACTAGATCCGCGATAGGACCTTTACTGCGAGTATTAATGTTTACAACAGAAACCAGGCTCTCCACGGGGTCACCTTCTATTGGTTCAGTTAATGGTACCCAGTCCCATAATACCATACTGGTATCCGGGGAGGGTTCCTCTAGTTCAAGGGTTTGTTCTTCTGGA